>LT669788.1:12044069-12465467 GCA_900128785.1 Arabis alpina
GTAAGGTTTTTAAATACTTTATAAAGTAAACAAAAAATAATAAATACTCTTATATTGGCGTAACAATGAGAATCAACTAATAAAACTTTTTAAATACTTTATAAATCTTACAAAAACTTTATAATATACCGTTTTATTGATCAATTTTATATACCTTATAAACCTTACAAAAACTTTATAATTAAAGGTGTATAATTAGACATCTGAATATACATGAAACATTATCAGCCCTCTTTTGCCAAATAATCCACATTTTCCACTTAAAACACATCTCGATTAGAGCACGGAGAACAATCGCCACAACAGCTGTTGAAAAGAAGATTCTCCATAAAAGTGCACTCCACCTACAACGAAAACCCCCCAATCCCAACTTAATGAATCATTCAAAAAATGACTTGGTTAATATTAGGCCAGATGAGACCGAAGAGCCAATTAGTCAACTAATGAAGTCAACTAATGAAGTTAAGATGAAGAATCCCTTGAGCTCAAGACATACCAAGATGACATATCCTCAAGCGCGAACATGACACCACCAACCGGAGCACGAAATGAAGCAGCAATACCATCAGCTGACCCACAAGTTACAAAATCTCTTCGGTCTCTATCATTATTGAAAAACCGGAGCCATCTCCAAGTCAATCCATATATTTTGGATCCCCCTGACCAAGTATGGATGAAACACAAGCACCGGTGTGCACCATAGGCCCTGCCTTACCTATAAGAAGAGACGCTGACACTCCAGATATGTTCCCAATGATCTGTATTACAAGCAAATGAGTTTCACCAACAAGCTTATATGTAGAACATAGCAGGTGAAAATCGTTACCTTAACAAGTAAACTGCGAAGTGAGAATATCTCTGGAGCATCTACACCATTCAAATAGGCCTTGACTTCCGGTATACCAGAACCCGCCGCAGCAGGGGCAACAAAAGCGGTAATGGCCGACGCAAAGAGAGTAAGAACCAAGTTGGTAAGAGAGAAAACAAGAAACCCCATACTGAACCTGTGAAACTCTCCACATAAGAAGCCAATCACTAACATTGCAAGCAAACAGAGAGGAAATTTGGAAAGTTACCTTCCGGCTAACATCATGTAGGAAGTGATAACGAATTTTACTCCGGCGAGATTGTTAGCGAATCCAATAAGACTAACAATAAACTTCCATTGTCGATATCATGAACTGAGAAAATTAGGGTAAATTGACGGGATCCTTCCATTGCAAAATCTCTCGTTGGTTGATGCGTATCGAAATCCCTACCATACAGAACCCAATCTGCTCTCCCCCAAAGAACTAATCAACAGAAGAACCTCCGATCATGAACAAAGCTAGGAAAAAGAAATCCACCGCCTGAGATTGGGCTAGTGACAGCGACGACAGAGGTATAAACGACGAAATCGGATATGAAGAAGGAATTAGGTGATATGTTGTTCTGGTGATACCTCGTCGGTGTGGAACTCCGTCACCGTTCGGCGACGTCGTCGAAAGCAGAGAGAAGAAATTTGTCATTTATACATTAAAGTGTGGCATTAATGAAAACAGATATTTCGAGGTGGCACGCGTGAAAAGATGTATTTGAGAGGTGGCATTATTGCAATTGCCCCTATATAAAGGAGAGTTTGTCAAAATTGTAAATCATGAGATCGCGACATGTGTCTATTATCGATCGAGATTATGACACGTGTTAAAATATTATATTTTAAATCAAGTAAATTTTCAAATACATGAACAAGAGTTTGTCAAAATTGTAACTCACGAGATCGCGACATGTGTCTATTATCAATCGAGATTATGACACGTGTTAAAATATTATATTTTAAATCAAGTAAATTTGCAAATACATGAACAATGTAGAAAAATAAATATACCATTATGGTAAACCAATAAAATAAAACACATTAATATTTTTCTTATTGTTACATTAACATATTTTAAAATCTTATTATATAAAGGAGACTTCCTTCAATGAAAACTTGACACGTAAGCAAAAATTGTAACTCACAAGATCACGATATGTGTTATTATTATATTAGATTGTCACATGTGTCAAATGCAAATTATAAATTTTCTTTATCTACACAATTTATTTTTCAAATCAAATTGTAGTATAACTTAAAAGGAAAATATTAAGTAAAAAAAGGTAAATAAGAAAAAATGTCACTTTATGCAATTGAAAAATGTAAAAGTATCCATTTTTAATGCATTTATCCAATATTTATGCATTCGGAAAAAAATTATTTATGCAACTATAAAAATTCATGAAAAGATGATTTATACAATAGCAAATAGGCAAATAAGTTACTAAATTGTCAATTAACTTCCTAAATTATATATATATAACAGTGGCGAATCTAGAAAAAATATTTACCGAGTGCAAGTAAAATATGAAAAATTAAAATATAATTTTTTTTCTCTATATATCATTCTAAAAAGATATTTTACAATTGTTGGAAAAAAAATCTTTTTACGATGGCCTTATTTATCATTTATTAGAGTCTCAAATATATCATTTTCAATAAAGTATTTATTAAAAAGTAATCGGTAATCCGATTGCTTAGATATAGAAATATTAAGAATTATATTTGTTAAATAAAAGAAACTGTATTTTAAATTTTAATCTAATATGTGTATCTTATTATATAAAGTAGAGTTTGTCAAAATTGTAACTCACGGAATCGTGACATGTGTCTATTATCGATCGAGATGATGACATGTGTTAAAATACCCTATTTAAAATCAAGCAATTAAAAAAATAAAGATATCATTATGTTAAACCAATAAAATAAAGACACATTAACATTTTTCTTATTGTTTCATTAAACATATTTTTAAAATCCAAATCAAATCTTATGTAAGTCGTTAAAAAGAAAAGCAAAACATTTTTACCATTATGTTAAACAAAATAAATGTTACATCACAAAAATGAAACTTTATATATAAAAACAAAATAAATGTTAAACCATAAATTAACTAAAAAGGAAAAGTAAACATATGTTCAACCTTCCAAGAAGGTTATTATTTCAGAAAAGGCAAATCCAAAAATTATATAATAACACACACCTTCTAAAATTTAACGTACACCCTAAATCCTTAATTTTCTTTGCAAATCATGAATACCACCGTTCCACAAATCAGTCAAAACTATTAAATTTTTGATCAATTAGATCGAAATTGTGTTTACCGTCGAACTATTGCATGTATTCTTCGAAAGTGGGAACCTAGAAAGCGAACAACGTACTTATGGGAATGGAAGTTCTTCTACTTGATGAAAAGGTTAGTATATAAAATTGATATATATACAAAAAATTCTTCGTGATTTCAAATAGATTCGGTTTCAAAGTACAGATGAATTATTTTTATAATTTTTTGAAGATTTAAACTCATTATTGATTTTCTAACTTACGGTTAACAAAACGTAATTTATGACTATATTGATGGGGTTTTAATTTAGAATATAATTATACGGGTATAACTACGCAAATTATCAATTTTAATATCTAATACCCGCATATTATGTGGGTCCTAATCTAGTTAGCAAATAAAGCAATTAGTTTAAATTGTTTTAAATTGTAAGTTAAAAAGTAATTGTGGGCTTTTAATTGTGCTGGACGTATAATAAGGAAAATAACAAATTAAAATATGAGCTGAGATTTAGAATTTTTTTAGTGGGCTCAGAATGAAAAATGTGGATTAAGATTGAAATTTTGTTGACGGGTTCAAGTAAAAAATTAGAGTGGTGTTATTGTTAAAAAGCTTTAGAAAACTAAAAAAGAAACTCAAATTTTTATGGTGTCAGATGAACCCATATTGGTCTTCATAGATTCGCCTCTGATATATAAGATGCATGCATAAGAAAACAAATACAAAACACATACATGTGTAGGCATGGTAATGTATAACGCGGGTTAACATTTTTATGGTGATTTGAACGAATTTCTATCTTCTATCTTGCGGTTAACAAAATGCAATTTAGTGATAAATATATTGATAATTATATGGGTTTCAATTTAAAATACAATTATACGGGTTTCAAAATAGAATCTATTTATATGGATTTTAATTTACAATATAATTATAAAGATTATAACTATATAGATGATAATCAATTTCAATATCTAATATGCGGGTCCTAATATAGTTATATATAAATGTTAAAGCAAATTGTATGTAAGAATTTGTAGATGTATATTCAATCCAATGTTTAACAAGAAACAAAGAATTGATACTCACCTCCTAGTCGCTCAACACGAGAAACCGACTAAGAAAACGATGAGCTGATTTTCCGAGAAAATCCAAGAGAAAACAAGAGAAAGTTTGTTACAATTTTCATTCATTCCTAAAAACAGAAAACAAATCTGTATTTATCTTCTTCGTCTTCTTCTTCGTTCTTTAGCTCCAAATGACGTGTCCACCTTCATTTGTAGCTTCTAAACTCTTTATTATTTATACTCATACCCTCCAATTCTTCCTTTTCTCTGTATATATTCTCTTATATCCTTTACTGTATCAATAAATAGCTTCTTCTTCTTTGACAAAATACAAATCTTTGTTCCTAAATCCCTCAATTTGAAAAGTTTATGTCTAGGGTTATTGAACATCTCCATGGACGAGGAGTCTCTCAAGAAATACGCGACCAGAGTAATCTTTTCTTCTTCTTACTCAGTTCTGTTACTGTTTATTTTGAATTTCTGATTTCGATCTTGTGTGCTTTAGGGGAATGGTTTTTATAATCGTGTAGCAGCTACGAATGTCTTCCATGAGCACAACTTAAGCCGGTAAATCAATGCTTGGAGATTTTTTGTAGATGTTATAAGATGCATTCTTGTGTTGGTTGATCTAATTTGTGTTGATCCCCTGCAAATGATTGTATTGTAGCTGCACTAGGGTTTCCATTGAGGGGTACGACCCCATTCGCTTCCATGGGATGTTATCAGAGAAGCATTGAAAAAGCATTTCAGTCCATGTGGATGTATCTATCGTATTGGGATTACCAGAGATCGTGCAAAAGGCAAAGCTGTTGAGAGGTTTGTAGCTTTTTTGCTGTGAATATTTTCCCCAATGCTAGCTAAGTAACAAGTTGTTTTTGTCTTGTTTTGTTATAGATGTGGTTTCATATATTTTATGGAAGAAGGCGCGGAAGAGAAGGCTTTGGCGCTTAATGGAAGCGACATGGGAGGATGGAATGTAGTTGTAAAGGCTTTACCAAAGTTAGTCTGTAAGTTTAGTCCTGAACTTGTGGCTGCTCTGAGAGAAGCAGACTATCGATTCACCAAATTGCTTGATGTCTTTCTTTTGGAGGAGATTTGTTATCTGTAGGATGTTTTTCGTTTGTTGGTGATGATGATATACATTTTGTTTGCAGTAGTATTGAGGTTTTCGTGTCGGGATATGACACTTTGCTTCCCCAGGATGATGTCAAGAATGCATTGATTAAACATTTCAGTTCATGTGGAGAGGTCACACATTTGGATATCGCAAAAGCCGATCCCCGAACCAATGTTCTAAGACGCAGTTGTGTGATTTCTATATTCGGACAAGGCGCGGAAGAGAAGGCGTTGACACTTAACGGTAGTGACGTGGGAGGATGGAATGTAGTCGTTGAGGCGATTCCGATACCAGACGAATTCCCTTGCCCTCAGGTGCATAAATTTGTTATTGATTCTTGATAACAATGTAAAACTTGTCAATAAAATCCGTGGTTTGTTTTAGATTGTAGGAAGACTGAGATCACTCCGTAGTAGAAGGCTTTTGATTGCCGTGTACTGTATGTTGTTGAGCTTAATAAGAATCAAACACTATTCAAAATGTTGCAGAGGAAGCTGAATTGAAGATTCTTGAGTGAGCTGAGAGATAAATACTATCGACCCTTAACATGGATTTGCTAACTTCACTAAGACCTGAGCTGGCTCACCCAAATCAATACTTGCTTGCTTATGATGTCCACTTGGTGTGGGAAAGAGAATAGCCTGAAATCTTATTAAGAGCTTGATTGGTTCATCCGCTATCACCCGCAAACTTGCGTTTGCGGGCGGTTGCGGTTGGTATTGTTTCGCACCAATCACTCGTACCATTTCGTAACATTCCATACCGCCCAAAATCAAAAGACGGTTGCGAGCCGTAGCAGTGGTTAAAAAAAAAAAAATTTAAAAAATATATATATATAATATATTACGTTAAATTAACGTAAAACCCTACATACCTAAAAAAACAAAAGCCATATATATATATATATATATTTCACGTTAATCTCTAGAAGGTTGTGTTCGTTACAGTGTAGAAATGCAAGAAAAGATTGTTGCAACAACTATGGCGTTGCATAATTTTATTCGAGATTCTAATGCAGAGGATATCGCATTCTCATGATGATCATGGAGTTGATCGAAATTATGATCCCACGGCTGATGCATATATGTCTAGTACAAGAAATATGGGATGTTCGTAGAGCTGTCAGTTGGCCTGACCAAACCCAAATGGGCATGACCAAATTGACAAATTTTATTATGGGCTATGCATAGTCTTAGCACATATGGTCTTAAAACTCATATGGTCTTGACCCATCTGGACAAAACACAAAACTATGTGGACATGGGCCGTCCATATGGTCAACATATAATATTTCTGTATTTTAGAGTAGAGAGTTTTTTTTTACAAAACTTATCATATTTTCCACCAAAAACGTAAAAATTTCCAGCCAAAAACGTATAATCTAGTATTTCAGCTAAAAATGTTCCATTAAAAACGTAAATTTTTCCGCCAAAAACGTAAAACCTAGTATTTCAGCTAAAAACGTAAAATCCTGTTTTACGCCAAAAACATAAATTTCCCGCCAAAAACGTAAAAATTTTCCGTCAAAAAAGTATAATCTAGCATCTCAGCTAAAAACGTAAAATCTCATTTTTCCGACAAAAACATAAATTTTCCCGCCAAAAACGTAATTTTTTTCGTCAAAAAGGTATAATCTAGTATATGAGCTAAAAAAGTAAAATCTCATTTTCCGCCAAAAACATAAATTTTCCCGCCGAAAACGTAAATTTTCTGCCAAAAAAGTATAATCTAGTATCTTAGCTAAAAACGTAAAATCCCATTTTATCCCAAAAACATAAATTTTTGCCAAAAACGTAAATTTTTCCCGCCTAAAAAGTATAATCTAATATCTGAGGTAAAAACGTAAAATCTCATTCTCCGGCAAAACATAAATTTTCCCGCCAAAAACGTAAAATATAATTTTCCCACCAAAAACGTAAAATTATGTCTTCTTATTAAAACATAAAATTTGTGAAATGTATAAACTAATTAGCAATTCACGAAATAATGAAGATGATGATTTAGAGATTTGAGAATCGGTTTTTGCGAAATAGAAAAATACGATTTTTCGTTTTAACAAATAAAAAAATATTGATTTCTGAAAAAAAACTAAAAAATGTCCACTTGGACCGCCCGCTGACCATATGGTTTTAGCCCATTTGGACATTAATCCATCTGGACATTTATATTATGGGCTTAAATTTTATTGACCATATGGGTCAAAAGACTTTATGAACTGGAATAAGCCCATGGTCTTTTGTCCATCTTACACCTCTAGTTCTTACACCTCTAGGTGCTCGTTAGAGAACACTAGTACTAGAACTTATGTATGCAATTTTTTAATAAGTTTTTTAGTTTGTTTCAAACCAGAGATACATGTTACTCTGTTAGTTGTTTAGACTTATGTTATTGTGTTACTCTTTAACTTTTCTATTTTATTCTCATGCCTATTATTCATCCTAACTGCTATGTATTTGTTTGATTTATGTATTCGATACTATTGAGATGTCTTTTACGAATTATTCACACGTAGGATTAGTTACTTGAAGCCTAAGATAATGTTTGATGTTTTAAGTGGTTCAAAGAAATCGATGGATTAGATTAGTTTTGTAAGGTGATGTACAATATCTGTTAGGGAGATTTACTAAAACAATCTTTTTAGATTTTGGATTGATTCAAACAACCTTTTTAGATTTTAATTACTGATGCTATTTTTGAATCCGTTTTATCCTTTTTCTTTTGATAACAAAAAACGTATTTACGAAAATGTCATTAATGAAACGGGATACGTTCCCGCCTACAAATAAAAAGTCTACCGCTCAGCGATGGTAGATTTATAATCGATCTGGTAGACTTACTTTTTGAGTCCGCAGACTTATTTGATGAGCGGTAGATTTATATTTGAACGGTAGACTTATTGTGTCACTTTCGGTGGAAGATTTGTTTCCGAACGGTAGACTTATTTTTTGAGTAGTAGACTTAAATTCACCCAATGGTAGACTTTTTTTAGCGGTAGACTTATTAGTCGAATGGTAGATTTATCTCCGTAGACTTATTTTGAACGGTAGATTTATTTTTCTTCGATGGTAGATTTATTCAGTATTTTCGGTCTACCAAACCAACCTTTGACTGGTAGACTTATTTTTGTAGGACCAACAGTGGTAGACTTATTCGTTGGTAGCGATTGCAGTGGTAGATTTTTTTTTGCCTAAGTCGACTGATGGTAAACTTGTTATCCAACCCAGTTACGGTAAATTTGTTATGTTCGGTGGTAGACTTTTTCACATTAGATATTTGGTAGGCTTATTGTGATAGCGGTAGACTTGTAGTGATTGGTGGTAGACTTATCTCATGTTTTGGAAACTATAGTTGTGGTAGACTTATTTGGTAGGTGGTAGAGTTATTTGCAGTCAACGCAAAATATCGGTTTTACGTTTTAAAAGAGACACTAATTTGCACGACAAAACCTGCAACAATGGTGAAGAACTAAGGTTTGCCGCCGCATAGCTCAGTTCCGTGATTGATCTTTATGTGTGTTCTCTAGTGATTTTTGAACAAAAGAAGGTTAATTGGGAACAGAACAAATCATTCTTGTTTGTGGTAGTCAGAGTTTTGAGAAGAATTGATGGGTGTTCTTGGTTGACAATTCAAAAGGTGATACAGTTCTAGGGGCAGATCATGCAAGTGATGGTAGATTTATATACAAGTGATGGTAGATTTAGTAATTAATGTTGGTAGATTTTTTACTTGTGGACTAATGCTTCTCACGTGTTGCGACTTTTTAAAAACAAGACATGGTTAAGAATGTTAAGCTATTGACTATACAAAAGATAAATGACCAACAAATACAACTAACATGCGGGTCATCATTTCTACTTGTACAGTGGTTACTCAAAAATTGTTATGCCAAGACTCTCAACGGATAAAAAATGCTATGGAAATTACCATGGAGCGGAAGCGACCTAAGAAAGAACACAAGTGTTTAAAATATTTTCAATACGGTCATAATCCTACTATTTGCAAAGCTTAAATGTATGGGTATACTCCATCATTCCATATGTACTATATCTTTTCATATATTTTCTATTTTTTCGTATGAACTCGTACTCGTGTTTTAAGGATATTGTAATGGTTACAAAGACATTTCAGAAGTCATGTTTTAACCATACATAAATGTTGTCAATTCATTCATTACACTACAAAAAAATGTTCATAGAAGTCTACCATAATGTTTGAATCTCTTTACAAAAAGTCTACCATAACAATTGTATCTTATAGAAATAAATCTACCATAACGTATATTACAAATCAGAACGTTTGTGTCTCATAAAAATAAATCTACCATCAAACGAAAATACATCTCAACCGAATCACGAGAGATAACTGAACAATCACTGGATCCATCACGAGGGTTTGACTCTGATAACTGAACAATGTTATCACGTGGTAACTCATCCATGATATTAGTTGCACGTTTGAGGCGAATAGCATGCATATTGGAATCACAGAAGTCTTTCATAATATGCCAAAAAATCTCATTCATTAGCAGCTTCCGGGTCAAAAATCTACCACTAAGGACTTACATGCCATATATACGGGTGAGGTTGAGGACTTGATGCTACATGACCATAAGGCTGTATAGGAGAATAAGCATGTTAAACAATACAAAGATCAACCAAATACTACCTAAATACAACAAGAAACAATGGTGTATAGACCATCTTCATGATCTTTTGGATGTTCTTTACAATCTTCATGCGGTTACGCATTGCACGTACAAAGAATACATGTAAAGAAATTCATGGAAATTAGAACATCTTAGACTGAAACACAATCCTAACTAGCCAAAAAAAATTTCATTCATTAGCAGCTTCAGAGTCGAAAAGTCTATCATAATGTTTGTATCTCTTTGCAAAAAGTCTACCATAATATTTGTATCTCTTTCCAAAAAGTCTACCACAACGTCTACATCTCATAGAAATAAGTCTACCACAACGTATGCATCTCATAGAAATAAGTCTACCGTAACGTACGTATCTCGTATATTGAAGTCTACTAGAAATAAGTCTACCATAACGTCGGAATTTGGATCTGAGAAAAATCCAGACCTGAGAAAAATCCAGATCTGGACCACAACGTGATTTTACAAAACTTCAACACACCCAAACGAAACCGGTTAGAATCAAGAGACTACCTCTCTACAACGCACGAAAACAAAACCTTAACACTCGCCGGAACTTTTCTTCGCCGGAAATTTTGAAACCTATGAACGAAGAACTAATTTAACTTGATAAATCCGAACCCAAAACACTCCTCATGGTTACAAAGAAAGAAAACTTATGAAATGTTTGAAATCTTACCGTGGAATGCAACAAAACTCGTCAGAGTCGCTTCTAAAGTCGCCGGAGACGAAACGGAGAAGACGAAGAGAGAGGTGTTTTTGTTTTGTGTGTACAAAAAAATTAGGTTCTGTCTTTTATATTTATTTTATTTTTTACTAAAAGATAGTGGCATTTTTGTTAATAAACCATTTTGGGGTATTTTTAATGTTTTTGTAACCTTTTTTACCTCAAATATTTTAGCTCAAAAATAAAAGATTGTTTGAGTAAAGAGGATATCTAAAAAGGTTGTTTGAGTAATTATCTCATATTTGTTATACACTTTGTGTTTTCTCTTGTCTTTGTGATGGTTCGATGTGCCGTTATTACTTATCATAATATTTTATTGGTAGCTAAACGGCGCCAAATTAAAGAATAATCACGCGCCAAATAAATTAGTAGTTTTTCATTATCAATTATGTTGAATTAATGGTTTTTATTTGTTTACAATAATAATAATATGATTTTTGGTGTTTTTTACCATTTATATTTTTAAGTTTTGATAATCATTTCTTAAAACGCGATTAGATCCGTTGTCAACCAGTCGTAAATATTCCGCAAATGCAACAATTTTTAACCACTGCGCCAGTCATCTGAAACGTTCAATTACACTTCAAATCGCTGCCGTCCTCTTCCGCAAACTCCCGCAACCGCATCCGCACCCACTATGGTTAAACCAGTTAGACCCTAAGTGTATCAACGAATTATAAGATAGTAAGTAAGGTTGTTTGGTTATGTAAATATCCTGACCCCACAAAGTAATCGCATATGGGAATGGAGAAAAAAAAAAGCGATCAAATCTAAACCTGAAACAACTAGAACAATAAAATAATATATACCATTTATTTAGGTTGAGTAACTCAGCTCCAAAATATTACCAATTTTAAATCAAAGTAAAATTTTAGAATTTGAGTTTAAGTTAGAATGAGTTTTAGGGAATGATTGGTAAGGACTATAGCTGTAGACTTTTGGCTGCAGAGAAAATGGTTGTAAAGATTGTGGCTGTTACTTTTAAATATTCCAAAAGCCTGATTGTTAATTCAAACTGTAAGAGGAGGTGTAACTGTTACTTTAAATATTATAATTTTATATTAAAATGTAAATTGTGACAAATTTGTATTCAGTAATGACATAAAAAACGCAATTGGGACAAATAACATTTTTATTTATTGGTGTTAAGATTATTCTATTACAATTTAAATAAAAAATACTGAAAATACAAAACTTATAAATAAAATTAAAAAAGAATATAAAGCATCAATGAAATTTATTATTTCATGCGTTAGGTTTAGTAATCAAAAATTGCCTCAAGAAGTAAAACGTACTTGTCGAAATTTTCCCAATTTCTTAGATCTTCTAGATTTTTTGCGTAAAACATGTATTCCCTTTTCATATTATCGAGGCCCGTTCAACTATTGATTATGATTACTTTGAATGTTTACTTTTCTCTAAATTAAACATTTATCCCTATAAAATAGAAACAAAATTTGATATAGCAACAATTGTTTACTACCATTGTTTTAAAATTATATTGGCAATTATTCAGAAAAACAATTTTGAGAAAAACTAAAAAGTTTTAAATAAAATGGATCTTAAAATAAAGAGAAAAAAAGTTAATGATTAACAAGTTAAAATTTTGTTTTTATAAATTATACACATGTTGATATATGGATTTCAATTATTTTGGGGAACAAATAAACAAAAGTTTGTAATATTCTCATTTTTAAAGTCTCTCAAACGAGATTTTAGAAAAAACAAAGAAAGGAAGAAGAAAAAAAGAAAAGTCACTGTCAAGGCGGTAAAAAGGGAAAATAAAGTTAAAGCATGATTGACTAAAATAAAACTTTAAGGTTGTACAATCCCTTAAAGTCTCCACAGCCTAAAAGCCAATCGGCACCTTAGTTAATTTACCATTTCAGTTTATATCCATTTTAAAATGAAAAATTCTTGGGGTGAACCAACCTCATTCACCCCCTTCTCATTAGCCAATCATAATTAAGTATTTAATTAAAATAAAAAAAATTAAAACAATTAATATTAACCAATTAATATTTGGAAATTAGAGTTTAATATTTGGATAGTAGAGTTTAGTATTTGTGGTTTAGGGTTTCGTATTTGGGGTTTAGGATTTAGGATTTAATATTTGTAGGTTAGAGTTTAGGATTTAGAGTTTAGTATTTGGGGGTTAGGGTTTAATATTTAGGGATTAGGGTTTAATATTTGGGGATTAGGGTTTAGTATTTGTGGTTTAGGGTTTAGTATTTGGAATTTAGGGTTTATTATTTGGGAATTAGGGTTTGATATTAGGGTTTAGTATTTGTTGTTTAGGGTTTAGTATTTGTGTTTTAGAGTTTAGTATTTGGATTTTTGGGTTTATTATTTGGGGTTTAGGGTTTAGTATTGGGGTTTAGGGTTTAGTATTTGTGGTGTAGGGTTTAGTATTTGTGGTTTAGGGTTTAGTATTTGGGGTTTAAGGTTTAATATTTGGGGTTTAGGGTTTAGTATTTAGGGTGTAGAGTTCATTATTTGGATTTAGGGTGTAGTATTTGGTGATTTAGAGTTTAAGATTTGGTGATTTAATTAGTAATATTAGGGGAGAATTAGCTGAATAATAGGATTTAGGGAAAATATTAAGTATGTAACATCACGTGATTGATATTTAGGTATGTAACTGTGAGAGTCAATTGTATGACGATTTTGCCCCTATTTAATTGGGCTAATTTTATGCAGGAAAAAGAAAAGAAAATATGAAAATAAGAATCAATCACCATATTAAATATGATAATTACCATTAAATGTAATAATTATTGACAATTAAAAACAAAATCTTTAAAAATATTATATAAAAAATAAAATTCATAAAAATATTCTCTTGATCTTCTCTTAATTTTATCTCTTCAAAAATTATTCTCACACTTGTATTTTTGGAAGGAAAAAAAGTAGTCAGATTAGAAGATGAAAAAAACCATATGTTGTAAAAATAATTAGCTATTTTCGAAATTACATATTCAATTGATCTCAGAACATAGTCAACTACAACACATTATTTGTAACTGTTTAAAACATAGTTAACTATTTTTAAATATTTAAAAACATCTCTAAAAATCTTCCAAATTCTCTAGAAATCTTCTCTTTATCTCATCTCTTACAAAATTGCAATTTCCATAATTACTCTACAAGCAAAAAAACAAATTACGTAAAAAAATAACAAAAAAGTACGGTAATATTTAATCACATAGTTAACTATCTTCGAAATTACCTATTCAATTGATGTCATAACATAGTTAACTACATCACTTTATTTGTAACTATCTAAAATGATAACTATTTTCAGAAAATAGTTAACTATTTTATTTACTCTATTGATTTCATAACATATAGTTGATTATATGAAAATGTTGTTGTAATAATTACTTATTTAAACAAATATAGTTAACTACGTCCAATTTGCATAATACAAAATATAACATACATAGTTAACTATTAAAACATAATTACCTATTATAGTGTAACAAATAACATATATAGTTAACTATATATCAGAAACATAGATACCTATTATAGTGATATTTGAACATAGTTAACTATGTCGATCTCTAGCGATGTTAAGAGAGAGAATGGTGGAGGGGAGTTTAACGGACGAGAATCACCATCTTAATTCACGATTTAAAATTTTGATCCCTAACAACAAGTTAAGACAAAGTAATTGAGAAAGAACAAGAGCAAGATGTGGATTGTGAAATTAAATATAAAAAAAAGGAGAAGAAAAAAAAGATGATGATGAGAGAAGAAGAAGAAACCTAATTAAGAAGAAGATGATGATGATGTTGGTGAGAGGAGAAGAAATAAAAGAATGATGGACGATGGTGAGGATATGAAACAAAGCGGCGTTGAGATAGGTGAGTTAGGGATTTAGGTTAGAGTAATAATATTTTAATTTGGGTACTTTCAATTTTTTTCCTTTTTAAAATGAAATATTTTTTCTGATAAAAAGCTACAAAATAAAAAGGGGTAAAATGGAAATTTTATATGATCTAAATGCTATTCACTTAATTTGTTTCTATAACATGTTAGATACCTAATTATTGGTCAAAAACCTATTATTAGTGCTAATTTCCCTAATATTAATTGTTTTAGTTTGTTTTATTTTAATTAAATACTTAATTATGATTGCCTAATGAGGAGGGGGTGAATGAGGTTGGTTCACCCTAGGGGTGAACCCAAGAATTGTTCTTTTAAAATGAACAATTATTGGGTTCACCCCTAGGGTTGTTCAGCCTAAAATGAACCGAGCTCATTCACCCCCTATTAAATTGGCCAATCACAATTTAGTATGCAATTAAATTAAAAAAATTAAAACAATTAATATTACTAATTAAATTAAATCATTAAATCCTAAAATCTAAATCACCAAATACTACACCACAAATCCAAAGAATGAATTCTAAACCCAAATCCCAAATAATAAACCTTAAAATCTAAATACTAAAGAGTGCAGATACTCTAAAAGGGGATATTGCAATGTACCCAAGGGTGATTTGGTATATTTGAAAATCAAGGAATAAAAGATGCTTTCAAGGTATAGAAGCTGATACACTTACTCTCATAAGGTCGGTAGAGAATGAATATTTGGCATGGATTGATGCCCAATTACGGACAATTGAGGAGGATGCGATTTCTCGGCAAACCTTACATGTTGTGCCACCTATAACGAATGGGATTCGATGTCAGGTAGATTGGTCTTGGAAGGATACAGAAACAATTACAGGAGTGGGTTGGGTATGTCTTCAACAGGAACAGTTGGTGATCTTAGGAGCGCAAGGCTTAAATCAACGACGTTCACCTCTGCATTCGGAGGTGGAAGCTTTGGTGTGGGCCATGTCCTGCATTTTGGAGAGAGGCGTGGATTATCACAATTTCGAGACGGATTGTGCTGACCTGGTCGACATGGTCACGAATCCAGAGGAGTGGCCAAGTTTTGCGTTTCTACTGGAGAAGTTTCGGAGAGTACAAGTGCGCTTACCCAACTTCTCATTATCGTTAATACCCCGGTCTGTTAATCGGAAGGCGGATTGTCTAGCCCGTTCGGCAAGAACAAGTGCTCTCAAATTCTTTTATGTAAACATAATTTCGCCGTTTTGGCTAACCAACCCGGCTGGAATCTTCTGATTAATAGTTAGGATGGCAAAAAAAAAAAAAATCTAAATACTAAACCTTAAACCACAAATACTAAACCCTAAACCACAAATACTAAACCCTAATCCCCAAATATTAAACCTTAAACTCCAAATACTAAACTTTAAATCCTAAACCCTAACCCACAAATATTAAATCCTAAACCCTAACCCACAAATATTAAACCCTATAACCCTATTTAATATTTTGGGTTTAGAGTTTATGAATTAGGGTTTAGGGTTTACAATTTAGGATTTAGGGTTTAGTTTGTTGGGTTTAGGGTTTAGTATTTGGGTTTTATGGTTTATTATTTGGATTTAGGGTTTCGTATTTGGGGATTTAGGGTTTAGATTTTTAGGATTTAGTGATTTAATTTAATTGTTTTAATTGGTTAATATTAATTGTTTTAATCTATTTTATTTTAATTATATACTGAAAAAATCTTGGGTTCACCCCTAGGGTGAACTAACCTCATTCACCCCCTTCTCATTAGCCAATCATAATTAAGTATCTAATTAAAATAAAACAAATTAAACACAATTTATATTACTCAATTAAAACAATTAAATTAAATCACTAAATCCAAAAAATCTAAACCCTAAATCCCAAACACAAAACCCTAAATCCAAATAATAAACCCTAAACCTCAAATATTAAACCCTTAAACCAACAAACTAAACCCTAAATCCAAAATCATAAACCCTATTTAGGGTTTCCTATTTGGGGTTTAGGGTTTAGGATTTAATATTTGTGGGTTAGGGTTTATGATTTAGGGTTTATAGTTTAGTATTTTGGGTTTAGGGTTTAATATTTGGGAATTAGTGTTTAGTATTTGTGGTTTCGGATTTAGTATTTGGATTTTAGGGTTTACTAGTTTGGATTTAGGGTTTACTATTGCAGTTTAGGGTTTAGTATTTGTGGTTTAGGAGTAGTATTTGTGTTTTATGGTTTAGTATTTGGAGTTTTAGGTTTATTGTTTGGGATTTAGTGTTTAATATTGGGATTTAGGGTTTAGTATTTGTGGTTTAGGGTTTAGTATTTGCATTTGGGTTTATTATTTTGGGTTTAGGGTTTAATATTTGGTGTTTAGGGTTTAATGATTATTTGGATTTAGGGTGTAGTATTTGGTGATTTAAATTTTAGGGTTTAATGATTTAATTTAATTATTTTAATTAGTAATATTAATTGTTTTAGTTTGTTTTATTTTAATTAGATACTTAATTATGATTGGCTAATAAGGAAGGGGCGAATGAGGTTGGTTCACCCTAGGGGTGAATGAGGTTGGTTCACCCTAGGGGTGAATGAGGTTGGTTCACCCTAGGGGTGAATGAGGTTGGTTCACCCTAGGGGTGAACCCAAGAATTACTTAATTTTGATTGGCTAATGAAGAGGGGGTGAATGAGTTTGGTTCACCCCTAGGGATGAACCCAAAAATTGTTCTTTTAAAATTGCTAATTCAAAAGTTAGAACAAATAACCAAAACTAAACAAAAAAAGCACAAAGCAAACTTACGTTTCTCACAACCACAATGAGAGATGGAAAAGAATGATATCGCAGTTGAGTGTATGCTACCGATTTTTTAGCTGTAAGTTGGTTGTGACGCTTTCATATTGTCAGGTATTTCTGTATAATAAGATCATAATCCATGTGAATATAAAAAAAATAGAGCAATACTTGAGTTCACCCCTAGGGGTGAATGTAACACCCGCATCTCGGACTATGAATCCTGACTCAAGTGTTAGACAAAAGTGATATTTTCATTGCTCTAAAATTTCTAAAATACATTGTCGGGTAAATTACAATGTATGGGAACTAGATTCACTACGCCTTGGGAAAGTCTTCCTCCATTGCATGCTGCTCCCTCCTGCCTTGCCGTCCTATGGTCGACCTGACCGGATGTCCTATCCAGCGCACTGGTAAGGGGGTGAGTATTGAATACTCAGTAAGACGGTCTACTCCGTCTCACCACCTAACACTACCTAACTATTCTAAACCTACAATCCCACACAGCACCCTTAGCACTACTTGCTAGGTATTGCGTCTCACGGCCAACCCTTTGACGGTGATACAAACACAACTTCTCAACCTCATGCCGGGCACCCTGGCAGCCCTTTACACTCTACACCAGGAAGCTGTTAACTGGTCCAGTAAAACTGGAATGCCTGGCACCCTGGCAGCCAATACTATAGTCTACACCAGCAAGCTGGTAACCGGTCCAGTAAAATTGGAATGCCTGGCACCCTGGCAGCCACTACTATAGTCGGCCCGTCGGCGGACTCTACGAGTTAAGGTGCTCCGACCCTTCTAGCGATCCTCAGAACGCTAGGTCTTCGTGCCATCTTTCAGGCCAAACACAAACAAGGCGAACGCATGCCCATACATACGCCCCTATGCAATATTTAAATGGTGGCATTGTGAACCTACTATCCTACCGGTTTAACATGCTTTACTAGTCTATCCTAAGGTTCACAATCAAGCTATCTACTCCGGTTAATCCTAGTCTTTTATACTTCTACGTTCTCAAGCAATAGCCGAAGCATTTCAAGCAATACTTTTTGCCCCGTATGGTCGGCCCCAGGTAAGTATGGCTATCCCAATACGTTACCCATGACACATCTATGGCCATACGGTGACCGTCCCTGCAGAAATACAAACAGAAAACTATCTATTAATTGTGGAAGACTCGCGGTCCAGCCTTGACCGTACCCGGCCTAAGCATTCCCGCGGCCTTGCCTCTAACCCTGGAGTCGTATGCGGCCGTACGAGTTTGCTAAGCCTCCTTAGCGCTTCTCTTGTTGGCCTACACCGTCTAGACTTTCTACCAGGTTGACTAAGGCGTAGCCGTACAACTATCGAGTTGGCCGGCCACTACCTGTCCGGCTTACAGCATTCTCTAGTAGCCTGCTGAGTCCAACAAACAAGCGAACCATCGAGTATCCTTACGGCCTTGCGGCTGTAATGCTACCATAGCTCTATTTTGCGGTTCAATGATCGGTTAGTATCAGACCTTTCAGTCTGCCACGCTAATCCTCACATTTGGCCCACTGGCTCTCCTTTCAGAGTATAGCCGGCCTACGCATTATCTACTTTCCTAAACTACATGCGGTGCGAGTCGGAACTAGGCATGATCCTGCCATGACTAGTTTCCAGTCCGCCAAACAACGAGTCACTCTTGGGCCGGCTTATGCCGAGCCAAGTTTCCTCGAGATACAAGGTTGAGTCCCACGGCCGGTATGCCTAGGTCCGTGTACCCTCACCAAGTTCCATTGTGATAGCCGATTCACTTGGCAAGTTGCGTTAGCCTTGCCATGCTCCTCTACTGTCTTACCTACGAGTCCATAGTCAGATCGCCATGATTTGACCGGATGCTCTGCCACTGTCGGTAAGCCAAGCATGCTTTTGCTTACCGGGCGTGATTCCGGACCGAGGCCGTATCGATCACTATCGAGGCCGTACCGGTCCGCGGCACAGTGGTTGGCACTGCCAGTCTAGCTTTCTCTCCGATCACCGATGATTATCAGTTTGTTCATCGCGGACGAACAAGGTATCGTACTGATACACCGAGACCTACGCAAGGCTCATCGATGGCAGCCAGCGATCACATCGCGGACTGCCCTTGCGGACTGCTCAGTTATCCTCGATGGCCAGTGGTAAATCAATCGTAGGCCTCCCCAAGGGCCTATCGACGTGTTCCCATGGTCCGACCGTTGATACTACCTGATAGCCACTATTGGTATTGTCGGATCGTCGAGTGTTCGTACCGATTTCTCATCGATACGTCCATCGTGGCACGATCCTAGGCTCACTCGTCCTGATCATCGATCAGCCTTACTACTTGCGGTGCCTGGTCAAGGAGCCACCGGCCCTGTTGAGGCACCACCAATGCCTCGCATTGATGCCCTCTCGAGGCATTCTTTACTCGGCTCTAGGACACTCGGTACCCAGTCGTGCTGTCATCGGTATCTGACCGACGCCAACCCTTGGCGCTACCGAGGCCTTTCATCGGTACCCAGTCGTGTTGTCATCGATATCTGGCCGATGCCAACCTTTGGCGCTACCGAGGCCTACCGTTGGTACCCAGTTGGGTTGTCATCGGTATCTGACTGATGCCAACCCTTGGCGCTACCAACACTACCGGCCGTGTATGGATCACTATCCGCACAAGACCACAACTACACTACTACTACTACTACTACCCTAACTCGTACTACTAAGACTACTGCATGAAAGCTATAAGGAAGAGAATAGAAAGGGAGTATTATGTACGGATCGCGCCTTACCTTATACCGCTTCTCCTTAGGTGGGGTGCCGAGTTCCTTCTCGAGCTCCTCCTTTTCTCTTCCTCTTAAGCGTGTTTCTTTGGCTCTAGAGAGAAGAGAAATATTTTGGTGTGTGTAAATAATGAGCTCCCTAGCTCTCTATTTATACTACACCAAAAACCCTAAGGAGAATATCCACTTTCCTTATTTTTCTCCACTTTCCTTATTTTTGTCCATCTCCTTACTACATGGGCCGAAAGCCCGTCTAACTTCCTTGCTCTCCACGTTTTTCCACCTCCTTCCCTACAAAATCTAGGGTTTCTTTTCCCCTTTTAATTGTAGGAGGCCCGTTTACCATTTTCGCGGGTCAGTCCATAGATTTTCACTTCCTTAGGACACTTTACACTATAACGACCATTTCTCAACTCCATTTAACCACCACGAAATTATTCTAAGTTGCTAAAAACTCCATACCCGGATCTGGGATGTTACAGTGAACCTCTCTCATTCACCCCCTATTTATTGACCAATCACAATTTAGCAAAACATTAAGATTAAATTAAATCACTAAAACAATTATTAATTGTGGAGACCACTATTTATTTCTCCTCTCCCTCTTTCACGTTTATTTTTTGTTGTTTTTTAAAATTTTATTTTAATGTTATTTTACTTCTTCTTTTAATGTTAAAAGATTAACAAAAAGACATAAACCATATACTCCAAATACTAAACCCCTAAACCAGAAATACTAAACCCCAAACCTAACATAGTAAACCCTAAATACTGAACCCTAATCCCAAATAATAAACTTTAAATCTCAAATACTATACCCTAACCACAAATCCTAAACCCTAAACTCCAAATAATAAACCCTAAACCACAAATACTTAACCCTAAATCACAAATCCTAAACCCTAAACCACAAATTATATATCCCAAACTCCAAATACTAAACCCTAAACCCTAAATGATGAGGTTAGAGTTTAAGGTTTAAAGTTTATTATTGGGGTATAGGGTTTATTATTTGTGGTTTAGGGTTTAGGATTTTAGGGTATAGTATTTGTGATTTAGGGTTTATTATTTGTGATTTAGGGTATAGAATTTGAAGTTTAGGGTTTATGTCTTGTTAATCTTTTTCCATTAAAAGAAGTAGTAAGATAACATTAGAATAAAAAATTTAAAAAAACAACCAGAAGAAAACGTGAAAGAGGAAGAGGAGAGATAAATAGTGGTTCCCACAATTAATTATTGTTTAGTGATTTAATTTATTCTGAATGTTTTGCTAAATTGTAATTGGTCAATGAATATGGGGTGAAGGAAAGAGGTTCACCCAAGTATTTCTCAAAAAAATAACATGAAATACTAAACTACCTTTTCAAAAACTTTTACATGTTCCAGTGCAAAAGATATTCCCTCCGTTCTTAATTAATAGATGTTTAAGGTAATGCACGGTAATTAAGAAAACGCATTGATTTCTACGATTTACAGTTTTCAATAAAGTTTAACCAATAGTATTTCAGTATTTGTTTTGGAATTTGTTTTGGAATTTGTAAAAGTGCATAGAAAACTGTAAAAACTCTATCTTTTTGGAACAAATTTTTTTTGTAAAAAATTCATCTTTTATGAACAGAGGGAGTAGTTGCCTTTCTTGTCGGTGTAATCATCCTCATCACACAATTGTATCCACTTAGACATTTCGGAATCCAAACACAAAGTCGGCGTCAAGTGGAAAGATGGATTAAAACGGCACTGTTAAAGAAGATCCATTTGTTAGTTCGATAAAATTGTTTATTTGCTTAGGTTAAAGAAGAAAGAAGAAAAAATTTGTACATACCAGTTGACAAACACTCGGGTTTTTCTGTTTCTTCTTACTATTCACTACAGAAGCCCAAATATTCCCAAAGGGATTGCGCATTTTGGAGCAAATCCCGTCAAAACTTTATTTGGGAGAGATTTATAGTTGTGTTGCGCCACTTTCCTCAGCCCTTAACAAATTAGAAATGAAATCATAGTCCACTTCAATCCGAATTGGGATGTCACATCGCTGTTCAAAAGGGAAAAACGTAAAACACATATTAGTAAGATGATTAAAAAAGAAAAACATGATACAAAAGTACAAAAAATAGTATTTTACCTGTTTGAAACTCCCCCATTAGATACAACTAATATCGCATGAGATAACTTCATCTAAACGGAAGTTACCGGAAAATAAGTGTTTGACTCTTCATAGGTCTTTCAAAATCTACTCTTCTCTAATAAACAAACAGATAATGGATTGGAGGGTATTGCATCTACAAAGATCTCACTGTAAAATAATTCATATAAAAAATACTAATAGGGGTTGAAACAGAGAGATACATTTTTATTTCTCATTCTTAGAGTAATCTAACAAAATAGTGCAGTTTTTTTGTTTCGTAGCACAATTGCCTAAATCTGTCTTTCATGTCATTCATAGGTTATAAGCTTGAGAGCTTCTCCATCATGCAATTTCATAGTCATTCTAATATTTCGTACCCCTTCGTGACTAATAGGCTTGTATAATCGCGGATGTTCAGCGTCCACAAACTCACTTGGAGGTTCCAATTCTGTATCCATTGGTCCTAATAAGAATGACGCGATAGAAAACCTTTTTGTTGCTTCATTGCATTGCACTCTATGCTTCACATTGCACAATCTTCCGTTACTCCATATTGTAGCCATGTCCCCGAGGTTGATAGCAAGAGTATTTGGCAACGGGTTTATGGGGTAAAAGTTTCCTGAAGAATGGTCCATTGCTTCAAGCCCACCAACATTTTCATCATCTTGAAGAATCGTCAAGAACCCTGAATCCGTGTGTAATTGCACACCGAGCTTCCCAACTGCCTCCGGTTTAAAATGATATTTGTTAATCCGAAACTGGCTCGGCCATCCTCTGAAAAAGTCGGTGTCAACCAGGCCGTAACTCTCAGCTAATCTCCTTGATAAATCCTTTGCAAGTCCAGAAATAGCTTTCGCATACTTAACCATAGTCTCCCTGCAAACCCAAATTCCATCAAAACACAAGAACCCATTTGAGACCAACAAAGAAAGTAAAAAAAAAGAGAAACCTTTGATCCGAAGAAGCGTCGAGTTGGTCACAAAAGTTATTAACAGCTTGAGGAGAGGCCATGTCATAAAGACCCAATGCTTCATAATAAGGATTGATTTCATTTGGAGCCCTGTAACCACTCCCTAGCAGCACATCGGTATTACGCGATTTCACTTCTAAAGGACGTTGAAAGAGATGAATAACAGTCTTCTTCATCTCAGACATCAAAGACAAAGAAACTCCATGGTTAGTCACCCTGAAGCATCCCCATCTCTCACTCGCTTCACGGATTTTCTGATTCAAGATCTTATCAGAAACCTCTTCCAAGTCTATCGTGGGAATAATAACACCGGATTCCGCCATTATCTTCAATTGAGAGTTTGAAGAAAAAATGAGGTCTTTGTCTACTCAACGCAACCTATAACACCAAAGACAAATTCTCTCTGATCAAATCACTAATATTTGACAAAGAAGTAAGAGAAAGTTTAAAGCTTTATTTATCTAAAAATGACTAATGATCTAAAACGTGACGACTCTGGTGGCTAAAATAGTAAGTAATTTACATCTAAATCAAAGAGAAGTCTACACATCAATTACGTCTAAATTGAAGAAAACCCAGTAGTAATGAAGAAAAGAAAAAAAGATGACTTTTGCTTATTCTGGGTAAACATCAATTACGTCTAAATTTGACTCTCTTCTTTTATCTATCTACTACTCAAAAGAATAGAGTACCTCAATTTCTTCGGGGATCGATCTTGTCTTTTGATGAAGTGGAAAGTGATAACTTTAGACAACGCTAGGGATCGGAACTGAACCGGAACTTCTTGGATCTGCAGAGACTTTTTGCGACACGGTTGTATTTTTTTCCCGGAGAAGTCTGCTCTAATATATAGAGAAGAAAATGCGTTTCGCAACGATTTCCACGCGCGCAAAAACAATTTCCACGCGCTAAGTTTCTTGATTTCTTAAGAAATGAAACAAATCTTTTAAAAATACATGAATTCATGTGTATTCTTTCTTTTTTTTTGTCTCTTTAGTGCATGGATGCTGATATAAGAAATTTACTACCTAAATCGTAACTTTAACAATAATTTACACAATCAGTATCCTACCCTCAATCCTCAAATATATAGACTCCCTTGAACTCAGTGTATTTGATGCACACCAAGCCGAGTGCGATCCACTCATGTTCATATATGATATTGGTACGGAACATTACTATTATTAGTTGACTTTTTAGAGTCTTTAGAATACATCAGAGTTCGAATTGATATCTCTATGTTATGATTTTTTTTTTTAAAGAAAACAACTTACAGTACACCTTTATAAATTAATAACATTCAGATTTTAAAATTGATTAATTTATAGAAAGTGATTGTTTTCAGTACAATAAATTGGTTGTGAATCTTATTCTTCTTACTAATCATAATTAATAATAGTAAGATGCTACTTCTCAAGTCTCTTACAAGATGTGTAAGGACCAAAATCTCAAATTTGCTTTCGCAGATTATGAGCGAGAGATGGCTAGAAGCCTAGAAGGAAGAAAGACCTGCAAGCTGTCTAAACTTTTCGTAAGAGACCCAAAACACAAACTGCCACGGTCCAAGCCTTGCCCATGTCGGGAAGAAACCTTTCCACAAAGCTCTTACTCCTTCAAACCTAACAGTCTTCACCAAACACTCGTAAGAATTTTTGTACACAACTTTCTCACCCTGATTCATCATCCTTGTTTTCACCACATCAGCCGGACAACTCAGAGTTGTAGAAGCAAGACCCGACATTATAGAAGCGAGAGTGTGCGCGTAGATATTATCCTCAGAGATGTTTTTCTCGATGACGAAGTGTTTGGCGTGATTATAACAAGCTAGCTCTCCCATATTCACTAGAAATGCTCTCTGTATGTTTGGAAGAACACCTTTCCATAGCCCTTTTACTCCTTCTGATTGTAGGATCTTAGTGAAAGCTTCGACTGGTCCTGAGTATCTCGGTTTCAAGCCTTGGCTCACCAATCTACCATCTGCTTGCATTCTCACTTTAACCAAATCAGCTGGACTAGCCACTACCTGTATTTCTAGTATGAACACAATAGGAAGCATTTTACTTGGGAGTAGAATATATAGATAACACTCAAATCTGAAAATCATTGATCAATCTAAGATTAGGATATGCAGGACATTCTCATCTTTGAAGCAACCTAAAGTATCAAGAAATCTCCGAAGCATTTTCAATGGAAATTAAACATGGAGATAGATTGCTACTAACTGTTAGGCTGATTAGCAAAATCAGATTACCCAAACTAACGTAAATACAGATCCAGATTATAGATAAAGAAGCGTCATTACCTGAGCTATAACACCAGAAATTCCTCCGACGAGAGCCTTTGTGGCGAGAGGAAGAGACTCGCCTTCGGATCTGACGATGAATCCTTTCAAATTCTCGTACCCAATGATTCTGATAGGCGTGTAAAACATGTGTCTGATAATCGCCGGAGATAGACCTTTATAAAGACCAATCACTCCTTCCTTCCTCGCAATCTCCGACACGACTCCGATGGCGCCAATCCGGTGCGCACAAGCGGCTGATCCGGAACCATGAAGCTGCATTCTGGTCTTTGTGAGATCAATCGGAAACGTAACTGACTCCGCGACCATCGCAGATAGTGACGCAAGCAGGATCCTGGTTCCGGTCGGTGCTTCTCCGGTCACTCGGCTCCGCTCCATTTTTCACCGGTGGTTACGAACTCACCGACCACACAACATTTATAAAATGATAACTGATTCTATTTTACACATTGCCTCTGCAACGACGTCGTTTTGGTTGTTAACAAAAACAAAAAATCAAGAGTGTACTCTCGACTAGAGGTCCAAAACTAAAACATTGTCAGGTTTAAGGAATGATCCAGGTTTGATAGAGTGAAAAAACAAAAAGTAACACTAATATCTTTGGTTCCATAAGCTTTACTCTCATACTCTCCTCTAAGCTATTGCAATTTTTCATTTTGCCTAACATTCATGTAGTCGTAGAAACGAATTGCCCAACTTAGATATAAATTTTATTCTTGACCAAAAAACAAAAAAAACTGACATACATTTTATTAAGAAATCCACAAAGATATTTCAATGTAAACTTAAAACCATATGTATTGCAAATTCCAATAAGTAGTCCACTTTTTTAACAGGAACAAACTATCAATCTTAAGCAAAGCTAAAAGTAATACATGACATAAAATGCAATTTCTGGTTCATAATGCAAACATTTTATTTGTCTTTGAAGCATTTAACGAATCTGTCATGGTTACGAGCTTGAGCACTTCACCATCACGTAGCTTCGTTGTCCACCATCACGTAGCTTCGTTGTCTTTCTAAGATAATGTTTTACAAGGTAAACTTGATATACTTTCCATCGAAGCTGAGATTTATGTTGAACCTGAAAATTCAACATAGTATTTATCAAGAGATTAAAAGGTTCGGAGATTCCCGTAAGATAAAGTCAAAACTCAACGATTAATTAGTAGGGAAATAAGAGTTTAAGTGGTTTTGTATTTTATAGCTGCACCTCGTGAAAGGTTGCCTACGTACTCTTAAAAAGGGATCAAGTCATTCGTAGTTCGGAGATAGAGGAAAGAAATGACCTTGTTAAGTGCTGAGAAGCTAAGTATTCGAGCTGAGGAGCTAGGTAGGTACTGAGAAACTAAGTGTTCGAACTGAGGAGCTGGATGTTCGACCTGGAAGCTGGATGTTTGACCTGGGAGGCCAGGTAACTGTTGACAAGGTAGTTGTTCGACCTGAGAACCTGAATGTTCGATCTGGAAGCTGGACGTTCGACCTGGGAGGCTAGGTAACTGCTGAAAATGTAGTTGTTCGACCTGAGAAGCTGGGTGTTCGACTTGGAAGTTGGGTGTTCGACCTGGGAGGTCAAGTAACTGCTGACAAGGTAGTTGTTCGACCCGAGAAGCTGGATATTCGACATGGAAGCTGGATGTTTGACATGGGAGGCCAAGTAACTTACCTGAGAAGCTGGGTGTTCGACCTGGAAGCTGGATGTTCGACCTGGGAGGCCAAGTTGTAACGCCCGTGAACCAAAATTTAGGAAAGATAATTGAATTGGACCGAATAGTTTAATTTTAATTGTTCGGTTTGGCTGGTTTGGGTTAAGTGAACCCTAGGGCTTGAGTATATAAGAGAGAAGCCTCCGTTTTGTGCAGATAAAATGTGGAAGAGGCTGAGAAATTGAAAGAGAAGAGAGCAGGTTCGTTTGTGGTGGTTTATAGAAAAGAATGAGATGAAGACTGTTCTGACGCGTTTTAGAAGAACAGATGATCGAATAGCCTAATCTGTTTGGATTGGAGTGAAACTTTTAGGGTAAGTTCTCCACTCTTATATCTAGCTTTAGTCGAAATCGGATTGTCTTTTGGATGAGTATTCTGAGATTTATTGTTGTTTTCCCGAGAGAGGTTCGTGCAGAATTGGATCTGCGATCAGACCACTTCGTGGGTGTTTTCCCGTCGAACCAGAAGGAATTAGGAAAAGATCTGCATATCGTTGGAAAGGTCTCGGTCTCACGATTCTAGATCAGGTTTTCGATCATGATTCTGAGGTAATCTCCGTTCTCAGTGTGCTTTCGAAGTCGGCGTGTCGTTTCTGTTTTTAGAAAACCCTAATCCGGTTTAGGAGAAACTCGAATTGGTTTGGTTTGGTTTAGTTAACCGGTTTGGTTTATTTTGGTTTGGTTTGGTTTAGTTAACCGGATTGGTTTGGTTTGGTTTTGTTTAGTTAACCAGATTGGTTTAGTTAACCGGATTGGTTTGGTTGGTTGGTTTAACCTACTATTTCTGTTTGGGTTAACCGACTGGTTTGATTTGCCTTGTTCATTAGGCAAAGGATGAGAGTTGCCAGAGGTTGAGGTCTGAGGCAACTATTAGGCTAAGGTGAGTGCGTGACCATGGCTTCTGGGCCGGTGGATTCGTTAGGGTTGTTTGGTGATAGGTTTAGAACGAATTGATTGATATTGATGTGTTTGTTTGAGACTGTGTATTGTGCTTGTTGTATGTGGATTGCTGTTTTCGACAGGTATGTGAGGTGTTGTCGATCGACACCTAGAGGGTGTGTCGATCGACACCTAGAGGGTGTGTCGATCGACAGGCACATGCAGAAGGTGTCGATCGACACCTAGTGGTAGTGTCGATCGACAGCCTGTCTGGTTGGCTGTGGTTGAGCCGTGTTGTTGTGTTTTGTGTGCTGATTGATGTATGTTTGCTTGAGCGGATCCATCGCATCTGAGTGCGCAGTCGTAGATGGGAAGACCGTCTCACTAGGTATTTATGATAATACTCACGCATCTCTTTTTTCCATGTGATGCAGGTAAAGGCAAATTGTGATCGTGGAATCATGGCAACGAAGAGGGAGATGATCTAGGGTCTCGGTTTCGTGCTGTGTGATTTTGTTGTTTTCCATTTATGTTTTAGAACCTGGTTAGGTTGCTGGTTTTGTGGAATTGGAATTTATCTTGGATTGGTTTAGTTTAATGGAATTGATTTCTGGTTTAATTGTTTATTGTTATCCGCTGGTTGCTTGTATTTGTTGCTTGGTTGTTGAGGATAGCATTTATGGGAATGCTAATCCGAGACCAAGGGTTAAATGTTTAAAAAAAAAAAAATAATAACGGGTTGGGTCATTTCAGTTTGGTATCAGAGCCCTTACGGTTTTAGGACGGGTTAGAACTGCTAGGATTGAAATTGGTAAATTGTCAAGTCTATGTTGTTTGTTTGTGTTTTGTTCTTTAGTGCTTAGCGTGTGCTGTGGTAAAACAGTAGGTTGGCTAGAGGCACTAGAGAATATGGCCTTGGTGGCCGGGGGACCGTGGAGGTCAGGATTGTGGTTGGGGACCAGTGAGTGAGTCGGCTGGGATGCGGCTCAGGGTTCCACGTTGAGACTGTGCCAGAGCCGTAGATGTATCAAGAGGGTCTGTGTATTAGTGCGAGTGCCAGTGGGAGTGCCTATGTGAGAGCCAGTGTGAGGGCTGTGGGGCCAGGGCTGGTACTCGAGCTGGTGCTGGATTGGCTCGATGTTCGGGTGCGCCCGCAGGAGGAGTCCAGGTGACGAGTTGATCGTCTGGCAGATCTGTTGCAGTAGTTGTGGTGGCGGCACTAGTGAGTGAGTCTGCCGGGAGTGCGACTCAGAGTGTTGCGCATGTGGCTGAGAGTGATCCGTAGACGTTTCAAGACGGCTTGAGCGCCATTGAGACTGCCATCGTGCAGCCAAGTGTGAGCGCCAGTGTGAGGGCTGGTGGGGATAGTGTGGTCCCAGGTTGGCTGCCGGGGGCCGGTGTGGGTCCTCGTGAGGTTGGTAGTGCGGGTGCACCCGCGGGTGGGCTCAGGGTCAAGATGATCGTCTAGCGGATTGGCTTCAGCAGTTTTAGGAGCGGTTACCGAGGGCGGTGCCGGTTAGGCTCCGGTGATGCCACTAGTGGTAGAGGTGCGGCTGAGGGTTGCGGTTGTTGGTAGGGTTCCGTCTTATCTGCGGATAAAGGAACATGTGCAGAGAATAGGTAAAGGATTCTTTGCGAGTGGTATGTTGCAGCTAGGAGGGTTCAGGCAGTGTTGGCCTGGGCGGACTTTTGGGCAGAGTGTGATGCCAAGTTCTTTCCTTGAGAGGTTGCGGATCGTTTAGAGACGAGGCTTTTGGAACTGGATCTGGGAGAGAGATCAGTTCGTGGGTATGATTTGGAGTCTAACCGACTCATGGGTTGTGCTGGTTCATGCTGGTAGGAGCATGGAGGGCGAGAGGCGTGAATGTTCTAGTGGCTGGTGAGTTGGTGCCAATGGACTTGGTGATCAGTCCAGTGGAACTGTACGATGGCATCCTGTGTTTGGATTATCTTGATCGGTACAGAGTTCATCTGGATTGTCATCGGGGTCGTGTTGTTTTTGAGCGTGAAGGAAGAAGGTTGGTTTATCAGGGAGGAGACCGACTTCTAAGAGTCTCGTGATCTCTCGGGTGTAGGCTGAGGCTATGACTGAGGGGTTGCGAGGCTTACTTGGGGACTATTGTGCTGGCGGAGTATGTTGGTAAGGTTGCAGTGAGGGATTTTCGGGTTGTCCAGGACTGTGAGGACATCTTTCGGTCGTTGCAGGGATTACCGTCATCGCGGTCGGATCCTTTCACGATTGAGTTGGAACCTGGGACGACGCCGTTATCTAAGGCACCTTACCGGATGACTCCAGCAGTGTTGTAAGAGCCGATGAGGCGGCTAGAGGATTTGTTGAGTACTTCACCGTGGGGAGCACCGGTGTTGTTTATGAAAAAGAAGTGTGGTTATTTCCGGTTGTGCATCTTTTATCGAGGCCTTAACCGAGTCACCGTGAAGAACAAGTATCCTTTTCCGAGAATTGATAAGTTGTTGGATCAATTGTGAGGGGGCTACGTGGTTCTTCAAGGTTGACTTGGCATCCAGTTAACACCGGATTTCTATTGATTAGGTGAATGTCAGGAAGACGGCTTTCTTGACGAGTATGGGACGTGTAACGTTGGTGGTGATGCCGTCCGGGTTGACAAATGCACGAGATGCGTTTATGAGGTTGATGAGCGAAGCCTTTCAGGAGTATCTGGATAAGTTCGTGATTAACTTCATTAGCGGTATGTTGGTGTATTCGAAGAGTCCCGGGGAAACTTGAGAAGTAGGAGAAGGCAGTTTTGGGGAAGTTGCGAGAGAAGAAGTGGTGAGCAAGTGAAGTGTCTGGCAAGTTATTTCAGGAGTTTCATCAAAAGTTTTACGAGTTTGACTCAATCTATGACCAAGCGGTTAGAGGAGGTTCCTTTTGTGTGGTCTTGGGTTTTGAGGCAGAAGTGATGGGTGGAGTTGTAGCGGTTGGGTTCAGTTTTGGTTTACCAACGTGGTGAACTTAGCTAGAGGTGGATGCTCTTAGTCGGAGGCGGTATGGCTTGGCTCAGGAGCAGGATGTGGAAGTATGGTTAAGTGAGATTGGGACGTTGAGGTTGTGCGTTATCTCATGAGAGCCGTTGGGGCTGGAGACAATTAATCAGGCAAACCTTTTGAGCAGGCTTCGAGTAGCTCAGGAGAAGGATCAGGGTTCGTGGATTCTTCTAAGGTTGAAGCTTCTGGTTAGTAGGTCCCGGCATTTGAAACTATCTTAGGGCACGTGTGAGTCTGTGCGCCTAAGGTTGAGGTTTAAGGCAAGAGATTTCTGGGAGGGGCTAATGAGAGCATGTTTCTCTATTCATCCGGAAGCGACAAAGAGGCATAGTGATCGGAAACGGTACTATCTCTGAGTCGGGATGAAGAAGGACGTGGCTAATTAGGTAGTGGTTTGTGATAAGTTGCCAGTTGGTGGGGGTCGTTTACCCATTCCAGAGAGGAAGTGGGGCATGTTTCCTTAGACATTGCGGCAGGGTTGCCGGGTTTTTTTGGACTCATATTGTTATTTGAGTGACTACGGATCGTCTGTCTAGGTTAACACATTTTCTGACCATTAGGCAAACCGAGGGAGCAGCGGTTCTGGTTATGAAATATGTGAGCGAGTTAGTGCGGTGGCTTGGAGTGCTAGCGAGTTTTGTGTCAGACAGAGATCTGAGGTGCACTTCTGAGTTTGTGAGGGCTTTCAGGCCAGTAGTGGTGTGGCTCCTTTTGAGTTTTGTATGGGAGGCCATGTCGCACATTTTATGCTAGATCCAAGTGGGGGAGAGAAGCATATATGGTGCATATCTTGTTCAGAAGACGACGGAGAAGATCCGTGTTGCGAACTGAACTTGAAAGACGCTCTTGATCGGCCGAGGAGTTATGCCAATAAAAAGAGGAATGAGCTAAAGTTTAAGTGGTGATGTTGCAGGGTTCTAACATATCCATTGCAGAGGATAGGCTTAGTCGGTGGTTTATAGGCTCGTTTCGGGTGGTGGAGCGAGTGGGACCAGTTGCTTATCATTTGGAGCTACCTCAGATCCTGTAGAACTTTCTTGAGTGTTCCATGTGTCGAAGCTCAGGAAGTGTCTACAGGGGTCTTGGGAGGTAGTGGTGAGGACTCCAGCTGATCTTCAGTTTTTGGCAGTTGAGTTGAGGCCGGTAAGGATCCTTGAGAGAAGTGTGAGGATCTTGCGCCGGGAAAAAGGGGCCGTTGTCGAGAGTCTTGTGGGACTGTGACGGTGTCCAGGAAGAAACTTGAGAACCAGAGGTTAAGATGAGACAAGGTTTGATTGTGGTTTGTGAAGCAAGCCGGGAAGTGAACTGGGTCTCATGGGTTCCAATGTCTGGTTTGGTAGTGATCACCAGGTGTGGTGATGTGGTTGGAATTATGTATTTTCGTTGGAGTCGAAACGATTATGATATTCTTCCGGTTTCATAAGATGTGTAGTTCTTATGATGTGAGTGTGGTGGTTGTGGTAGCCATGAGTGCGGATGAATGGCTGTGTAGCCATGAGGTTCTTGTGTTTTGGCTTTGGTAGCCTGGAGTAGGTGGTTGGAGGATCTCGAAATAGAAGGTTTATAGTGGTTAGAACTTGTCTATTTCGGAGAAACTCTAGCAGGGGCACCCTGTGTGATGGGCTGTCCAGATGACCGGGGTTTTGGTCATGAGTGTGTGGTTAGAGGACCTTGAAATGGAAGTTTTAGTGAGTAAAACTTGCCAGTTTCGGGAAACTCTAACGGGTTGTGTGCGGGTTGTGGTTAGAGAACCTCGGAATGGAAGCTTTATAGTGGGTAGAGCTTGCCAGTTTCGGTGGAACTCTAACGGGGCATAGGTGTTATGCATTTAGGGAGTCTCGGAATAGAAGTTTTACTGTGGGTAGAACTGTCTAGTTCCGGAGAGACTCTGCAGGGACATCCGGGGTGAGGGATGGCCCGGGTGATCTGTGATGATCACGATTGTGATGGTATTCCGGGTTGGGAGTATCATGTAGAGACCTTGGGAGGTAGTTCTGATCAGAGATGCATTATAGACGTCTAGAGTTGGTTCGTCCAGGGGATGTGTGGGTTCCCTGCATACCAATCGTTCGCCAGGACTGCGTGGACTGTGGACGTGAGGGTATGGAGATAGTTCATGGAGATTGTGATCTCTGGCAGATCTTTGAGAGTTGTGTCTCTCCAGGGGATGTGTGGGTTCCCTGCATACCGAAAGCTTGAGGGACTATGTGTTCTGAAAGTGAGGGGTATGGAGATAGTTGGTATCAAACACCGTCAGGACTGCGTGGACTGAGGTGGGTTGATATGTGGCACCGAGAATTCAAGGGGTGACGATCTCGAGAGTTAGAGGGTGTGGTTATGAGCTATGAGCGATCAATGTCGTAGACGGGTCTATATGCATAGGACGGATGTGAGCATCGGGAAGGTCTAGGAGATGTAGTCTCCGGTGTTACTGGCAGGTTGGCCAGGTGGTTAGCCATGTGGGTTGTGTTTTAGGATTCGAGGACGAATCCATGTTTAGTGGGGGAGAATTGTAACGCCCGTGAACCAAAATTTAGGAAAGATAATTGAATTGGACCGAATGGTTTAATTTTAATTGTTCGGTTTGGCTTGTTTGGGTTAAGTGAACCCTAGGGCTTGAGTATAAAAGAGAGCAGCCTCCGTTTTGTGCAGATAAAACGTGGAAGAGACTGAGAAATTGAAAGAGAATAGAGCAGGTTCGTTTGTGGTGCTTTATAGAAAAGAATGAGATGAAGACAGTTCTGACGCGTTTTAGAAGAACAGATGATCGAATAGCCTAATCTGTTTGGATTGGAGTGAAATTTTTAAGGTAAGTTCTCCACTCTTATATCTAGCTTTAGTCGAAATCGGATTGTCTTTTGGATGAGTATTCTGAGATTTATTGTTGTTTTCCCGAGAGAGGTTCGTGCAGAATTGGATCTGCGATCAGACCACTTCGTGGGTGTTTTTCCGTCGAACCAGAAGGAGTTAGGAAACGATCTGCATATCGTTGGAAAGGTCTCGGTCTCACGATTCTAGATCAGGTTTTCAATCATGATTCTGAGGCAATTTCCGTTCTCAGTGTGCTTTCAAAGTCGGCGTGTCGTTTCTCTTTTTAGAAAACCCTAATCCGGTTTAGGAGAAACTCGAATTGGTTTGGTTTGGTTTAGTTAACCGGTTTGGTTTATTTTGGTTTGGTTTGGTTTAGTTAACCGGATTGGTTTGGTTTGGTTTTGTTTAGTTAACCAGATTGGTTTAGTTAACCGGATTGGTTTGGTTGGTTGGTTTAACCGACTATTTCTGTTTGGGTTAACCGACTGGTTTGATTTGCCTTGTTCATTAGGCGAAGGAGGAGAGTTGCCAGAGGTTGAGGTCTGAGGCAACTATTAGGCTAAGGTGAGTGCGTGACCATGGCTTCTGGGCCGGTGGATTCGTTAGGGTTGTTTGGTGATAGGTTTAGAACGAATTGATTGATATTGATGTGTTTGTTTGAGACTGTGTATTGTGCTTGTTGTATGTGGATTGCTGTTTTTGACAGGTATGTGAGGTGTTGTCGATCGACACCTAGAGGGTGTGTCGATCAACAGGCACATGCAGAAGGTGTCGATCGACACCTAGTGGTAGTGTCAATCGACAGCCTGTCTGGTTGGCTGTGGTTGAGCCGTGTTGTTGTGTTTTGTGTGCTGATTGATGTATGTTTGCCTGAGCAGATCCATCGCGTCTGAGTGCGCAGTCGTAGATGGGAGGACCGTCTCACTGGGTATTTATGATAATACTCATGCATCTCTTTCTTCCATGTGATGCAGGTAAAGGCAAATTGTGATCGTGGAATCATGGCAACGAAGAGGGAGATGATCTAGGGTCTCGGTTTCGTGCTGTGTGATTTTGTTGTTTTCCATTTATGTTTTAGAACCTGGTTAGGTTGCTGGTTTTGTGGAATTGGAATTTATCTTGGATTGGTTTAGTTTAATGGAATTGATTTCTGGTTTAATTGTTTACTGTTATCCGCTGGTTGCTTGGTTGTTGAGGATAGCATCCGCTGGTTGCTAATCCGAGACCAAGGGTTAAATGTTTAAAAACAAAATAATAATAACAGGTTGGGTCGTTTCACAAGTAACTGCTGACAAGGTAGTTGTTCGACCCGAGAAGCTGGGTATTCGACATGGAAGCTGGATGTTTGACCTGGGAGGCCAAGTAACTTACCTGAGAAGCTGGGTGTTCGACCTGGAAGCTGGATGTTCGACCTGGGAGGCCAAGTAATTGTTGACAAGGTAGTTGTTCGACCTGAGAGGCTAAGTGTTCGACCTGGAAGTTGGATGTTCGACCTGGGAGGCCAGGTAACTGCTGGCAAGGTAGTTGTTCGACCTGGAACCTGGATGTTCGACCTGGGAGGCCAGGTAACTGCTGACAAGGTAGATGTTCGATATGAGAAGCTGGGTGTTCGACCTGGAAGCTGGGTGTTCGACCTGGAAGTTGGATGTTCGACCTAGGAGGCTAAGTAACTGCTGACAAGGTAGCTATTCGACCTGAGAAGTTGGGTGTTCGACCTGGAAGCTGGATGTTCGACCTGGGAGGCTAAGTAACTGCTGACAAGGTAGCTGTTCGACCCGAGAAACTGGATGTTCCACCTGGGAGGCCAAGTAACTGGCCTGAGAAGCTGGGTGTTCGACCTAGAAGCTGGATGTTCGACCTGGGAGGCAATGTAACTTAGAGAGCTTGCAGTGAGATGTTTAGCTTTTTGTAAAGAAAAATCAGTCATCTTCTTCAATGAGGTGCATTCTCTATTTATAGGGAAAAAGAAAATTCAACCATACTTTTGGTCAAGCTTCATGGACATTATTTATTGATGGGCTTTTTAAAGGTTGATCTCAATTTGGGTAGAGTTTTAAATAAAGGTGTTAAACCTATATCCAACAATTTACACAGCAACTTCTGGATTATATAATTTAAAATCATTATAATTTTAATTGAAATGTAAAAATATATCTTAAAATATAAAAACCTAAAAACCTAAGAAACAATCATATAGTTTACATTTTACTTTAGTTTATTTTTATTTTAAATTTTTTTGACATTAACTATTTTATTTAAATCTATAAAAAATCTCCTCGGGGCGCAGGGACTAAGGCACCGAAGATCCCCTTTACACTCGGAAGTTGAGGCCCTGGTTTGGGCGATGTCGTGCATACTGGAGAGAAGCGTGGATTGTCATCAGTTTGAGACGGACTGGTCGACATTGTCCGGAACCCCAAGGAGTGGCCGGCATTCTCGATTCTCAGTGGCAAGATTCGAAGCTTACAAGATCGGATACCCAACTTCTCCTTATCGCTAATTCCTCGTTCTATTAATCTGAAGGCGGACTGCTTGACTCGTTCAGCAAGATCACGTGCTTTAAATTTTTCTTATGTAAGCAACTTTTCCTTATCTTAGATCACCAATACGGAATGATTTTTTTGATTAATAGTTAGGTTGACAAAAAAAGAAAAAGAAAAATTTGAGTTTTTTTATTGTTCTAAACTTCCAAGTACATGTAAAATTTTGTTAAATTTAGATATATGTCATAATGTATCAAAATTATGTGAACAATATATTGACATCCAACTTCTTATCATACTTTTTTTTGTCAATATTCACTCATTTTGAAATGTTTTTTTTTTCCATTAAATATACAAATTTTTGGATAACATGCCACGGGGCAAAAGATGTAGTTCGAGTAATATTAGTTTTTCAGCTCCTCCCAATTCCTATCCTTAAAAAGTATTTTACAACAAAAAAAAACTCCAAAATCAAATGAGCTCCGTCACCACCACCACTCCACCGCCGTACCTCCGCCGGACAAATAACCTCCGCCGCATAAATCAACCATTCCCCGTAGTATGCAGCGCCGGAGAATCTCAACAAGACAACTCAACTCGCCGGAAAATCCTGACGTCGCTTATAACATTCACGGCCATCGGCGGTGCCACGTCATCAGCATTAGCACAGGAGAAATGGGGGACGAGGTCATTCATTAAAGAGAAATATTTTATGCCGGGGCTATCGCCGGAGGACGCGGCGGCGCGTATAAAACAGACGGCGGAAGGATTAAGAGACATGAGGGAGATGTTGGAGCACATGTCCTGGAGGTACGTTATATTCTACATAAGATTGAAACAGGCTTATCTGTCTCAGGATCTGACAAACGCCATGAATATCTTGCCGGAGAGTCGCCGGAAAGATTATGTTCATGCGGCAAATGAGCTTGTCGCAAACATGAGTGAGGTAATATGTTAACTCAATTAATTAATGATTAAAACAAAATGTTTATATATTGTTGTTTTCTTATGTAACTGAGGCAGATATATAGATTGATCAAACATAAATTTTATTAAGTGTCACATTACTTGGAATTCACATGTTAACATTTTATTTCATTTGAAAGTTTTGGAAAATGTAAATCAAACGATAAACGAATAGTTTCAGCATTTTAATTGGCGTTGATTTACATTAACTGGATAACAAAACTTAAAATGTTGCGGTTTGTTTGGATAAAAACACAAGCAAATGCAAGTCAAACTTCAAAAATCAAATGATGTTTCATATTTTTATCAGTATTTGCTAATAATTTTGTTTAATGTTTTTGATGCAACAGTTGGATTTTTACGTACGGACACCAAAGGTGTACGAGTCGTATCTATACTACGAGAAGACATTGAAATCGATAGACAACGTTGTGGAGCTTCTTGCTTAATTGTATATATATAACTTTCTACTCACATGAAATCTTTGAACTCATTACAATATTACATTACAGTTTTTTTTTGGTGCACAATGGAGTACATATTTACATTACATTAGACATACGTATTTAAAAGACCTTAGAATTAATGTAGATTCGAGACACATTTCACCGCGATTTCTATAGAGATTATTTTAGTGGCGTGAGAGGAAAATAGCGGAATTAACAACAATAAGCATGAGCAAGATCAATGCCCCAAAGGAACCGATGAGAGATCCTGAGATGCGTTCGCAGAATCCGTCATATTGCTGGCAAATCGGAGGCCAATTAGCGGTTGCATTGCCCTCGTGAGCTAAATACACGGTGGCTGTTGCTGCAGATGCACCAGAGCTCACTAGAGCCACCATCACCTTATATTATAAATACATAGAAACAAAAGAAGATCTCAATATTTGAATGATCATGAGCTCGGTAGACATGAAATTACATATGGGTTTCATATGATGAAAAGTTTGGCTTGGGTCAGTAGTTATTTGGCTTGAGTTACAAGTTAGTTTCCTATGTTTATGCTTATGTTCTGTTATTCTATGATCTTAGTTTTAACTTGGTGACCTTGATATCATTCAAAATAGTAACTATTAAGCATTCTTTTCGGAATTAGATTAGACCAAGATGGTTAGTTACTTTAGACCGTGACTGATTAAGTAGATGTTTTAGCCAGTGTTCTAAAAAGCGGTTTAAATACATCGGGTTAGGCGATCTGGATGGGCTAACTAGACGGCTGACAAAACTGTTTAGGTCCACTAAATTTTCTAATTCATTCAAAGTATTACATATCACTTTGAACAACGTTAAGATCATGAAAGAGTGGGTGCAGAGTTTTAGAGAAGATAAACAAAAAGAAGAGGAAGAGCTTTACCGTATCGATGACGAGCAAGATGATTTTGGAAGTTTTCGTTTTAGTACTGAAGATATAATAGATACTCAAAGGTAGAGAAAGAACCAAATATCCGCCAGCAACCGCGTTTGCAACCACGAAAAACCTATGAAACAGAGCAATATTTGTTACGTATACACAATCAGTTCATGGAAACATATACCTACATAACAAATATTGAATCTTTTTACATGAGCGTTGGCAAGTCGCTGTATTTAACTTTAAGGAGTACAAGCTGAGTCAAAGAGACAACAGATTCATGTGTTGTTCCCATGGCGAGCGCGCTTCCTATAGTTCCAAAAACAGCAAATAACCGCAGAACAAATCCAAGAATCAATAACCCTTTGTTAATAATCAACTTAGGCTCTATAGTTATAACTTTTGTGGATGATGTTGAAGTTTCTCCAGCTTCCATCTGTTTTTCTTCCTCCATTTTGTCTCTGTGACGGTATAGGCAAAAGGGTATGTGAGTGTGATTTATATTAATCTCAATAGTGACGACAATTCAAGAAGTGGTTAAGACTTTGAATAGCTGATTTATATTGAAAAATATATATACAAGAAAATTTGTATAAAGCAAAGTGTAGTATTCATATAAAGACAGAGAATTTAGGTTTTTGCTGAGGACATGTAATGAGCAAAGATTTATCTGTTAACTTGTGTTTGTCCTCTCTTTACCTGCTCTGTTTTGTTACATCCAACAACAACCAATAGGAACTCTCTTTTTGGCATTATATTCATGTCCTGGGCTTAACATTGAAGTCTAGAGACAAAAGAAAGCTTGATCAGTGAAATAGAAGCAAAGGGAAAGAAACAAACAAAAAATCAAAAGTGTAAATTTTCAAAAGATTGAAGCTTCATAGAGAATTTGTATATATCTTTGTAATTCTCATATTTAGTTGCAAGATTCCTTAAATTAACGAGAACAATATAGTCGGTTTGTTATATTCTTTATAGGCGGTTTGTTTGAAGATGAGTCAAAGATAATTTAGTCCCACATCGGTAACCCAAAGAGGTTTTAGTCATAAGCTTTTGGGAAAAAGGAAGCTGAGTCTCTCGTTCCAATCATTACCTTTCTCGGCCTTTTGGCTAAGGTCAAGTGTAGTATCTGTTCTTATCAGTTTAATATTATCAGTTTAATATCTGGTACAGTGCTACGGCCATATGATATAAACTTTGATTTTTTAAGGGTAAAAGTATAACATCCCAGATCCGGGTATAGAGTTTTCAGCAACTTAGAATAATTTTGTGGAGGTTTGATGGAGTGAAGAAATGGTCGTTTAGAGGTAGAGTGTCTTTAGGGAATGGAAACATATGGACTAGCCCGCGAAGTGGTAACCAGGCCTCTTACAATTAAAAGGGAAAAGGAAACCCTATATTTTGTAGGAGAGGAGGTGGAAAAACGTGGAGAACAATGACATCTAAAGGTGTTAAGATAGGTCGGGTATAAGATAGGACGTTAGTAGAAATAGGAAACCGGTGGAGGACCTTTTAGGCAGTAACGCAAGAGTAAGGTCAAAAAGGAGAAAAGGGAAAAAACGTGGAGGAGAGGGAAAGAAAATGGGCTTTCGGCCAATGTAATAAGGATGTGGAGAAAAATAAAGAAAGTGGATATTCTCCTTAAGGTTTTTGGTTTAGTATAAATAGAGAGCTAGGGACCTCATTATTTACACACCAAAATATTTCTCTTCTCTCTAGAGCCAAAGATACACGCTTAAGAGGAAGAGAAAATGAGGAGCTCGAGAAAGAACTCAGCACCCCACCTAAGGAGCAGCGGTATAAGGTAAGGCGCGATCCGTACCTAATACTCCATTTCTATTCTTCTCCTTTATAGCTTTCATGCAGTAGTCTTAGTAGTACGGGTTAGGGTAGAGTAGTAGTATAGCAATAGTAGTGGTCGGGTACGGATGGTGATCCGTGCACGATCGGCAGCATTGGTAACGCCTAGTGCTAGCATCGGTATGGCCTCGAGGTGTCTCGATGACAATACGCCAGGGTGCCAATGGTAGGCCTCGGTGACGCCTTAAGAGGGCATCGGAGACGCCTCGACAAGGGCATCGGTACGAGGTACCGGTGACGCCTCTAGAGGGCACGATGACGTCTCGACAGGGCCCGAGTAACCTAAGCAGACGTGCCTCGAGGAGGTATCGTGAGGAAGTAAGGCTGATCGATGATCAGGACGTGAGAGCCTTGGATCATCCCTCGACATGCGTATCGGTGAGACGATCATCGGTACGGACACTCGACGATCCAGGCCAAGAATGACTATCAGGTAGTATTCACGATCGGATCATGGGGACGAGTCGATAGGCCCTCGGGGACGCCTACGATCGATCTACCACTGACCATCGGGGAAAACTGAGCAGTCTGCAAGGACAGTCCGCGATGTGATCGCTGACTGGCATCAGTAAGCCTAGTGTAGGCATCGGTGTATCAGTACGGTACCTTGTTCGTCCGCGATGAACAAACCGGTAATCATCGGTGAAGGCATCTGCGATCGGAGAGGAAGCTAACGGGCAGTGCCAACCACTGTACCGCGGACGGGTATGGCCTCGATGGTGATCGATACGGCCTCAGTCCGGAATCACGCCCAGTAAGCAAAAGCATGCTTGGCTTACCGATAGTGGCAGAGCATCCGGTCAGATCATGGCGATCTGGCTATGGACTCGTAGGTGAGACAGTTGAGGAGCAAGGCAAGGCTAAGGCAGCTTGCCAAGTGAATCGGCTATCACAATGGATTTTGGCGAAGGTGCACGGTGAAGTAGTCCCGCCGTGAGACTCAGCCTTGTATTTCGAGGAAACTTGGCTCGGCATAAGCTGGCCCAAGAGTGACTCGTTGTTTGGCGGACTGGAAGCTAGCCATGGTAGGATTATGCCTAGCTCCGACTCGCACCGTATATAGTTTAGGAAGTTAGATAGAGTCATGCATAGGCCGGCTATACTCTGAAAAGAGAGCTGGTGGGCCAAATGTGAGGATTAGCGTGGCAGACTGAAAGGTCTGATATTAACCGATCATTGAACCACAAAATAGAGCTATGGTAGAGTTACCGCCGCAAGGGCGTAAGGATACTCGATGGTTCGCTTGGTTGTTGGACTCGGCAGACTACTAGAGAATGTCGTAGGCCGGACAGGTAGTGATCAGGCAACTTGATAGTTATACGGGCACACCTTAGTTAACCTGGTAGAAAGTCTAGACGATGTATGCCAACAAGAGAAGCGTTAAAGGAGGCTTAGCAAACTCGTACGCCGCATACGACTCCAGGGTAAGAGGCAAGGCCGCGGGAACGCTGAGGCCAGTGATGGGCAAGGCTGGACCGCGAGTCTTCCACAATGGTAGCCTCGGTGACGCCTCAAGAGGGCATCGGACACGCCTCGACAAGGGCATCGGTACGAGGTACCGGTGACGCCGCTAGAGGGCACGATGACGCCTATACAGGCCCGAGTAACCTAAGCAGACGTGCCTCGAGGAGGTATCGTGAGGAAGTAAGGCTGATCTATGATCAGGACGTGAGAGCCTTGGATCATCCCTCGATCGACGTATCGGTGAGATGATCATCGGTACGGACACTCGACGATCCAGGCCAACAATGGCTATCAGGTAGTATTCACGATCGGATCATGGGGACGCGTCGATAGGCCCTCGGGGAGGCCTATGATCGATCTACCACTGACCATCGGGGATAACTGAGCAGTCCGCAAGGGCAGTCCGCGATGTGATCGCTGACTGACATCGGTAAGCCTAGTGTAGGCATCGATGTATCAATACGGTACCTTGTTCGTCCGCGATGAACAAACCGGTAATCATCGGTGAAGGCATCGGCGATCAGAGAGGAAGCTAACGGGCAGTGCCAACCACTGTACCGCGGACCGGTACGGCCTCGACGGTGATCGATACGGCCTCAGTCCGGAATCACGCCCGGTAAGCAAAAGCATGCTTGGCTTACCGATAGTGGTAGAGCATCCGGTCAGATCATGACGATCTGGCTATGGACTCGTAGGTGAGACAGTTGAGGAGCAAAGCAGGGCTAACGCAGCTTGCCAAGTGAATCGGCTATCACAATGGATCTTGGCGAGGGTGCGCGGTGAAGTAGTCCCGCCGTGAGACTCAGCCTTGTATTTCGAGGAAACTTGACTCGGCATAAGCTGGCCCAAGAGTGACTCGTTGTTTGGCGGACTGGAATTTAGCCATGGTAGGATCATGCCTAGCTCCGACTCGCACCGCATATAGTTTAGGAAGTTAGATAGAGTCATGCATAGGCCGGCTATACTCTAAAAAGAGAGCTGGTGGGCCAAATGTGAGGATTAGCGTGGCAGACTGAAAGGTCTGATACTAACCGATCATTGAACCACAAAATAGAGCTATGGTAGAGTTATCGCCGCAAGGGCGTAAGGATACTTGATGGTTCGCTTAGTTGTTGGACTCGGCAGACTACTAGAGAATGTCGTAGGCCGGACAGGTAGTGATCAGGCAACTTGATAGTCGTACGGGCACACCTTAGTCAACTTGGTAGAAAGTCTAGACGATGTATACCAACAAGAGAAGCGTTAAAGGAGGCTTAGCAAACTCGTACGGCCGCATACGACTCCAGGGTAAGAGGCAATGCCGCGGGAACGCTGAGGCCAGTGATGGGAAAGGCTGAACCACGAGTCTTCCACAATGGTAGCCTCGGTGACGCCTCAAGAGGGCATCGGATACGCCTCGACAAGGGCATCGGTACGAGGTACCGGTGACGCCTCTAGAGGGCACGATGACGCCTATACAGGGCCCGAGTAACCTAAGCAGACGTGCCTCGAGGAGGTATCGTGAGGAAGTAAGGCTGATCGATGATCAGGACGTGAGAGCCGTGGATAATCCCTCGATGGACGTATCGGTGAGACGATCATCGGTACGGACACTCGACGATCCAGGCCAACAATGGCTATCAGGTAGTATTCACGATCGGATCATGGGGACGCGTCGATAGACCCTCGGAGAGGCCTACGATCGATCTACCACTAACCATCGGGGATAACTGAGCAGTCCGCAAGGGCAGTCCGCGATTTGATCGCTGACTGGCATCGGTAAGTCTAGTGTAGGCATCGATGTATCAGTACGGTACCTTGTTCGTCCGCGATGAACAAACCGGTAATCATCGGTGAAGGCATCGGCGATCGGAGAGGAAGCTAACGGGCAGTGCCAACCACTGCACCGCGGACCGGTACGGCCTCGATGGTGATCGATACGGCCTCAGTCCGGAATCACGCCCGGTAAGCAAAAGCATGCTTGGCTTACCGATAGTGGCAGAGGATCCGGTCAGATCATGGCGATCTGGCTATGGACTCGTAAGTGAGACAGTTGAGGAGCAAGGCAGGGCTAACGCAGCTTGCCAAGTGAATCGGCTATCACAATGGATCTTGGCGAGGGTGCACGGTGAAGTAGTCCCGCCGTGAGACTCAGCCTTGTATTTCGAGGAAACTTGGCTCGGCATAAGCTGGCCCAAGAGTGACTCGTTGTTTGGCGGACTGGAAGCTAGCCATGGTAGGATCATGCCTAGCTCCGACTCGCACCGCATATAGTTCAGGAAGTTAGATAGAGTCATGCATAGGCCGGCTATACTCTGAAAAGAGAGCCGGTGGGCCAAATGTGAGGACTAGCGTGGCAGACTGAAAGGTTTGATACTAACTAATCATTGAACCATAAAATAGAGCTATGGTAGAGTTACCGCCGCAAGGCAGTAAGGATACTCGATGGTTCGCTTGGTTGTTGGACTCGGCAGACTACTAGAGAATGTCGTAGGCCGGACAGGTAGTGATCAGGCAACTTGATAGTTGTACGGGCACACCTTAGTCAACCTGGTAGAAAGTCTAGACGATGTATGCCAACAAGAGAAGCGTTAAAGGAGGCTTAGCAAACTCGTACGGCCGCATACGACTCCAGGGAAAGAGGCAAGGCCGCGGGAAAGGTGAGGCCAGTGATGGGCAAGCCTGGATCGCGAGTCTTCCACAATGGTATCCTCAGTGACGCCTCAAGAGGGCATTGGACACGCCTCGACAAGGGCATCGGTACGAGGTACCGGTGACGCCTCTAGAGAGCACGATGACGCCTCTACAGGGCCCGAGTAACCTAAGCAGACGTGCCTCGAGGAGGTATCGTGAGGAAGTAAGGCTGATCGATGATCAGGACGTGAGAGCCTTGGATCATCCCTCGATGGACGTATCGGTGAGAGGATCATCGGTACGGACACTCACCGATCCAGGCCAACAATGGCTATCAGGTAGTATTCACGATCGGATCATTGGGACGCGTTGATATGCCCTCGGGAAGGTCTACGATCGATCTACCACTAACCATCGGGGATAACAGAGCAGTCCGCAAGGGCAGTCCGCGATGTGATCGCTGACTGACATCGGTAAGCCTAGTGTAGGCATCGATGTATCAATACGGTACCTTGTTCGTCCGCGATGAACAAACCGGTAATCATCGGTGAAGGCATCGGCGATCAGAGAGGAAGCTAACGGGCAGTGCCAACCACTGTACCGCGGACCGGTACGGCCTCGATGGTGATCGATACGGCCTCGGTCCGGAATCACGCCCGGTAAGCAAAACCATGCTTGGCTTACCGATAGTGGCAGAGCATCCGGTCAGATCATGGCGATCTGGCTATGGACTCGTAGGTGAGACAGTAGAAGAGCAAGGCAGGGCTAACGCAGCTTGCCAAGTGAATCGGCTATCACATTGGATCTTGGCGAGGGTGCACGGTGGAGTAGTCCCACCGTGAGACTCAGCCTTGTATCTCGAGGAAACTTGGCTTGGCATAAGCTGGCCCAAGAGTGACTCGTTGTTTGGCGGACTGGAAGCAAGCCATGGCAGGATCATGCCTAGCTCCGACTCGCACCGCATATAGTTTAGGAAGTTAGATAGAGTCATGCATAGGCTGGCTATACTCTGAAAAGAGAGCTGGTGGGCCAAATGTGAGGATTAGCGTGGCAGACTGAAAGGTCTGATACTAACCGATCATTGAACCACAAAATAGAGCTATGGTAGAGTTACCGCCGCAAGGCAGTAAGGATACTCGATGGTTCGCTTGGTTGTTGGACTCGGCAGACTACTAGAGAATGTCGTAGGCATGACAGGTAGTGATCAGGCAACTTGATAGTTGTACGGGCACACCTTAGTCAACCTGGTAGAAAGTCTAGACGATGTATGCCAACAAGAGAAGCGCTAAATGAGGCTTAGCAAACTCGTACGGCCGCATACGACTCCAGGGTTAGAGGCAAGGCCACGGGAACGCTGAGGCTAGTGATGGGCAAGGCTGGACCAAGAGTCTTCTACAATTGATGGATAGTTTCATGTTTGTATTTCTGCAGGGGCGGTCGCCGTATGGCCATAGATGTGTCATGGATAACGTATTGGGATAGCCATGCTTACCTGGGGCCGACCATACGGGGCAAAATGTATTGTTTGAAATGCTTCGGCTATTGCTTGAGAACGTAGATGTATAATGGACTAGGGTTAAAATGAGTAGATACCTTGATTGTGAACCTTAGGATAGTTTAGAGCATGTTAAACCGGTAGGATAGTAGGTTCACAATGCCACCATTTAATTATTGCATAGGGGCGCATGTATGGGTATGCGTTCCGCCTTGTTTGTGTTTGGCCTGAAAAATGGCACGAAGACCTAACGGCCAGTCGTTCGCTATATGAAGGCCAGCGTGCCGGTACATGATGGTCCGCCGACGGACCGACCTGAGAGTTATAGTAAGGGCTGCCAGCGTGCCCGGCAATAGTAAGGGCTGCTAGCGTGCCCGACATGAGTATGGGCTGTCAGCGTGCCCGGCAAGAATTGACGAGTTGAATCACCGCCATAGGGATGGTCGTGAGACACAGTACCTGGCAAGTAGTGCTAAATGTATTGTGTGGGGTTGTAGGGGTTTAGGTGGTGAGACGGAGTAGACCGTCTTACTGAGTATTCAATACTCACCCCCTTATCAGTACGTAGGATAGGACATCCGGTCAGGTGGACCATAGGACGGCAAAGCAGGAGGGAGCATCAGGCAATGGAGGAAGACTTTCCCAAGGCGTAGTGAATCTAGTACCCATATGTTGTAATTTACCACACAATGTAATCGAAATTTTTTAGAGTAATGAATATACCAATTTTTGGCTAACACTTGGGTTTAGATTCATACTCTGGGATGCGGGTGTTACAGAAAGCCCATCAAAGATAGCTTGCTATCTGGGCTTTCGTGAGTCACCCATGCCTTGCACTACTGCATGGTGTTGGCTCAGCCCACCAACATACTAGTTCAAATTTTACAATTAAAGATATCTAGTATGATAATCATCGAGGTCTCGAAAACTATATAGATTTTTATTTAAAAAACATGGCTGCTGTGTAATGCTATTGCACTAGTGAGATATTGGTTATTAAAAAAATAATGAAAACACTCATGAAAATTCGAACAGTATAACAAAGTAGAAATTGATAAAAATAAATTACGACATCCTCCACGTGAATTGCTTAAACAACCGTTTTTTTTCTACTACAAATAAACATATTTTGTATATAAATTGAGCATTAAGTTACTTAAACTCTTGAACACTCTCAATCTTCTTTTTGTCTTGAATACAAAAGAAAACCATAAAGCATTACCTTTCTAAGATGGGTTTTCTCGATTTAAGAAACATGGCTTCTTCTCTTGGAATCCGAATTCTGCAACAACATATCATATACGTAAGTGGAATATCTTGATTTATTGATGCATATACCATTTGGTATTTTCAAATCTTGAGGACAATTACATACCTGTTTACTATAGTCGCTATCGCGTTTTGCGTATTTGGGTTTCTTTGAGCTTTCGCTGACTTGAGAGACATATGAAAAAGATGTAGGTAACAAGACAAGACCATGATCCATGTCGAAAGCGTTAGCTCTTAATCGCAAGGTCACTTGCGTAAGAGCTTTCATAGCGGCATCAGGATTTCCTGTAATCTGACCACAACAAAATGGAATATTGGCTTAAGTTTAAAATGGAAGACCAAACAAGGTCCAAACACAATCTGAATGTGTTTTTTACCTGAACCATCTCCTCATCTTCACGTGCAATTTTTGGTACATCTTCCTTTTGAAGAATACGGATATTTGCTCGTGTTACGCTCCTCATCTCGGATATAACAGCTCCACCTTTTCCAATGAGACACCCGATTTGGGAACTCGACACAAGTAAACGAGTGGTGATTGCTGAATCATTTGAATCTTTATCAACTTTTTCACTGCATCGCTGTTGTAAACGTATGGCTGCATTCACCGCTGGAGATTGCTCTTCGTAGAACTATACACAAAAAAAGTCGGTCAAAGACTTGCGTATTTAAATAATGACATTTTTGAATGTGACATATAAGAGAGATTTGAATTACCTCTTTTGATGATATGAATATAATGCAATCATCCTCATCAGTTTCAGAGGTATTGACTCTAATCGTAGCACCAGTTTCTTGCCTGATCTGATTAATGAAAGCACCGCCTTTTCCTATTACACCTCCAACATTTTCAGCTGGACAAATGAAACAAACACAAAACTCCCGTGCATCCGCCAAATCTCTGCGTGCAGCGTAGTTTCTGTGTGAGCTCGTTAATGGTGCACACATTAACATTCCACTGGGTTGATGCATTGTACTTGAAGAAGACAAAAGAGAAGGCTGAAATCGTGATGGATTATTATGAAGCAGCGAAGCAACTTGATAAAGAGCCTCTCTCACAATCAAAGGTTCTCCAATTATCTGAAAATTAATCAAACACGCTCAGGAATTTGTTCTATTAATCATAATAGATTGAATCATTTTGAGTAATTCACCTGAAGAAGCTCATCATGGCTCAAGGTCAAAGCACACACAGGTAGATTATCTTTGATGACACGAATCTGAGCACTGGTTTCGTTACGCAGATTCTGGATAACTTGCCCACCTTTCCCGATAACGCAACCAATTTGGTCTGACGGCACAAGCATCCTCACAGTCACAGTAACCGTTTGTTTTTCACTAAGATCATCATCATCATCATCATCATCATCAGCAATGTCTGCCACAACCATGTCATGAACCTTGAAAAGAGCATCCAAAGCAGGACAAACAAGCTCTCCATCATCCCCAAAATGATTCAACTCATCACTAGTAGAATATATGGTAACAACACGCTCCTCACAGCCGGGCAAAGCCTCGTTAATCCTCATGTTTGATTTTGTATCAGACCGTATCTGCTTCGCGATCTCACCGCCTTTCCCAATAATGCTACCCGTCTTTTTCACAGGGCACAAGTAACGATACACGGTGTCTTCTGACCCAATAACATTATGATCTGTATCATCAAGATTCCTTCTCTTACTTCTTCCATTTCCAGTAAACTCAGATTGGAAATTAGATCTCTTACCATGGATGTTCCTCATAGTACTAGCCATTTCAACAGCAACGACAAAGCGAAACAAATACTCGAAACACAATGCTGCAGGAAGCTGAACAAAATATAAGATTAATTCCAAGTAAATATTGCTCATATGATCCTCTCTATAACAAGAAATACACAAAACAGAGTCAGATGATAAAATTCAACTATAGTGGTCAGATCTTGGCAACACATGTAATAGCTCTGATTCTTATATTTGGCAAAAGAACCATCTCTCACACACAATTACTAAACCTGTAGCATAATCCATAACTACAATCCAGAGAATTTTCATAATCTCCAACATTTCTATTCCTAAACCTAAAAACATCTTGACTTGGTCGGTCAACTATGCTAAATCAGGAAACAAATTACTCAGGAAATAGACATTAGATCAAATCTCTACCCAGAAACTAGCTCTCTACGAAAACTGAACCTCAAAGACCATCAGATTCTAACGAACCCAAACCGATTAAAGATCCATGACACATCACCGACCAAAATTCAAGCGAGATCAGAACATGGAACATGCAATACTCACCGGAGAAGAAACAGTCAATGACACCGGTGGATCTCTCCGTCTTGCCGGAAAATGCAACCGCCTCTCAGCTTCTCTCGTGGCCTTGTGCTTCTATGGAGTTTTTTGGGGTTTGAAAGCAGAGAAATGTAAGTTATGGGGCTAACGTCTATCAATATAAATATCTCAAGTATTAAGCTTGACACGTGGCTTTTTTTAGTTTAATCTCTTTAACTGTTCTTCGGGACGTGACGGCACGTAATGTAACCATATCGAAAATATATTTATATATAAATGTACCTGAAATTATTAAATTATACGAAATAATTATACAGATTTTCGTCATAATTTATTAATTTCAGGTAAAAATACGATCTAATTAGTTTGTAAAAAAGTCGTATTTTTTAATTAAATGAATGGTTTTGTATTTTTATGACATTTTTATCGTCACCAACTACATTGAAAATCAATGTACAGCCATCATTATAGTTTGGTGAGCTAATATTTTGAATTGCTAACGACATAAATTTCATTTCGTTAGTTTAGTAGTAGCTTTTAATTACATAAATGTAAATATTTTTATTGTTAGCTTTTAGTTACATAAATGTATATATTTTTATTCTTATAACCCTTTAAATTTTTGATCAAAATGACACTATATATTGATAGAAGAATAAAATTTAAATTATTATGACTTATAATTTTCTTATTCCACTTGTGTCTGGTGGCTTAGAATTATTGTCTAGCTGTGAATTGTATAAATTGTTTTTAATTTAAATACCCAACTAGTCTGAATTAGTCGTCGTTGATGGAGTTTACAGCATGTGCTAGATTGAAAACATTCATATCAAAATTATAAAGAATAAGAAAATAATAATAAAATCGTGACAAATTATTCTCTATTTAAATTATTTATAAATCGAATTGTTGATAAGCTGTATAAATTACTCAGTAAATATGCGCAGAAATTTGATAGTCGCCCTATCATAATTCTAAAGCAGCCCATGTATCGAGACAGAATTTCAAGAGTATTAATTAACATGCTCAGACTATTCATTAACAAAAACAAGTCATGAAAAAGGTCCACATGCGTATTATTTATCAAATTGACTGACTTCCACTTTGCAAGATACAAAACCCACATATAAAAATAAAATTACCGATGAAAAATCAAAATATTTCCGAAATTGATAAGTCTAAACAAGATTTTACTGTGAAAATACAAAAATAAATTGACACAAATAAATTCAAAAAATACAAACAATTTTTTAAACTCAAGCACAAATTTGATAGCTAGAAAAGAACACGAATCTAGCGGTAAACTTAATGAAGAATTATCTTCATCCAATGTAATGAAAAAACTAGCAATTAAACTTATATCGATCCAATGTAACGAAAAATATAGTAACTAAACTTAATTCGTATTTTGAGCAAAAAACCAAACTTAATTTTATAGGTAAAATGTAAGTTGTAAGTCTAATTCACTAATATTTTGTCTTAGTCCAACAAATGTGGAATTGTGAATCTCGTTCATACCGGAAAAAAAAAAAACACTCGACCGAATTTTCTCTCTGCTTGTCTCTCAGCCATCGACCTTCGTTCTTCTTTGTTTTGGATTTCGACCGGCGGTCGGTGGCTCTTCTTCTTTGTCTTAGATTTCGACTTGTGGTCGATGGCTCCTTTAGCGTCGTTGCGGGTCATAGTCTTGTTGTAGTTTAATTGTCTTCTTCTTTATGATTCTTTTTCGGTGGTCTCCAGTGACAACATCGTTTATGGTGGCTTTAGAAGGTTTGGTTGAGGTGATCATAGCCTTCTCTGGCGGCATTTTTTCTCGCCGGTGTGGTGTTAGCGTCGGATCCGTCCACTTCTGAATGTTTCACCGATATATCTTTTCAAATCTGATTTGGGTTTCGCTTCCCAGACCTTTCTCGGGTTTGTAGTTTTGTGGTGTTTCACGGTGGTTGTCTTCTCTATGTTGTTACAATTAGACTAGTTTCTAGGTGGTCTGAGGCAGATTTGTTTGTAGTCTTCTCGGGGTTAAAGATTCGATTTCGGTCATTTGTTATGGTCTTGGTGTTGAACCATGAGCCAATTGTTCAAATCTTCTGATTTGTTGGTATTGTGGCTTTGTTATTCTTGTTGTCGGCTTCACTATTCGTATGCCCTGTGGCTTGTTCTTTATTCCTTGCATCGGCTGTTTACCTTGTGGAGCTTATTGTTCGGAAATTACCTTCAAAAACAGGCTTATAATCAGTATATCCGTCTTTTGGGTGTTTGGCGTGGTCTTTGTGAGCCTTCACGTATATATGTTTTGAGTTCATAAAGACTCTTAAGAGGATTCCAGTCTTCACGTTTGTTTCACAGCAAAGTGTGTCTTCTCGTCCGTTTACTTATGTCTCTATCTTTTCCGCTTTTTACTGTCTAACGTTTATGTTTTCCGAGCATATCTTTTTATTCATTGGCTTTAATCTTTGAGGATATGTATTTATTCTTCGGCTTTGGTTTTGTGAAGTAGTTTGTAAGCTTTTGGTTTTAAAAACATATGGTTGTTAATCGGCTTTTGTATTTGTGAACACCGCATTTAAGTTTATAATGTTCGTAATTTTTTTTATCTTATATATCAAATGATCAACAAAAAAAAGGAACTGTGAATCTGTGTTCCATCAAAGATTTCGATTTGATCATATTTAAATAACTTGATAATAATTTAAGAATATAGTCATAGTATTTTGTTTTTTGGCCAAATATTCTTAGTATAGAGTAAACTTATTCAACACATATTTAAATGTAATCTTAACTTTCTTTTGGCTTAAAAAATTCAATGAATTCATTTTCCATTCAAAAATCAAATGCATTCCAACTTTTCCTTTTGTCAAACAAATGCATTCAACTTTAAATCACATTAAATTACTGATTTACTATAAAGAGTCTTTTTTTCCTTTAAAACTTACTTCATTTTAAATAAAGATAAAACACCAAAAGGTAAAGTTACATACCACCAACAAGTACACAGTAAGTAAAGAAGAAGGATTTCTCCTCTTTCCAAGAAATTAGGGTTTTGTTTTCTCGAACGAATTTCGCGGCAAGTTGGATCAGTTTCTTCCGACAACAGTCGTCTTCTTCCTGATTTGTCTCTCCGAGTGTCGAAGCAGTAAGCCCTTTACTTTACTCCTCTCTGCAATCTTTTAACGGATTTTACTACCATTGGGAAATTGGTAATGCATTGTAATGAAAATCTCTGGTATAGAATTTCGACAATGTGGGTTGTTTTCTTTCTTTGATCTTCTTCGCGAAGAGGGAAAAAAAAAGCATTTTGATACCTAAAGACCAGATCTTTGCTTTAGTCGTAGGATGAAGTGAGAGACACTGTGTGGGTAGATTAATTCGACTTCACGAGTAACCAGATTTTTTTCTTCTTCTGTGAATTGGTTCTATGTGGTGTTTATATGAGTAAGCTTTGGTACAATGTGAATTCGTTTAAGTCCTTTGGTGATATTTGATTACTCAGGTGTGCTAAGCTAAAGACAAGGAACTCATTCGAATATGTTTATTGCGAAATCTGTCTCACTGTTTATGGAGTTGGAGAGGTGTTTAAGCTTTTGATTTGAAGAGTCTTCAAACATATTGAGAAGCTAAGCTATTGTAAGCTTGAGGTTTTTTCATAGCCAAAGGGTCTATCTAGTGAAATGGGTTCGCTCTGTTGTGTGGCTGCGAAATCAGATAGATCGAATTCTGGAAGTGGGGACTTTTCGTTTGGCCCGCATGAGCCTTACTGGAGGACTAATTCGAGTTTCTCTCCACCTTCATCGAGATGGGATGTCCATGGATTAATGGATGGTGTTAGCTTTTATGGATCTTCCACATCATCAAATGTTAATGTTCTTCGTAGTCCCGAACTTTCTCAGGGTCTTCGTTGGACACCTAATGATCTTGAATCTGCAACAAGAAGAGGTTTGTTGCACTAAATTTCACATTCTTCTCTTTAAAATCTGTACATGTACCAAATTTTCCTTGTTTTATCCGATTTCACGCTTTGATCGATATATTGTTTCTCATTTCTCTCTGCAGATCAAATTCTTAAGCAACTACCAGGTACATCAAGAAATGTCGGTACGATCGGGTGTTCCTTCTCATCTTGTTCTGATATCGGTGACTTTGAACCTAACCGTAACTTCCCAAGCCGGCGTTTTTTTCTGTCCAAGCCGGTTCATCCTATACTGCATCCTTCTGATGATGTTAGAGAAACAACATCTGACTCTGCGGATGCCTGCAGTTGGAGCAGCGGGACCACAAGCAGCATCGATTCTGTGGATGTTCCTGAGCCAGTTTATGATTGGGATAATAACTCTACCAAAGCCGAACGTGGAGCTTCAAATACATTTAAATGCGGATTGTGTAGAGGATACCTCTCACATAAATCTCCTTGGGGATCTCGGTCCATCATAAGGAACCGAGACATGCCTGTCACAGGAGTCCTTCCATGTCAACACGTCTTTCACGCGGAATGTCTTGACCAATCAACTTTGAAGGCTCAGCGCAATGACCCACCTTGTCCAGTATGCACCAAACATGAAGGAGAACACTTCAAATCATGCAACATTGTCCCGAGGCTTAAGCCGCTTTGTGAAGATGGTCCATCTACTAGACCATGGGGCTGTGCTCAGGCTGGTGACTGTGTTGAAAGTGCTGTTAATGTGCCACCGAGAAACACCATGATGATGATAAACCGGAACCGGATAAGGAAAAACCTCTCATTGAGAGGACTCAAGCAAGGATTCTCCCAAGAAAATCAAGAAAAGCAACTCATTTGCCATGGAAAATCTGACGAATCAAGTCTCGCTTGTGCATTCTAGAGGGAAAGAGAAAGCTTTATGGTAGCTGGTAGAAAAATGCAGAGAGATCAAAAGGTTGATTCCTTGACCTGCTTAAACTTTCTTTCGACAAGTATTGATCTTGTTCATTAAAAGATTGTAAAATATTCATTTTGGAAGATCTGTAAGCAAATTTGTCTAGAACTTTGATTGTTATTTATCTTGTAATCTTCTACCTGTTGGCGACCATCTTAACCAGTTTATTATTCAATAATTTTTTTTTTGGTTCGGTTAAATCTTGGATTAAGATGAGACAAACTGTGTCAGATCCGGTTTATTTAGACTGGTTGTGTAATCTGGTATGATATGGGACCAATACCATCAATTTGGTACGTATTGTAAGTTTCAAAAGATGTGGAATATCCTTAATGATATCTGAAATTTCATTTTGATCAGATTACTACTACCTAAGAAAATCAGAACTGATCTTGATTCCTTACTTTCAAATGGTTATGTTTTAAAAAAAATTTGTTATTTACTTTGGATCTGTCCTAAGACATAATTGACTTCTAATTGATTTTGGTATAGAGTTGGTAATATGATAACAATTTAGCACCAAATAATAGGAAAGGTGGATGGTTTGTGTTTCATTGTAATTTGTAAAAGACTATAATTGGTCTTCCAAAACATATAATTTTATAATATTACACTAAAGGACTAAAACAAAATAAAAGACTTCATTACTTATAATTGGTCTTAAGATAACAATATAGCACAATAATTGGACAGGTCAATGCTTTGTGTTTCTTTGTAAAAGACGATAATTTTGCACCAACTAATTTTACATTTATAAAAGACTATAATGTACTTAGAATTGGTCTTGCTGTACAGAGTTGGTCTTAAAGTAATAATTTAGCTCCAAAGTATTCGAAAGTTCTATAAATGTTATTCAGATTTAGATGGACTTTTCATTGGCTTAGATTAGAAACAAAGAAACCAAAACAAAAGTTGATCAATGGAGGGCCCTTTGTTGAACAAGAGTGAGCACAGCGCCAACGTTAAAAACAGTGGTGATGCTTCATCAACCAATGAGCACCTTGTCAACATGACAGCCGATGAAGATGTTTCATCAACTCTTGCGCAAATACCATATGTATTTGCAATTGTTTCTAATTTGTGCGAATTTGTTATGACATTGGTTCAGATTATTGTAGCAATAGTAATTGTGAAAGGAGCAAAAGGTAACCATGATCTAGAAGCAACATGGATCATCCTTTATACTTGTGGTTGTATTGCCAATCTCCCTATTCTATGTTGGAGTTTCTGGCGTTACCAAAATGCTACTTCAAATATAGGGTATAAATTGTGTTTTTGTTTTTTTTTTGTTTGAAGCATTAGAAACTGAAATCGTTAATGATTTTATTGGTAATTTGCAGTATCAACTCGGTGATGGTCATTTTGAAGTTGGTGGTTGAATATTTCTTCTTGGGTTGGTCTTTGGTGTTCTTTTGGATTTTTGTTAGCAACTCATCAACTCTAGATCATACTACTCGACTCTTCTGGTGTGCATCAAACTATATATACAATTATGTCTTAAAATAAAGAATTCACCTTTCTAATAATATTCACATTTGTCATTTTGCAGGTTATGTGTTGTTTTTCTTACTTTCGGTTGCATAAGATATGTGCTTCCTAATTTGATATGTGGAGCGATGTGTTGTTGTATGTCTGTGACGTTGTGTATTACCGCTGTTTGGGGAGCCATTAACTAAACTCATTGAGACACTTCTTTTGCGGATTTTTGTGTATCGATCATGTTGTTTAGTTTCTTCTGTCTTTTGCTGAACAATTATTGTAATATTCTCTGTATTGTATCAAATAAAGACAAGTGTCATTTACTTAGTCATTTCTTCTTGAATTCGCTGAGCAAAACAAAACTGAAAGAAACGATGCCTTGAGCATTTTTTGTGTACAAAACTACAAATTACCTACACTAAAAATTGTTGGTCAAAATGACTCAAAATCTTAATGGATTTCAAAGCGACCTACTAGAATGAGCAGTAGGAATGTCACGACTTTTTGGTATTATAATCGATTATACTTAGAATGAGCAGTAGGAATGTCACTACTGGGATCAAGTAACTTTTGCGTTGATGGCCGAATCACTTGCTATGAGAGAAACCCTTCTCCATGGGGTAACCCTTGCTCTAAACCGATTTTTGGTGAAATCGGATTCACAACAACTCGTCAACTTGATCAAGAACAAAGATCAACACATCGAAATTTTCGGGATACAAGAGGATATTTATTTTCTTGCATCAGATCGAAAGATCATTTCTTTTAATTTTTATTAAAAGAGAAGACAATACAGATGCCGATGGTCTAGCCAAATCGGCTCTGCATCTTGTACCAAACCCGGTTCAGCCGGTTTAAATTTCCTCTTTAAAGGAAATTCTCCTTTTCGACAAAAAAAAAAAATCGATTATACTTTTGGTTGTATTGCCTCTCTCCTTATCTTATGTTGACATTTTTGGTATTATAATCGAAGTGTTAGCTCTAGATCTACAGAAAAATACTCGGAAAGGACAAGGTTATCCATCTTACCAACAACAAAGAAAGTAACATTTAGGTCTTATGAGCTTTGATTTGCAAAAGTACAAAAAATTACACAGAGCAGCTGCATATTTCAATTCCACCGAACAATTTAACTCTCGACCTTGTGTACCAAAACCACTGTTAATCTTATCAGCTATTCTCAAGAACCATCTTCTTGAATGTCTTCTTAACTGAGTTTAATAATTTGCCGCTGTCAAAATTACATAAAAGTGCGAACAAATAAATGTTAACCAAAATAATTATTTTATAGTAAAGACTATAATTGACTTTGAATTGGTCACTGCATATTTGGTTTTAAAAAAATGTATTTAGCACCAAGTAATTGGAAAGGTCATTGATTTGTGTTTCATTGTAAAAGACTATAAGTATAGCAACAAATATTTTTTTTATCGACTTTTTGTCCAGCAGTTGTTGAATTTCTTTTCTACAATATTGTATAAGTTCTTGTAACATGTAAAATGGTCTACCTGGGGACGAGTTGGTTTCATACTTGGGGTGGAATGGAGAGAAAATATTCGAATGTTGGATATATCATTTATGCATTAATTGTTCAACTCAGAGACCAAAGTTTACCGTATTCGATATGAATCTTGCATACATAATCATTTAAAACGGATAGAGAGAGGTTGTGATCAAGAAACAATCACATAAAAAAAAACAAAGCTAGCTGATGCTATTTTCCTTGTTTTATCCAATTTCTGGCTTTGATCGATATACATATTGTTTCTCATTTCTCTCTGCAGATCAAAGTCTTAAGCAACTACCAGGTACATCAAGAAATGTCGATACTATCGGGTGTTCCTTCTCATCTTGTTCTGATATTGGTGACTCTCCACAACTTCTTAAGCCGGTGTTTTTTCTGCCCAAGCTGGTTCAGCCTTTACTGCATCCTTCTGATAATGTTAGAGAAACAACATCTGACTCTGCGGATGCCCGCAGTTGGAGCAGCGGGACCACAAGCAGCATCGATTCTGTGGATGTTCTTGAGCCAGTTCATGATTGGGATAATAATTCTACCAAAGCAGAACGAGGGGCTTCAAGTACATTTAAATGCGGATTGTGTAGCAGATATCTCTCACAGAAATCCCCTTGGGGATCTCGGTCCGTCATAAGAAACAAAGACATCCCCGTCAGAGGAGTCCTTCCATGTAGACATGCCCGTCAGAGGAGTCCTTCCATGTCAACACGTCTTTCACGCAGAATGTCTTGACCAACTTCAAAGGCTCAACACAATGACCCACCCAGTGCCGGTCCTGAGGTTTGAGAGGCCGGAAGCGAAGGGAAAAAGGGCTGATTTTCACAATTATTAAAAAAAAAAAACAAATAAAAAAAAGATGGTGCATTAAACAAAAACTATAAATATCTTTAAAACAGTTATTCTTGAAATATGATTCTCTTTGCATTTTTGTTCGCAAATTCATTCATCAAACTTGTATAGTCAAGTTTTCCAACCATACTCCTTTCAATCGATATCGCCGCTAAGCCATTTAGTCTCTCTTGTAACATAGTTGATCGTAGATAAAAATTTATGAACTTCAACTTCGAAAAACTTCTTTCTGCAGAGGAAACTGAAACCGGAATTGTCATCATTATGCGGTATGCAGTCCGTGTATTTGGATAACAACTTTGCATCCTTTTTAGATAATCTAATATCTCGACAACCTTCTCAATTTCTTTAGGCAAATCCCTTTTAAAAAGCTTTAGCTCCAAAAACAATTCATTACCATCAAAATCAGAATGATTACCATGCTTGAGAAAGCTTTCAAGGTTGGCACAAGAAACCCTCAATTTATCATCGTTTGCTAACTTCAACTTCTTCGGGTCGAATAAAAATATAAAAGTAATTTCATAACTCTCGAGCTAGTCGAATCTTTCCTCAAAAGAAACCAAACTTTGATCCACAATTTTTATAAAATAGTTTATCCGAAAATTTTCTTTTGGTGTTAACGTCACATCTTCTCCATCCTTTTCATGCTCTTCATCATGATGTCGTTTTCTTTTCTTTAGAAGTTTTGTTTTCACAAAGAATACAAGATCAATTCACCCACCTTGTTCAATATGCACCAAACATGAAGGAGAACACTTTAAATCATGCAACATTTTCCCGAGCATTAAACCGCTTTGTGAAGATGGGCCATCTACAAGACCATGGGGCTGTGCTCAGGCCGGTGACTGTGTTGAAGGTGCTGTAATGTGCCACCGAAAAACACCATGATGATGATAAACCGGAACCGGATAAGGAAATACTCCTCATTGAGAGGAAACTCAAGCAAGGATTCTCCCAAGAAAATCAAGAAAAGCAACTCATTTGCCATGGAAAATCTGACGAATCAAGTCTCGCTTGTACAATCTAGAGGGAAAGAGAAAGCTATGGTAGCTAATAAACAACAAAGCAGAGAAATCAAAAGGTTGATTCCTTGACCTGCTTAAACTTTCTTGACAAGTATGGATCTTGTTCATTAAAAGATTGCATAGTATTCATTTTGGAAGATCTACAAGCAAATTTGTCTAGAGCTTTGATTGTTATTTATCTTGTAATCTTCTTCCTCTTGCCAACCTTTTTAACCGGTTTATTATCCAATTTTTAAGATTCATTGGTTCGGTTTAATCTCGGATTTAAAGATGAGTTTATCTAGACAGCTGAGTAAATTGGTATCAAATCTGGTATAAATGTTAAGCAGCGTCTCCGACGATCATTAAAGCCACTAACCAAAACGTGATCTTTTTTTGATAACATAGAATACTTTAAGTTATCTGAAATCTTTTTTGAGCAAATGGGCAAACCTTTTTTTTTAAGATCTATTCGCGAACTTTCAACTTTTCAAATACTAATAATAATAGTTTTATAGACTATAATCGAAAATTATCTAATCTGAAAACACATTACTGACTTTCTTACAACACCAAATACGTACTGACTTTCTTAATTTGTCTCTTAATTTCATTACTACTTTACTAATAGAGATTTTTTGGTTATGGTGTTACAGTTTCTTAGCAATGATTTCGACATTTGCATATGCGTTTGGGACGACCTAAAATGATCGAAGGATGATCAAAACAGTCGCAACGTAAGTTTTTTTGGTTTGGTGCGCCTTTCGTTTCCATGTCTTGTAAGCACAAATTGCTTCCTTCATTGCCACATTTTCCAGGGAATTGTCTGTTAAATTCACACACTGCTCTTCTTTGCACATGAACAGCTTCCGCTTCTGTTATTTTAAACAATCGCAAAGAAAATTGTTAGATTCTTAACAAAGAATTTTAGATAGACAATTGATAATAAGGCAAAAATATATACCTTTGATATGGTTTAGGACAAGGAGTATGGAAACACAAGAAACCATAAATAAAGTAGTAGATTTCATTACATAGGGAATGATAAAAGATTGTTTCTCTTTAAACAATGATACGATTGATTTTAGTAAGAAAGTAAAAAAAAATCTTTGTAAACACTTTAAATATATTCAAGATTAGGATAAAAATAGTTGTTCCTATTAAATTGTCGGAAAAGGAAAATAAAATAAAGGTGGAACCATGTCAAGAGATTGAAAAGATCAACGATACAATTTTAGAAAATTTCTTCCAAGTAAAATTCACTTGATTTTTTTTCAAAATTATTACATTTTCTTCTATTAGTTGCAGTCTTGCAGATATTTTAAAATCTCAATTGAAATGTCCAAAATTATGCAAGCAGAATTTATAATTTTCTGAGTTTTTTTTTGGTCATTTATTACACCATTTACAAGAGAATTTCCGAGATTATGGACCCAAAAGTCAGAAATTCTTAGTTATAAAAAAAGAGAAATCATAATTTCGCAACAAAGATAGAGCATCGTGATCTCTAACCATGCACTCATTAGCAAAACTAACTTTGATCAATTATCTTTTCATTGCCCAAAACCATCACTAATGCTCACAATCTCTCCCTTTAAACAAAAATCATTTTCCTTCATATTCAGATTAAACATGTCACCTGATGTGCTTCTCTTTATCATCTCCATGTCATTTATCCATCATATTAATCATTTGAAGAAAATACCTTTGACGCTATAACAATCCAATGTAGGACCCGAATTTCTACAATAGGGCAACTGATATATAATAAGATAATTTAAGAACAAATTCAGAATTACAATACCAAATTACAAAGATGAAAAGGAATTGCAGAGGCGAGACGAATCTCTTTCCTTAAATCTTTAAACGCCCCGTAGTGTAACGGTTTCATAGCGATAAGATTCCCAGGATACAATTGCATTGTTTCTGTCTTCCATCACCGAAGAACAGAACCTATCGAACCAAAATTCTGCGTGTACTCTCAGACTCAAGAAAAGAAGAGATCATGAGGGAATTGTTTTTAGAACTTTGATATGTTTCAATCTTGTTAGTATCTCATGAGAAAGAACATAGCTTGATTATATAGCCAACACCTCAACCTTTATTAGGGTTGGAGCAATAAAGGGAGTCAAAGAGAATTAAGTCCTCAACATAATAACATTTGACCAAATAAGCTTTTACCTTAGAGACAAAACCAAAACTGATTTTTCCTTAGCTTAATTGTGACATTAACACTCATTTAACTAGAAGAGATTTATATTGACTTAGTCAATATTTTTAGTCAAAAGGAATCTAGACAAAAAAGACTAAGTCTTTTGGATCCTAGGTCCATTTGCACAACTCCGAAGCCCATCATCAAATTCCGGCCCGAATATCTCTTCTCTAGAATACACCAAAGTGTACACAAGATTTTAAACCTTGTTATGAGTTCTCCACTTTATATACTTAATAAGCTTTCCAAGTCATCGACTTTGGACCAACATTTCTCATTCAAACGAACGCCGTTTTTTGACAAATGAATACACTATCTCATAGTGCTCATTACAATGAATCCAACGATTCCAAGTTCCAGTCATTCCGACAACTAAATTGTTCGAAAAAGCCACCGGAATATTGGCCAACGCCATTGTCAAAAAACAAGTTCCAACAATCCCCCACATGAATAGAAATGACTTTAAACACTGGACGACTCGACAGACTTGACCGACACGACAAGACTCGAAAAAACAACTTTTGAGAGTACGAGCAAAAAATCCACTGTATCTGGGCTAGTAGCTTTTCAGCCTTGAACTAGTCATTATCAATAGCTGTCGGGTTTACTCGACCAGGAGGTAAACATGATGTCTTGAACCACCTGGACTTTGATGTAAATCGAGACAACAACTATATCACAGCTTCATTCTCTCACAGAACTAGGTTCTCTATTGTGTTCATTTTGGTCTTGAACATTCCTGGTAATCATGAGTGAACTTGGAGAATATAGCCTTACTTTCATTCTCCTAGAAACGGCCGCATTTCACACTCAATAGGTGATCTGCCATCAACTTTGTTTTACAGAAGCATCCTGTATTACTTCATTGATATCTCAAAGTTATGGAATCATTAAAAGCCAATGCTTAGCCTTATCACACACAGGTAACACTGTTTATCATCCTAGGAACTGGGTGTATACATTGTCTCACAGTGTTTTTCTCTTACTCAGCTTTATTTCGTTGTCCCTTTGAACCTATGTCGTGGGATTTCCAGTGACATAAGTAGGGTATCCATTAAGCGTCATGTTCTGTTATAGGCTTTAAACCCATTCATCGTGATGATTTTACCACATGATCTCTAGACCAACCTTTAAGGATCATCTAGGTTGTCACCTGACTTGATGTAATCATCATGATTACTCAATTTGAGATCAAGTGTCTAATGGTTTTATGTCAATTTTTCATATGACAAAATTTACCATTATACATATTAATCAGTCCTTCATATCAAACTTGCCACTTAACAAGTGCATAGTTTGAGTGATCCACTAATTTAAATTCAATTGTGACCTTTCTAGGAGGTGGTGCGACTTTAATCCAGGCACCCCCCACACTTTTAGGTATTTGTACGAAACTACAACACCTTTCCAAAGTCCATATGGTGTTTTACCAATGACCTTGTGTGATATTCTACTGAGGATATAATTTGTGGTAAGCGACGCTTTCCCCCACATTTTCTGGATTAACCCAGATTCCTCCAACAACGCATTTTCATCTTTTTAAGACTACAAACTATTTCTTATAGTTTTTTCCGAGATGATTTTATCTCAATATGTTTCTTTGATCGATGAATGTTTTTCCTCCTATAGGAAAGTCAAAGAAGCAACATATCTTATATCCATAAGGACACAAACGGTTTTTTCATTGATTTTAGAAATCAAAGTCAAATCTCATCATCCCACACCATCAATTTGCATACGTTAGAAGTATCAAATTATAGTGGAGATTTATGATAATTTTAATTATAAAGTTAATCATAATTTTGATTTGAATTTGGTTCAAAAAATAAATTCAATGACCAAATTCAAAACCAAAATTTAATCTCAAACCAAGTCCGGTTTGGCTTGGCTCTATTCGATTTTGGATTTACTTTTCTCTAATACACATAGTGTATTCACAAGATATTTAATCTTGTTATACTTTTCCAAAATTCATATGGCGTTACTCATTAACCGCCGCTTCTCACTCTTGCATCTTTGATATGTCTTAAACATATCCTTATCCATGCATATGTGAGTAATGGTATACCACCATTTCATCAGGTTGCTCTCAACAATATTGACTTTAGAGACCACATCACATAGGTTCTCTTTGGTCAAAATCACTTGAGACTTCCCATGAAATTTCGCTAATGCGAATTTCTTAAAAGTTACGCCATAGACTTATAAGTCTTTCTTGGCATCAGTCCTACGCTTAAAGCGCTAGGCACCGACGGGTTCACAAGTGGCAGACCACTCTCAAACTTAATTTGAGGTATCGACTCACTTGACCCGATTTCATTACCAATGTTATCTCCATCGTTACATCCTTGTCTTAAACATCGATCCCAAATTGGTTATAGTTAGTCACATCTAAATCAAATCTGTTTTACAAAAACAAAACGAATTAGTATACCAATTAAAATCAGACACACAAACAATTTAAATAATAATAAATAAATTGCAATTAAACATAAAATTTTCAGAATAAATCAAATTCAGAAAATAAGTGCTAAATTATACTAATGTAACTTAGACCACACGAATGATTGCATAAACAATTTAAAATGATTTCTCCATAGAGAAGCAAAAGCACTTAAAGCTTACGAAATTAACTTGTTAACTAATAATGTAAGCAAGTCATGCGCTTATACTCAAGTCCGGAAAATCGTAAAAATAAGACAGAGACGTGTTCTTCTTGTTGTCAAACAATTAATAAAACAATCATCAAACCAAGTCGTAAACGGATTTGAATCGGATCGGTTTCAATACGACGATGGTATTAGTTTTCTCCTTTTGACGAATGGATGAACAATACCTGTTCTTAAAAGACCTTAACAAATAATCAGTTTTCGTTAGTATAATAACGAAAATTTAAAGATTTAAGATTGTAGGACCCGAATTTCTACAATAGGGCAACTGATATACAATAAGATAATTTAAGAACAAATTCAGAATTACAATACCAAATTACAAAGATGAAAAGGAATTGCAGAGGCGAGACGAATCTCTTTCCTTAAATCTTTAAACGCCCCGTAGTGTAACGGTTTCATAGCGATAAGATTCCCAGGATACAACTGCATTGTTTCTGTCTTCCATCACCGAAGAACAGAACCTATCGAACCAAAATTCTGCGTGTACTCTCAGACTCAAGAAAAGAAGAGATCATGAGGGAATTGTTTTTAGAACTTTGATATGTTTCAATCTTGTTAGTATCTCATGAGAAATAACATAGCTTGATTATATAGCCAACACCTCAACCTTTACTAGGGTTGGAGCAATAAAGGGAGTCAAAGAGAATTAAGTCCTCAACATAATAACATTTGACCAAATAAGCTTTTACCTTAGAGACAAAACCAAAACTGATTTTTCCTTAGCTTAATTGTGACATTAACACTCATTTAACTAGAAGAGATTTATATTGACTTAGTCAATATTTTTAGTCAAAAGGAATCTAGACAAAAAAAACTAAGTCTTTTGGATCCTAGGTCCATTTGCACAACTCCGAAGCCCATCATCAAATTCCGGCCCGAATATCTCTTCTCTAGAATCCACCAAAGTGTACACAAGATTTTAAACCTTGTTATGAGTTCTCCACTTTATATACTTAATAAGCTTTCCAAGTCATCGACTTTGGACCAACATTTCTCATTCAAACGAACGCCGTTTTTTGACAAATGAATACACTATCTCATAGTGCTCATTACAATGAATCCAACGATTCCAAGTTCCGGTCATTCCGACAACTAAATTGTTCGAAAAAGCCACCGGAATATTGGCCAACGCCATTGTCAAAAAACAAGTTCCAACATCCAACAATTCTCTTTTTTTTTTGTTTTTTTTTTCCTTTTTTAATTCATCTTGGAAACAAATTTGTGTGATTGGTATTATGAGCGGTTAAAGGCACATTTGAGAACCGTAAAAAACTAGGATTGAAACTTTGCTTGGGAATAATTATTTAAATTCCGATGGAAAGATGAATGAGTTTAGGTCAACTCTTCAATTAACCAAAAAAATAAAAAGTAATCTCATGATTTGAATGTGTGTATTTGGTTTTGGAAAAGTCCACTTCACATTGAGACAATGGTGGTCGTCTCTTTTCACACCCATATGATCATTATGAATTTCAGATTATCCTTCATGTTGTTAATTCTAATTAAGGTTAATTGTTCTCTCTTTTTTCCCCCTAACTAACGTTGTTGCTCCATCCACTCAGAATTTAGTTGGAACAGCAAAAGGTAAAAATCATAATTAATTATCCAGGGCTATAACTTTAAAGCATGGATATATGATTATGCAAGGAAAATTTCATAATTACACAACAAAGATAGCATCATGATCTCTAACCATGCGTTAGCACCAAACATTTTTTCGAATTGTCTATTTCTTGACCATCTTTTTAGATCATTATGTCTATAGACTCTTAGTGCCTTAAGAGACCAAACATCATAACTTAGATTCACAACCTCTTCCACTTAACCAAACAACCCCTTCTCTTCAGATAAAACATTTTGTCTTTGAATTTGCAACTTCAGAATTAGACATGTCTCCTCCTGTGTTTCTCTTGATTATCATCTTCATGTTCATTAATCTGTCACAAGGTATATTGTAAAGTTGGCTTCTTGTTTTGAAGCAAATATACGCATTGAAAGCATTTTGGTTAAATGTTGTTTTCTGTTTACAGGAATGCAAATGCCTTACATGACCTCAGATCCGAAGGAAATATCCGGCAAATCATTCGATTACATTGTTGTTGGAGGCGGAACTGCGGGATGTTCCATAGCCGCGACTCTGTCCGATAAATTCTCTGTTCTGGTCATTGAGCGCGGAGGCTCGCCTTTCGGAGATCCATTAGTAGAAGAAAGAAAGTACTTTGGTTACTCACTGCTGAAAACAGATGAATACTCCTCAGTCGCGCAAAGTTTCACCTCTAGAGATGGAATTGAAAACTACAGAGGACGCGTTCTTGGAGGATCGAGTGCTATAAATGGAGGATTTTACAGCCGAGCTAGCGAAGAGTTTATAAAGAAAGCTGGTTGGGACAAGAATCTTGTTCAAGATTCTTATAAATGGGTTGAGTCTAAGGTTGTTTTCATGCCCCAGTTAACTCAATGGCAATCCGTTGTGCAATTCGGGTTTCTTGAAGCCGGGTTTTTTCCTTATAACGGGTATAGTTTGGAGCACACGCAAGGGACAAAAATTGGTGGAAGCATATATGATCAGTGTGGGAAAAGACATACCTCTGCAGATCTTTTAGGATTTGGTAAACCAAATTGCATCACTGTTCTTCTAAACGCAACGGTAAAGAGCGTAATCTTTGATGGTAACAAGACTCGCGCGGTTGGAGTTAGGTTTATGAAGAGTGATGGGGACTCAAGTAAGACCTATAAAGCTCATGTTGAGAAGCATAGAGGCGAGGTTATACTCGCGGCTGGATCTTTAGGTAGCCCACATATTCTACTCTTAAGCGGAATTGGACCTGAGAATCATCTAAACGATTTCGACATTCCTGTGACTGTCAATCTCAAACAAGTCGGAAGAAAAATGTCGGATAATCCAGGGATCTCTCTTTTAGTCGATAGATTCTCCCAAAACCGCACACTCGAGCCACCTCAAGTTGCAGCGATAGCAGAAGATTACAAGTTCATACTCGAATCCGAGGTTTTTCCAACTAACCTTACCACAACAAGAATCTCTATAGCAGCTAAAATCGCGTTCCCTAAATCCAGAGGAAGACTCAAGCTTAACAGCACTAACCCTAGAGAGAACCCTTCAGTGAAATTCAATTACCTGGAAAGCAAGGAAGACCTTGACGCATGCTTAGAGATGGTTCTGCTTCTTCAACACGTAGCGAGGTCAGAGACTGTAACACTCTTCTTGGGGACACAGACTCAAGAGAAGCTTTTGGGAGGTGACGAAGAGCTTAAGAGCTTCTGTAAAGACAATGTGAGAACTTATTATCATTACCATGGCGGTTGCGTTGTGGGATCTGTGGTGGACGAGGATTATAAAGTGAATGGTGTGAAGCGATTAAGAGTTATAGATGGTTCAACGTTTGAAGAATCACCAGGAACAAACCCTATGGCTACGGTTTTAATGTTGGGAAGATATCAAGGAATCAAAATACTCAGAGAACGAGAAACAGAGGAGAAAGAAGAAGATAAGAGATTTCTTAGTCCCCAAGGAAGTCCACAACCTCAACCCTAAAGATACCTTGTCCTTCAAGAAATCAATCAAATTAAACACTAGACATTGAAAAATCTTATCTTTGTGTTGTTTTGTTGCAATGAATCATGTTAATTTCAATTTCAGAAACAATTTTTATTGAAAATCTAAAGAGATTCAAGAAACGAAAAGAACTATACATAATTTTCTTCTACTAAACCCTAAACCTCTGTTTCATCTGGAGGGTTAATCACCATTACTTCTTCATCTTCCTCCGTCTTCTGAGTTTCTTCTTTCGACGCCACTAATAGAGAAACCAATCCAAACACCGACTCTGTCCCCTTCTTCTTCTTCTTCTTCTTCTTCTTTTTCTTCAACAGGCATCTCATACCTACACAGAGGACACGTGGCGTGCTTACCCAACCACTCCTCCACACACTTGGAGTGAAACTTGTGTTTACAAGGCATCTCAGCCGCCACGTCACCTTTCGACCACTCATCAAGACAAATCGGACACGATCCTCCATTCTCCTTATCTTCTCCTATCACGACACGTGGCATACTCTCCACCGATGATTTCGACGCAGGTAATCTCCCTCGTTTTTCGCCGTTAAAGAGATCCTCGAACCCAGAACCCGACGATCTGATCACCACAAATCTCCGACTCACCGGATCGGTGACCATCTCACTCGTCGTCACATAGGTCGATTCTTCTTCGTCGTCGTCATCGACTTCTTCGGCTAAATCGAAAATCACCGGTAAGAATCGAGCGAGACCTTCACCAATACCATCTTGGATCATACTTTGGAACAAAGTGGAAAATTCTGCGAAATCTGTTTCTGAAGACATGACGAAAATACAAAAAAAAAAAAGAGCAAACTTGATCAGAGGAGCAGTAAAAGAAGATTGAAAGATTTGATACAAGATGGCCAAGTAAAAGATGAGAGATTTATATATGTTAGAGAAAGATTTTACAGTAGTGGTTCAAGGGAAAAAGGAAATAAGAGAAAAGGAAATAAAGAAGATTACAGAAGAATCTAGAATCATTGACGCGCTAAAAGACTTTATTTTCGCATTTATAAATTTATTGTTTTAAAATCTTATCCTCTTTTCATTAAATGATAAAATCGAAATATTTACTTACTAATCCAACATTTTATTAGTTTTTCCATCTTGTTTAAAAAGGGTTTGAATTTTCATTTCTGCACAGAAGGTGTTTGATAAAATTCCGCAGAGAACATTTGTCCTTGAATTCGGTGAAATTCGATGCTTTGCAAATGGTATCTCGCATGGCTGCTTTGAATTCTCTCTCTTCTGTTCATCTCAGAGTCTCCGATATTCTTGGAACTCGTCTGAAACCTTGTGTCCTCTTTCCAGTTCCGATAACAAGTAAGTGGTGTGATACTTCTTCCATGTTATTGTCTCCTTGGCCCGCTTACATGGGTCACGGTTTAATCAGATATGTCAGTAAAGCCGTTTGTGATTGAAGCAAGAGGGAATTCTCGAGTCGAGAGTCCCAAAACTATGAACCGGAGGAGCATGAAGAAGGTAACTTTCTTAAGGCAAACACACAAGTTTTAATCTTTTGCATCACTGTTCATAGTTTCTTTCGTTTTGGGACAGTTTAATGGGACTCAAACAAAACCAAGACTTTCGGTATTCTGTTCAGACAAGCAGCTCTATGCTATGTTGGTTGATGACTTTAACAAAAAGTGTTTGTTCTACGGTAGTACGTTGCAAAAGTCTATTCGTGGAGATCCTCCATGTACCGTTATTGTAAGTTTCACCACCTGGAATTTGAATTTAGAGTTTATTAGCCAGTTAAGTAGAATTTAGTTGGATTCTGCGCGGTTTATTGTATTGGTGGCATTGTCTTTGATTCACTCGTCTGCATTTGTTTCACAAATTTGCTAGTCTTGTTTGACAAAATGGTTGCGCATTGAGTTGCATGCTAGATGGGAGACATTAGGCTAGTTGATGTTGTTTCTTGTCATATTTGAAGTTGCATTTCTATAGCATTGTAAGGATTCAGGGTTGAAGAAACTCGATCTTGAAGATAGTTTTGTGTTTTGGTCTGAAAAGATTATGTCACCAACGCGGGTCTCACTTCATGTTAATGTAATTCAGGAAGCAGCAAAACGAGTTGGAGAGGAGCTTATAAAGGCTTCTATTGAACTCAAGATTAACGAGATATCATCTTATGATCGAAATGGAAATGCTCGAGGCGAAAGAATGCAAGCTTTTGAAATTGCAATTGTGCAACACGGGTTCTTACCATAACAGGTTTAAACTCTATTCAAAGAGACTCATCATAGTTATAGAGCTTCTTACCTTCATTATTGAAACATAAAACACTCTCATTCTGTTGTATAGGTAGTTTAAACAGAAGACATCACACTTAGAGACTCACCAAGAGAATCTCTCTTCGGGAGCTTTGGAAACTTGATCTTGGAAGCACATGATTTATCCGGAACATACGGGCATTCAACAAACTCTTTCGCGTGATTATCAAGACATATATAAATCTGGAAAAGCTGCTTCTTCCCCTCTACATCTTCATTGCATTCGATACCAGGTGCAAAGCCGATCACACACTTGATCGCGTTCTTGATCTCGTCTAAACCGTAAAACTCACCATTTGGTTTGATTCCTACACAGAAACAAACAATGATCATCAATCTAAATAAATTTTTCCACGGATTTCTCTTCTTCTTTGTGAATCTTTATATTACCTTTTTGTCTAAGAATGTCGAGGAGATTGAATCTTTGTCTGAATTTGAGACTGGTTTGGAAATAAGAGTGTTGGTCGAACACAGATTGGACACAGGTGCCATGCTTGTCCCACTCGTGTTCCCATAGCTTAGTCTCGTTGCTTGGACATGTATACACTCCCCACTCTGTCCATTTCTTCTCCATTTTGCTTACTAGATCTGATACCTGTAAGCAAAAGTTCAAGATTCGTTTGGGGTGTCTGAAGACATGTGCATTTGACTATACAGAAGCAATGAATCTTGTAAATTATTTTCATAAGCTAGCGTTCTAACAACTCGAAATTCAAAAATCCCAAACCAAACATATTATTGAAAGTACCAATAACATAAAGATCTATGGACTATGGATCACCTTGGAGATATCGAAGAGGTTGGATTGATCACAAAAGGCAGGCCAAGTGCCATTGATGAACTGAGGCCATAGTCCATGGATCATAAAATCCGACTCCGTATTGCATTTCGTTGGAGGACAACATCCTTTTTGGCTATCGCATATTGCTCCTGGCCACTACCACATATATACGTATAAAAATACGGTAAGAAAATGTATAAATGTATGTATGTGTTGTTGGAAACGTACGTAGGTGACCCAGTAGAAGAAATTGAAGTCTGGTCCTGCTTTAGACGAAGACACGACAAGACTCTGTAAAACTAAGAAGCTTACGATGAAGAAGATTCCTCTCATGTTTTTTTTTTTTTGACAGGACTTGCTTATCTATATAAAAAGAGTAAAGTCGTTTTTTTATTTAATGACATGGAGTAGGTCTTTAACAATCATATGTTTATAAAATGAATTATTAATTCAATATGTATATTTATATTTTGTAGTTTATTGTTCTCAACTTGTTTCTCCACTAGCGAATATGTGTAAAATAATACAACAGTGACCATACAGAGACATTGAATATAGCACCCTTAATGATGGTAAGTCATTCGGCAAGTTATTTTCACGGGGAACAATACTAACGATCTCTTTCCACGTAAGCGGATTGACTTTTGTAAATATAATGGACTTTTCTAAAGGCATATTAATTCATGGTCCATTACTCGTGATACTTCTGAGTATCATTAGCCCAAGTTGAATTATAAAACAATATTTGGGAGCAATATTTCCGTCCACCCAGAGGATATCCAACTAATCCTTGCCATTCGTCCCTTCCTGAGAGGAGCAATGGATGGTTTTTGTTGGCACTTTACCAATTCCGGAAGGTATACAGTGCGGTCGGGATATGAGGTGGCGCGGCAACAGTTGGATGCGGACTTGGTTTATGCCCAACAACTCCCGTCTGTGAATCCACTGAAGGAGAAAGTTTGGAAACAGAAAACAACAAATAAGATTCGCCATTTCTTGTGGCAAGCACTTTCGGGGGCGGTGGCAGTAAATGAGAGGCTGGCTCACCGCCATCTCCAACAGGAACGACAGTGCCCTAGATGTGGGGACAGTGAGGAAACGATTAATCATGTCTTATTCACATGTGCACCAGCTCGCCAAGTTTGGGCTTTGTCAAATATTCCTAATCCTCCGGTGATCTTCCCTATTGATAACCTATGGTGTAATATGGACTATTTGTTATCTAGAATCCCACATCGTGGAGACATAGAGGAGTCAGCTAGATGTTTCCCATGGATCATCTGGTATCTTTGGAAGGCCCGCAATGACAAAGTTTTTAACAATATCGACCGCTCACCAGATTCTATCGTAGAACTGGCCAGGAAAGAGGCTAAGGAATGGTTTGTGGCGAATGAGAGCGCGACGGGGCCGAATCGGGAAGACCCTCGTAGTGTGGAGGAGGACGACACACATGAGATTTTTCGGTGTTTCATAGATGGATCATGGAAAGAAGATGACCCAACGTGTGGTGTGGGCTGGATACTTCAACTTCACGATGGAACCTCGGACTTATTGGGAACAAGAGGTGTACGGAGGGTTTTAACGCCGCTTCATACAGAATTGTTAAGTCTTATTTGGGCAATGTCAAGTCTTCGTCAACATGACCGTTATTGTTCGGCGTTCCACACTGACTCACAGGAGCTGGTTAGCATGATAGAAGACCCGGATAGCTGGCCCGGTTTCCGCACAGAATTGGAAGAGTTCCAGGAGTTACGTTTTTCTTTTCCGGACTTTACGCTTCGGTATTGTCCTAGGGGAAAGAATGAAAAAGCAGACCTTCTCGCGAGGAATGCTCGTCTCCGCAAATCGGTGTTTTCTTATATTAGCACTTCTATTCCTTTGTGGTTCACTGATGCAACCGTATTCGTGTAATCATTAAGGTTAAGTGCGTTCGTGACAAAAAAAAAAAAAAAAAAAACTATATTTGGGTTTCTTTTAAATCTAAATTGTATCAGTTAATTGATCCGCCAGCTACAGTAATTTCGCGACACATGTCGTCATATTATTGGGCCGAGAGTTTTAAGGTTGGAGTGACCAAATTTTTTTTTTACTGAGACGAGAGTTGTTTTGTCTCTTGGCGACGGCGACTCCGTAACTGCGATGGTGTATGGTGAAATTTTGATTGGGTTTCATCGATCCAACTCCTTCGCCTCTGCGTAATTCATCCACGCTCCCTCTTTCATCTTTCCTTTCCATTCGCAGTTTTTTCTCCGATCACTGTCCGAAATTCCAATTCGTGTTGTAACAAGTTCATCAAGGTTATGGTCCGCTTGTTTGTTCGATTTTGTCTGGACATAAATCTGTTCTCTATTTCAGTTTTTGCCCTTATCCTCGTTTGTTCCTCGTGTTAGAAGTTAAACTGTATTTTTTCCCCTAGTTTTGATTAGCTCAATTTTGGTCGATGATGTGGTTATGGTTATTGCAGAAAAATGGAACAAAAGAGATGTTTGCGCAAGCGGATTGGGCATATGTATCATTCTTCTCGTCGACCTCGAGTTTTTCTTCGTCTAGGTGAGACTGTTTAGAGAATTAGATTTGGTTTGCGTGAATTTTACCAAACATTAAATCTCTGCTACAAGTGATGATTGGAGTTTTTGATAGTTTTGGTATTGATTTTTCCACTTGTGTTGTGTGTATGTTAGTAGGAACTCTGTTGTGGTAGCTTGTAGACTTTTGGCGTGACGGATTTTCATGGAGAAAAGAGGTCAATTTGTATAAGCTTGATCTCTTATATTGATTAATTAAAAACATAAAGTGGCTGCTTTTGTCTCTGTGTTGTGTATGGTTGGAGTTTGTCTCCATGGATTGTCTACTCTTTGGTCAGGAGCAGCGTTTCATTATCAGTTGTTTGAAAAGTGATGTTTGAGCCACCATACTTGTGATTATCTCTGAGTTTTATCGTTTATCAGTTGTTGATTTGGGTGTAGCATCTGATTTCATACTATTCAATTGGAAACTTTCTACATGATCATCTTTATGGTGGATTGTATACATTACAAGGCCTAATGATCTCTCGTCCTTGCAGATATTTGCATTGAAGATGTGTTTAGAACATGATCAAAGAATTTTTTAAAGAAGCAGAACAAAGATTCCAAGTGAATTATACTCCTCGAGTTACAAAGAGTTGGTTGAAACACTAGTGGAAACAGTTAAAGAGGTACTTTGTTGTGCTTGATGATGTATGTACTACCATTCTTTGGAGGTTTTCCGGTATAGTAATTTGTTGGAATTGTAATTAGCAAAATTTGGCATTCTCTCCTCTATTATTTGTAACTTGTGTGTTGTTTCAGATATTTTCATTTGTATGAAGAAGTTAACATTTTGGGATGAATCTGGTTTCCAAAATGTTCAATAAAAACATAGCATTTTTTTGGTTTGATGTTCTTTTGATACTCCATCGTGTATCACTAATAAACATACAAAAAGTAGAAGTATCTTATCAAGCATCAACCATTAAATAACTAATACAATAATGCTAAGTGAAACTCTTTAAAGATCACGTATAATCATGCTCTTAGCTGTGTTTTAAAGGGTTGGGAATATCCTTCCATTTTACACTCGTTCATATTTCCGTGGAAAATTTGGATTAATTACAATATGCACATGACATGTATAGATAGATTTGTACAATTTTCTACCATCACATTTAGCCGTTGGACTAGTAATATACACTACAAATAACCAAAGGTTAATTATTTCATTATATTTAGATTAAGTAACTTAATATTTTAACGTCCCCATCATGAATTTGGACTATGAATAGAGAAGATAACAACACAAGAGATACACGAGACCACTCAAACAAGGGTATAATCAAAACTTAGAAAACTGGAGTTTAGATGGACATCTTCCTTTACCCAAAACTGGACATTCGATAAACTCGGTTCCTGATGTATCAACGCAAAGGTAGATCTCGTAAAGTTGGTCGTTACGCTCCGGATCTTTGTTACATCCAATTCCTGGCGTAAACCCAATCACATCTTTTACCGCATTGCGGATCTCGTCTATATCATAGAATCCATCATCTGGTTTGATTCCTACAATTACCACATAGAACCAATTAAAGTCATTAAGTGTATGTATATATTAATACATATGAATGTAATACATTGATATAGTAACTTATTATTATGTGTATATATATATATATACCGGCGTTTGTGAGGATTTGAAGGAGATTGGCTTTGTCTTTGAGTTTAAGAGCATTCTCAAAGTACTCATGTTGGTCCATTACGGATTCGGAACACGTTCCATGCTTTTCCCACTCGTGTTCCCAAAATTTGAACCCGTCGTTGCTTGGACATGATAGTGTTGGCCATTTCTTCTTCAAAGTACAAAGCAGATCCGATATCTATACATTCATATACATAATATCAAAAAAAATCATTGTTTAAGAAGGAAAATGGAATGTTACAGGATCATGCGTGTATATACATATATATATATATATATACCTGAGATCTATCAAATTTACTGTCCTGATCGCAGTTTGATGGATATGAACCATCTTTATAGTTAGGCCAAAGACCATGGATACCAAAATCTGCATCAGGTTTTCCGGATGTTGGATAGCAACAACTACGCCTTGCATCGCATAAGGCACCTGGCCACTGCATATATATATACACAAATTGTTGTTGCCTATTGATCTTATCTATAACTTTATGTTTAACAGTAATTAATTGTTTCACATTCAGTTTATATATATGTTTTGACAAAAAGAAATAATGATTGAAGTAGCTTAAACCAGCATAGAGACCTGAAGAACGAAGTAGAAGAAATCAAAGTCTTCTTGAGGACGTGAAATGAAAAGACTCTGAAACGTTAGAAGCTTGAGGATAAACCAACCCTTTGCTTCCATTTGGTATGTCTCTTCGTTTCTGCAATGCATCATTCAAGACATTTTGACTTCAAATTTATAGACGTTTTCCCTTGTAATACCATTTTTAATTCCAACATGTGGGTAGCGAGAGAGAGAAAAAAAGATTGAATTCGATATATTTCCGAGGGATATTCATTTCTAATATGCTTAAACTAATTTAAAACTTCGGAAGAACTTATACTAAACGTGCGTTACAACATGTGAACATGTGACCCAAGTTCAAACAATTCCCATTTATAACCAACCATGTCATACTAACATTTAAATTATTTGCTAATTCAGGTTTTGCAAATCCAGTTCCCCAGTTTTCCGACTGCTTGGCCCCGTCTGTAAGAAGTAGAGCTACTTTTTTTTCATATGTAAACAATATTCTACTTAATTGGCTCATCAATTATGGTGGTATATTTTGATTTATAGTTAAGTTACCAAAACAAAAAGTCCTAAAATGTAGTAATCATATTAAATTGTTCAGGAGCTGTCCACGAGCGTTAAACATGTCACACATTAATTAATCATCGATCTTATCTCTTCAACTTAGTAATATAACCCTTTAACAAAAAAATAAGCAACATCAAATAATCAAAGAGCTGAGCATACAAAAATGAATAAATATTAGAGAAGAAGTTACGAGGAATCATCATGAGGAACCACTACTAATCCACTTCCCGTTGATTATTAACTCACAATTTTTTTTAATCACCACATAATAAAACCATACTTGTATCCATTCAAGCACACAAAGAAACTCTAATTCATAGTGATCTAGTGATTGAAACTTATTTTAATCATGTTTGACCACTATGAATGTTTTAAGTGACAAAAATATCCGATTTTCTACAAGTTATGGAGATTAATATTTTTGGATTAGATTTATAGAGGATTGTTAGATTTTTTTAAAAACTAAATCGAAAATCATGTTTTCGTAAGAGAGAAGTTCTAAAAAATTCATGCTTTTATAAACTTACCCCAAAAATATATCATCAAACCAGATGACAGTTTTTTGTAGACCTAGCTCTGTCCGGGTCAATTGCTTAGAAGGATCCGGTAATCAAATGGTTTGGACCCGAGCCAACCCAACCTGGCCCTAAAATCAGAGTTTTGTAAATCCTAAACCAAGCATATTATTAAAAGTACCAATAACATAAACTCATAAACTCTAAATTGGGTTGAAAAGGGAGGTAGCTCCAATTGCTGACGCCACAAAAAAAAAAAATGTTCCTTAGGAATTGTATTAGAGATGCAGTTTCGCCAAACGTAAGTATACTTTATAAACATACTATTATTCCAAAGTTTTTATCTGATTAAACGTAGATAAAAAGTAGCATAAAATATTACATTTTAGATCGCCCCATGAAATTGGATTCTGAAAAGAGAAAGGAAATTGGAAAAGATAACAAGTACAACGCAACATTTGCCATAACAACGAACAATAATCAAAACTTAGAAAACTGGAGTTTAGATGGACAACTTCCTCGAGGCAAAATTGGACATTCGATTAACTCAGTTCCTGATGTATCGACACAAATATAGATTTGATATAGTTGGTCATTACGCTCTGGATCTTTGTTACATTCAATTCCTGGCGTAAATCCAATTTCATCTTTTATTGCATCCCTAATTTGTTTTAGATCATAGAATCTGTCATTTGGTTTGATTCCTACAATTACCACACAAAAATAAAGAAAGCAAAAGTCATTGAGTTTATGTATACATATGAATGTAATACATAGATATAGTGACTTGAATTATATTAGTGTATATATACCGAAGTTTTTGAGGATTTGAAGGAGATTGACTTTGTCTTTGAGTTTAAGACTATTTTCAAAGTAGTCATGTTGGTCCATTACGGATTGAGAACACGTTCCATGTTTTTCCCACTCGTGTTCCCAAAACTTGAACCCTTCGTTGCTCGGACACGATAGAGTTGGCCACTTCTTTTTCAAACTACTTACCAGATCCGTTATCTATATATACATTCATATACGAAAAGATCAAACAGTCATTGTTTTTAAGGAAGAAAAAAGGGAATATTATACAAGCATATATATGTACCTGAGATTTATCAAATTCGCTGTCGGGATCGCAGTTTGATGGATATGAACCATCTTTGTAGTTAGGCCAAAGACCGTGGATGCCAAAATCTGCTGCAGGTTTACCGGATGTTGGATAACAACAACTATCCTTTGTATCGCAGTAGGCTCCTGGCCACTGCATACATGTAAACAAACAAGTATTATTTGGCTAGAATCATCAATACTTTTATGTTGTTAAAAAGACGTTTAGAAATGTTTCAAACACAGTTGATATAAATGTTTGTCAAACGAAGAAAGTGGGTTAATTAAATAGAGTATGAGTCTAGGACCTGAAGAACTAAGTAGAAAAAATCGAAGTCTTCTTGGGCTTGGAGACGTGAAATGAAAAGACCTTGAAACATTAGAAGCTTGAAGATAAACCAACCCTTTGCTCCCATTTTGTTTTCTCTCTTTCTTTCTGCAATGAATCATGAGGACATTTCGGCTTCAAATTTATAGACATTTCCCTTGTGATACCCATTTTTAATTAGTACTATTGTGTCGTCGTGCATTATTAAAAGATTCGATTATTCTCTAAAACATGAATTCAAGACCATGTAGATAAAACGATTTAATTTTGATTATAGTATAGATTTTAGGTTACAAACTTACAATCATATTTTCACTTAGTTTTTTGTTAAAAAAACTTTGAATTGTTGTTTCAAATCTTTTTATTTGATAACAATAAAAGATGATCGATGTTAAAAAAGCCAACGAATGACGATCTTTTTTTTTCCAAAGTGTCGCCTTCATTATGCGTATGCATGAAACTGTCACTACTTTTTATTTTAACAATATGGACAACTATTTAACATAGACAAAAAGTTTAAATTGTTTGGTCAAATAAGAGATATTTTGAAAATTGACACTTTCAACAATCCGCTTTGCAAAACTGCCATGGGTAAAAGTATTTTCACAAAAATGCCACTTATTTTAAAATATTCTCAAATTACCCTTATATATTTTTACCCTAAATATTTGTCTAACTTTAATTCGTTTTCACTTTCACGAAATCGGAAAGTCTCCGATAATGGATTCACCGGTAAAGTTGTCGCCGTCCTATCTCTCCGTCGTGAATCGGAACTCATCGTCAACTCTCTCCGTCGTGAATCGAAACTCATCGTCAAATCTCTGTGTCTTGAATCGGATTTCGGGTCAAAATCTCGGGGGCACTGAAACTAGATCGGAAAAAAATTCAGATCTGGAAAACTGTAAAAGTAAGAAGACTCCGATCAATAAATCATAAAACTCCGAGTAAGGAATTGTAAATACCTGGAAAAAAATGAATCAATCTCAGATTCTCTCGTTATCTCTAAAAGATGCCAAATTCGTGATGAGAAAATATCGGAACAGTTTAAAGGAAACGTTTTTTCTGGTTTTAAAGTTTCGAATGAGTTTGTATGTAGTAGATCTATAAAATTCATATGTATAAAACAAGAAATCCGAAAATGATGAAATTCATGTGACGTTAATGGTGGCTGCGGCGGAATTAGATTTGCAGAGAGAGAGAAAGGTGGTCGAAGAAGAAAGAGAAAATTATAATTATGCCATTTATTAAAGAAAAAAATTATAATAAATTTCATGCCATGCCATTCGAACCCATGACAATACGACTTCTACATGCAATATGACCAACTAGATTAACACAATTTATTGTTCATGCTCTTCATAAACATGTATACATACTTTATAAATGTTACAATTTTGTTAAATTTCACACGTAAACTTAGACGTAAACACACAAAAAAAGAGTTTGGATTAACCATTTTACGTTTAGGATATAGTTTTTGGGATATGGTTAGAGTTTTAACGTTTTTATTTAATTATAAAACTTTTAAAATTGTCTTACAAATCCCTTTTTGTATGATTTCTAAACTTTTTGTATGATTTATAAACATTTCGTATGAATTAGGATGTAGAGTTTGGGTTAGGGGTTTAGTAGTGAATATCAAAAGTTAATTTGATTTTTGTTGTATATTTGGAACTTTGAACAAACAGTGGTATTTTTTAGATCAATTAATAACACTAGGGTTAGACTCGCGCGTTGCGCGAGTTTGACTTCTTTTGATATTTTGTGTTATTTTCCTATGTTTTCTATCAATATCATGTATAAAATGAATTAGTAAGTATTTTATGTTAGTATATATATTTTACATTTATTTACACATTATAATATCATATTTTCAATTATTAATTATTTTTAATTCTTTTTATTTGAAATTCTTTCGATTTGGTATTTGATTTTAAATAAATAGTTGTTTAGTTTTCGAAAACGTATTATTTTATCTATTATTACATAATAAATTCATCCAATCTTCAAACAAATTCTAAATATAATCAATATATTTACTTTTGTCATTTTTTCACAAAACACTAATATAATTATAGAAAGTTCATTTATACATAATTTTTTTCTTACGTTTTCTTCAACATTTCGAAAATAGTTTTTGTTTCTCTAGATTTTTTAAATCATTGATTCAAATATTGAATTACAGAAGCTCGTCGGAGAATGTTTTTTTGTAGAACTACGTACATTTTTACATAAAGATCACAAATTATTCTCGGTATATTTTGTTGTACAATTTATGAATAATGCGACCATTAATTTTATACTTTATTTATATATCAAATTTAAGATTTTTTATTTATTTTAAATTACGATATTACAACGTTTTCAATTTTTTTTCTTTTCTACTTCCAAAACCTAAAAATAACATTTTGAATAAAATATTATATTCTAAAGTTTCACCTTATTTTCTTATTTTAGTGAAATCGTTCAATATTCTTTAGTGAAATCATACATCCTCTTTTTTTAAAGCCTTCAGTCTCTTAACAATCGGCTGAAACTCAATTACGATATTTCAATAATTAACATCATTGAATCTATTTTTTCTTTGATTATTTTTTATTAACATTTCTATTTAGCGCTCTTATATATAAATTTGTAATATTTTGATTATTTTCTGGTGACCATATAAATAAAAGTAATTCATTATTGTAATTTTTAATTCGAACATAAATACTCAAATAATCCTGAAATATGGTTCGTATGATGAATTTATTAAACTTAACGACAAAAATTTGATTTAACTATTTACAATTTTATGTTATTTTGTTTACTTATTTTTAGTAGAACATAACTCAAGCAATGCGTGATTTTTTTGTCTTCCACCAATTTATACCTTATATCTTTAAAATAATAGTATTATAACACTTTCATATTTTTCTTTCATACTTCCTTAAAATCATATAACATTATAAATAAAATCGTATATCCTAACTTTTCGTCTTATTATCTCATCTTTAATTAGATGGTTCAATATCCTTTTAGTGAAATAATATATATTCTTTATCTGTAAATCAACAACTTCTTATATTAACACGTTCATCCCTCATTGGTTCAAATATGTTCATGTATTTCTTTAACGAATAGGTGTAAGTGCGTTCATGACCAAAAAAAACAATAGCCTCTTAACAATTTTCTGACACTCAAGATTTTTTTTCTTTGATATCGCTAATATCTTTATTCACTTTTTCTTATATGTATATTCATTTTACATATTTCTAATTTTTGAAATTGAATATATAAACTTTTATCGTTATCATAAATTCATAGTAAATACTCAAATATTAATTTCTACTTTTAGTAATTTATTGACTTATTTTTCGTTTTTTAATTTTTTTTAATTTAATTAAAAAATTAGTAGTTATAAGTAACAATAAATATATATAAACATGAACTAAATGAACTTTAAACTAAAATTAATTGCTTAAATTTTTTTTGCCTATGTGGACACCTTAGATGGAGAGAGGACTCCCTAATTATATATATGATTTCAAATACCTTGTAAACATTACAAAAACCTTATTATACAATTTTATAGATCAATTAATAACCTTACAAATATCTTATAAACTTTACAAAAACCTTATAAATACAGTTTTATAGTTCAATTAATAACCTTACAAACACCTTATAACTTTTACAAAAACCAAATTAATACAATTTTATAGATCAGTTAAAAACCTTTTAAAAACCTTATAAACCTTACAAAAACCTTATAAATACAATTTTATAGATCAGTTAAAAACCTTTTAAAAACCTTATAAACTTTACAAAAACCTTATAAACCTTACAAAAACCTTATAAATACAATTTTATAGATCAGTTAAAATCTTTTAAAAACCTTATAAACTTCACAAACACCTTATAAATACAGTTTTATAGTTCAATTAATAACCTTACAAACACCTTATAACTTTTACAAAAACCTAATAAATACAATTTTATAGATCAATTAAAAACCTTATAAACCTTATAAATACAATTTTATAGATCAGTTACAAACCTTTTAAAAACCTTATAAACTTTATAAAAACCTTATAAACCTTACAAAAACCTTATAAATACAATTTTATAGATCAGTTAAAAACCTTTTAAAAACCGTATAAACTTTACAAAAACCTTATAAATACAGTTTTATAGTTCAATTAATAACCTTACAAACACCTTATAACTTTTACAAAAACCTAATAAATACAATTTTATAGATTAGTTAAAAACCTTTTAAAAACCTTATAAACCTTACAAAAACCTTATAAATACAATTTTATATTACATTTTATAAAAACAAATACCTTATAAACCTTATAAAAATGTTATAAATACAATTTTATACCAAATCTTATAAAAAATGAAATACCTTATAAAAAACTTATAATGTAATTTTATAGATCAGTTTGTAAAACCTTTTAAATACTTTAGAAAACTTACCAAAGTTTATAAATGTTTGTGTTTGTATAAACCTTACAGAATACTTTATAAATACAGTTATGAATCAATATATGAAGCTTTTCAAATACTTTACAAAAACCTTATTAAAACTTTATTCATACAGTTCATAGATCAATTTATAAAGTTTTTCAAATATTTTATAAACTTTACAAAAACCTTACAAGTACTTGTGTTTGAAAAAAACAATAAAAATAAATTTATAAACCTTACAAATTTTTTTTATAAATACGATTTTATAGATCAACTTATAAAACTTTTCAAATACTTAAAAAAAACCTTATAATAAAAGTTGTATAACATTTCCAATCTTTTCAACCATAAGGACCACACACGGTCGTGGGAAGCTACGGTCGTGGGAAGCTGTATATACCTGACGAAAAAACGAAAATAAACTTATAAATTTTTTAAATACTTTATAAACTTCTTTTAAATACACTTTTATAGATCATCTAATAATTTCTAATAAATACAGTTTTCTACATCAATTAATAACTTTTTAAAAACCTTATAAAGTCTACAAATAAGCATGATTATACCTTATTAATCACTTGAATCTTTGAAACAGCAAAAAGCATGGACTGTAACACCATCATTTCCGGATACAAACAACAATTCTCTAAACAAAGGATCTTTGTGCCGATTGTAGGTGTCCCCACAAGTGCCCCAAGCAACAGACTTTACATCAAATATCAAATATAACAGACTTTACATCAAATATACTGCAACTGGAACTGCAATATCTACACCAGAACCAACTCCGGATCCAGAAGCAAACGCAATATTCTCTGGATCTGACTCACCAAATGCTGTATATTCGACTCTTCGTTATGACAGCTTCCCAAAACCTCACTGCCGATAGAATTCCCTGATAACACCAAATCTGAAGACATAACGCAACATAAGGTTTTGATTTCAAACAACATATGACAAAAATTATACCCCTAAATCTTTTATCATTCTGAAATTTTCAGAAAACAGAGCATAAAATCAAGCAAGAGCATCGAGATGAAAACAGTGCACCAGTACCACGAAACCAAAGAGTAATCAAATAGTTATATATGTCCCTCCATTCGCAATCAGCAAACCAACATATAAAACCTACATTTCAGAGCATCGTATCATTAGCCAAGAGAAGAAAAGAAGACCATGAAGATATCTACATATTAGGGAGGATTTCTTACCATTTATGTCAAGTAATGTGGACTAGAGACCATCCCAAACCAATCTCCATGCGGAATTACGTACTCTTTCACTTGGGCTAGGATTTTCCCAAACCAATTTCTGTTCTGCAACAATGACTTCTTTCTCAGCTATTTTATAGAGCTATGAAGCTTAAGGCCCATTTTGTTCACAATCTCTGCAATGGCTAAGTAATCAGACCACTTTCTCAGCTACTCCCCAAAAGATAGGAAGCTCAACGCCTTCTACACCAAGAAGCTTCAAAGCTCTGAGTCCTGCAACAATGGCTTACAATCTGAAATTGTGTCTAAAGGAAGACCAACGAATAATCTTACGCTCTCGAGCTGTAAACAAAATAAAACATTTCAGTTTCGGAGCCAAGCGATTTCGCTTTAATCTAAAGAGATTTGATTAAAAAAATTACCGATCCAGATCTTGTAGATGGTTTCAAGGACGGAGCTTTATCGGACACGACGCATCTGATAGGTCTCTGCGAGCAACAAAGGTTAATCTCGTTCCTTTTCGTGGTTTCACCATAGAAACTAACTCGATTTCTCGACTGAATCGGAATCAATTAAGACCCATTGCAGAATCTATGATCTAAAGATCCTTGTCTGAGGATTCCCAATCACATAAACTTCCATTTGAGATGAACAGGAAACAATGAACGATTCATGTATAGGCACAGTGAACAAGGTCGGTGGCGACAAAACACTAATAACGATGTTGTTCAAACGAACCACCACCACCGATTCCGACTCCGAGATCGATTCTCCGATCTATAGCTTCTTCCGATCTACTTTCCAATTCATAAAAAAAGCGAGCAAATTTCATATCAATGAATCACACCCAAAATCGAGGTCGAGTTAATGGAATCTCAAATCCCTAAAATCTCAATAGCAACGGTGACGGCAACTCGTCGCCGGAGACTAGAGATCAACGGGTCGGTGAGATCTAGTGATGGAGGCGAGATTGATTGGAGAGATCTAGTGATGGAGGCGCAATCTCCAATGAAATACACAGAATTTTCAGGTGTTTAGGGTCGAGAGAGAAGTTTGAGAGAGAGCTGGAAAAAAGTTAGAAAAAATGAGAAAATGATTTGCTTGGAATTGCCCCCGTGTTTTTTGTCAGGGGTAATTTCGTCCGAAATGACGAAATTTATGGCATTATCGTGAAGCGTGTTTTCAGCGTGTCATTTTTGCATAGTGGTATTTCAAACGTGGTAGTTAGGCCTGGGCATTCGGGTATTCGGGTCGGGTCCAGGTTCGGGTCCTAATGGGTCCAGGTTCGGGTCCTAATGGGTACAGGTTCCTTCGGGTATACTAAAAACATACCCATACAGGTTCCTGTAAGACACAGGTTCGGGTCCAGGTTCGGGTCCAGGTTCTTGTACAGGTTCTGGTACAGGTTCCAACTATATCAATGTAACCAAAGCAATTAGACAAACGAATAAGAGTCAATGACGAATCACGAATCGAAACAGATCATTTAGATAGACGAACAACGGAACAAGAATCAATGACGAATCACGAATCAATCGAAGCAAGATTATAAAGAGAATGATGATAACTGTAGATCAAACTCAAGATGCCTATGATAAAAGAGACGAGTGTGGTCGAGCTCGAGAAGGATTTGCAAAAATCGAGCTTGAAATTTTAGGGATTCCATTCCTTTGAAGAATCGATGTTTTGGTGTTGGTATTGGTATTGGAAAGTCGAACCCGTAACAACAAATAAAAGTAAAACATTTAACTCATTTGTAAAGGTTATTTTTATCAGTATTATGACAATATTATAAAAAAGATTATAGAAAACAATATCAATAAAATCTGTTTTATCATAATCTTCGGTAGATTTGACCTACTAGACTTAGGCATACATGTTCAAGTTCGGGTACAGGTTCGGGTACAGGTTCGGGTACAGGTTCAAATTCGGGTACTAAAAACATACCCATACAGGTTCCTCTAAAATTTCGGGTCGGGTCCAGGTTCGGGTCTTACAGGTTCGGGTCCAGGTTCGGGTACGCAGGTTCAGGTTATTTTGCCCAGGCCTAGTGGTAGTTTTGCAATTTCCCCAATAGATTTTTGTGTTGCGGGTTCAATCATTTTGAAATTAATGAATGATTTACGATGTGTCATGGTCAGAGCCGTGGCTATGACCATTTGAAAGAGACATTGGCATGTGGCCCAAATTTTTTGCAGAAAAATTAGAGGCCCATAATTTTGTTAAACTTATCATTAATAATAAGTTAGAGACCCAAACTTTTATTAAATCTACCATTACCAATAATGTAACGTGAAAAAAAATATTAATTTGAGGGTTATTAAAATCAACAACTAATTAGAAGTTAAAAATAACCAAAGAAAGTAATTTTAAGGTAATATTCAACCGCTTAATCTCTTTCACTTTTCTTAATCAAGAGAAACATTTGTAGTCTTTCTCAATTACAAACACTAACACAATCAATTGGTAAGTAATCTCTTTATTGTAATTGTGTTCATCGAACTTTAGTTTAGATTCTTTTATCTGATTAAGCAACCCAAACATGATTTGAAATTTAATAAACAACTCCTCCCTAATTTTAAATTGGAATAGGTTATCGTATATCGTATATTGTTGATTATTCCAGTTTCAGTGGCATATACGGAAAAAAGTTTATCAAAGTTGAAGTTGATGAAATATTATCTTCGTTCGAGTATGTCACCAAAAAAATTGAGTGATCTGCTATCTTGTCTATCGAAAAAATTGGTTAAATATATTGGTTTTGAAAGTTTGGTTAATAATTTTGTTGCAAAAAAGTACACATATTAAGTTAGAGTTAGTAATTTGTTTTTTACTTTTGTTTTGGACAAAATGATTAACATTTATTTTATATAAACTATGGCAATTTTTTTTAGTAATTAGTCTCGTCTCGGGCCTTATTATCTTTAGCCACGGCTCTGGTCATGGTCCTCATGGAATTATCACTAGTCTAGTTCTGAACCATAGATATGTACGAGTTCCAACTCGGCCCTAACGTCGAGCGTTCGAGATTCTATAAAAAAACTTTATTTCAAAAATATTAATTTCAGTGTTAGTGTATTGGGCTGAAATCAGCCGGACGACTGATCCCGAATGAAGAATGTTCAGCGAGGCAACGAAATTTTGTTTTCACCTCGGTATCCAAAGATTACGGACCAACCATCATTGAATGTATATGTAAAAATGTAAAATCAACGGATTTATTAGTTAAAGATGAAACAAATTCGAAACTTAAAATCTTTCCTAGGGATAACCACTTCTAATATGCTTAACTAATATAAAAATTCAAGAAGAACTTATCTTATTATATAAAGGGAGTTTGTCAAAATTGTAACTCATTAGATGGTGACATGTGTCTAATATTGATCGAGATGATATGTGTAAAAAAATTAAAAATGGAAAACTAATAAAAAACTGTTAAGTAACTAAGTAAATAGTGAAAAAGAAAAATTGTAATAGTTAAAACTAATTAGAAAAAGAAATTAAAAATGAAAAACTAATAAAAAAACCTTTAAGTAACTAACTAAATAGTGAAAAGGAAAAATTCTAATAGTTCAAACTAATTTGAAAGAAAATTATAGTAGTCTAAACTAATAGTCCAAACTACATATATACAATTAAAAAAAAAATCGAGAGGATATATAAGTGGCAAAAAAACGGAAAGTATAGAAAAAAATGATAGTGAAAACATTAACCTAAAGAGAATATAAGTAATAAATAAATAAAAATTATAGAGAAAATAAAAGAATAAGTGATAAAAGAAAAGAGTATATATAATTAGAAAGGATATAAAAAACTAAATTTTAAAAATTAAGACATGCACAATCATGTCAATCAACACAAAAATCTATAAGCATATTTTTCAACATAATTATATAATATAAAATAATAAATGTTTGACTTAAGCATATTCTTCCTTTTCCGTGTTTTGAAAAGAAAATTTTATTAAATGAAAATGATACAATTTAGAAAGATAATAGCAGTATATTTACTATTAAATAGTTTTATAGGTTGTATGAGATTATTAACATGAAAATTATTTTTTACTAATTTAATTTAGAGAAATTTGCATGGATAACCAACAAAAAATCTATAATTATAAAACTAATTAACCATTTGTCCTATATCTAATGGCTATGATTTAGCCACAATGAGCCAATTTTGTTACTTTTTTAATCATTAATTTCTTTTTGTTACTTTGCAAATTAACCCTTTAATTTACATTATTTTAATTATTTACGATTTTATCATACTATTAATATATATTCATTATGATAAGAATATAGTACTTTTTGTCTTTTGTTTGTAAGAATATGAATTGAATTATACTTATATATATATATATATATATTAGGATCCACATGATATAAATGAGAACATGAAAATCGAGAGAAAATTTGATATTTAACGATTTCCTATTCGTATTTAAATAATATTTTAATAATTCAACGTGTTATTAATTAAAACATAAATATTTATATGAACACATCTTAATATAATTACCCGCGTATTAACGCGGACATTAATCTAGTATTAAAGTTAAAGGTATGTACGTTACAACATGTGACCCAAGTTCAAACAATGCCCATTGGTAACCAACTAATGTACATACTAACATTATTTGCTAATTAATGCTTTGTAAGAAAGGGTCAAATGTAGTTAATCATAGGTAAATGTTAAGGATCTGTCCACGATTAGCGTTACACATGTTACACCATTAGTCTTCGATCTTATCTGTTCGAGTTAGGAATATATTAAACCTTTAACAAGAAAAAAGGGAACATCAAATCATCAAAGAGAGCTTAGAAAATGAATCAGTATTGGAGGATAAGAATAAGATACGAGGAACTTCATTATGAGGAACCACTACTAATTCACTTCCCGTTAATTATTAGCTCAGAATTTTTTAATCCATCACATAATTCAATTTGGTTTAAGGTTTATTAAAAACCATACTTTTACCCATTCAAGCAATAAAGCACGCCAAAGAAGCTCTTGTAAACCAATAAGTTAATAAATTAACTAATTCATGGTAATCTAGTAGTTAAATACTCATTTTAAGTTGTTGAACCATTGAATTTTTCAATCCTGGTTAACTTAAATGTTTTAAATGACGACAAATCCCCTATTCTACATACTAGGTAAATACCCGGGCTACGCCCCGGGATCTTTTTTCTTTCGGTATTTTTTATTTATTTTCTTTGATTTAATGATAGATTAACTTATTACGTTATCAAGTTCTTAAGTGATAGTAATTTTTTGTTTTATCATACAAAATCATTAGGAAAAATGGTTAAATGTAACTTTTTAGGAACAATCGTTTGATTTACATATTCAATAGAAGAACACGATTACATATTTCATAAATGTATCTAAGATAAATTATGTGCTCTCCCATTGCCCTCGTTGCGTATGAACCTTAAACAAAAGAACCAGTATGAATCAATGATTCTTTAGTTTTAGTTGAACATTTTTACCTTGTTCGGTGTTCGTGCTCCGACCATACTCCATAATTCTTCATACTTTCCACATTTCCAACCTAATGTCCAACCCGGGGATTGAGTGTTTTTTTTTGTTATGTTTTTTGTGTTTCTCGAACAAAGCAAACAACTTTGTTAAACTTGGTTTACCTTTAGATGAACCAAATCTTGTAGGTAGGACCAACTTTTTTCATGGATTTTAAACTTACAACAAACATAGCCATTATGAGTCCAGCTCAAGACATTCGATTTCATTGTGATGTTGTCTTCTGGTCGAGTGCATCATATTTTTCTGTACGAAAATGATTTAGAAGGAAAAATTATAATCATAACTCTTTTTTCTACTGATCCAATCCAGCTTTGCTTTTCTTTATTGATGATTTCAATCTAAAAACTATTAGTTTGCATAAATAGATCAAACTATCAAGATAAGTAAATGAATATCACTCATAAAAAGTGTCGTTTGCAATTTTTGGTTTTTTTTTATGGTATAAGCAGAATATACTAATCTTCGAAAACTTAAGAATTAAAGCACTAACATGGACATTAAAGTGTTAATAGATAAGTTCTTCGAATTGACAAAATAAGCTAATTAAAGAACAATTCACCAAAAAGAAACAAGGTAAAGAAGTATTTAGCAAGGGAAAAAGGAAGAAAAGTGGAAGGCACCATTCATATCATCTATCCTCTTTATATTTTGTAACTGGTTGATTCGTTTTTTAGTTTTCTGTGATTTTTAGAGCCGTTGCTACATGTTAAGCTGGTCGTTTCATGTTCTATGATTACTTTTTAAGGAGATCCATTTAGTCTTTCGGTTTTTCTGAGAGAAACAAATTTATTTTGAGCAATTTTTCTCATGTTTTGACTTTATTTCCCATATAAAATATTTATATTTCTCATGTTCTAACTCTTTAGCTTCTTTGTTTAAATGATGATGAAGCAAAAGTTGTCTAAATTCATGAATTAAAAATGCCAAAAAACGTTAGAGAGACGTTTAGGTAAGGAGCAAAAATTTCTTTCATCTTTTTCATTTTAATTGTTTATCTCGTAATATTATTATTGGTTTCAATAGATCTATGATTTTGCCAAAAGCAATTATTGTTTAACTAATTGAACAAAAATATCTAAGCTTTGATAAAGAAGAGTAGAGGATTCACATATCATGAAATGCCACGGCACATAACACACAATTCAGTGATCCACAATATCACAATCAGTTTAAGAATTTAAGAGTAGATTTATCAATAAATATATAACAATAAGTTTAAGAATAGAAGAAGAGCAATCAGTAGATTCAGTACATGCATAAGTTTTCTTGCCATACGCCATCTCCACAATTGTTCAGGTGTAAAATCAAAAGCTTGAAAAAACAGGAGAACCTAGAAATCTAGATTGTACAGAAGACATGAAAGAGTAATACATACCACTGAGTGAAGATCGATGGAATAAATTGAAGATACCCAGATGCCAAAAACATCACTTTTAATTCGTTGTTGATTAGAGCAGAACCAGAGACCAAGTTTGTTCGAGAACCGATTCGCACTTCTTTTCAAAAAACACGAAGCCAAATCAAAGAAGAAGAAGAACCCTTGCTCCTTTTTGAAACACGACTTCCTCATTGCATCTTTTACTCTATCTTGAGTTTCCGACCGTGGTTAAGATCTTTTCGAATAAGTTACCAAAATCTTCCATTCTCGAATAAGCTTCAATTCTCTTGAAAATCCTGCAAAAACCACTACATGGCATTTATTCAGTTTATATTTACCCTCTTTTGATGACTATAATAAATAAATCACGAAGAACGATCAAGAATTGAGATCAAGTATTGGCTTACATTTTCATTGAATTTCATAAGAATAACAATACTTGAATCACTATAAAAACAAGCAAGCAATAATTCTCATTCACTTCACAATCTCTACCATAGAGAAGTCTGAATTTACACAACATTACTTCACAATCTCAATGCACTCGTACATTTTGTTGCAGAGGTTATCAACCGCAACAGACAAATTGATGACTTGAATCCGTGTATCCATGACTTTCTCATCAGGAAATGTATCAAAAGGCTCCTCTAATAACTGGGAAAGTTTCTCAACATTACCCTCAAGTTGCTGCTGCTGATCCTCAAACAAATTCTTCTTTATCTCTTTATCCTTAGGGGTCATCTCATCTTCGAACAGCTCATCACCAAACATGTAATATGCAAAAGCATACGAATACGAAAGGATCCGTCTTGATCTGAATAACCGGTTAAGTCCATTGGTAACCCAGCTGAAGTCTTTGAGCTTCAACTTCTTCTTTTCTGACTTTGACACTTTCTTAAGCATAGTTTCTCTAAGTTTATCCTCTAGCTTTGACGAATCCGTATGTGCTTTGTATCGGTGATGATAATGTGTATACCTACTTAAATCCCTTTTCGCTCTTTCCATTAGCCTTTCTTTGTCTTCGTACCGACCACAACTGTGTCCCGCAATACTCCTCATAGTGTGATCCCTTCCAGTAGCTCCACCACATAACCAACTGTACAAAACAACGAGGCACTTCACCGTCTGACATATACGCGTCCAAAAACAATAGAAAAGAAACGAAAAAACAAGGCTAGAGTTCTTACCAAAAACACTGCCCACAATTACACCTTACGAGATTGCATCCACCATTCTTTTCCACAGGTTTGAAACATTTGGGACACAGCTTCGTGTGAATTAACTGTCTCAGACTCATCTCGACATTTTTTTCTCCATAGCTCCCACATCAAACAAGAGCAAGGGGAGTGAGCTTGACACAGACAACTGAAACAGAACTGAAGACCACATGAACATTCAACTTCACACAAAAATCTTGATCAAGAGAAGCAACACAAACACAATTACCAAATCAAAATTAACCAAAAACAAAGATACAAAAAACCTGAGTTGTTGATTTTTTGGAAGAAGACGAAACAACAGGGTCATCATCATTAACAATCCCATCGAAAGTTTCTTGATCGGAAGAGTAATAACAATCGTCTTCTTCCTCAGGGCTTAGATACTCATCCATCGTAAGAAAACGATTATGAGTTTCAATGAAATTAAGAATGAAATTCGATGAAATTAAGATCAAGGGTTAGAAGATCGATGATTGGAGAGTGTGAAAATAGCGAAATTGGAAGAGATTACGGCGAGATCACATGGAATTTTCCGATTGGCTTCGAGCGACTGGACTGGATTAGAGGATGAATAGGAGAGAGAGAGAAGGAAGAGGAATCAAGCAAAGATTCTCTAATCTCTTATTTACGTATTGTAAGGACGTATTGTTTCACTTCTAAGACGAAGAAGATTCAGCGAGGATTAGAAGGAGAGAGGAGAGGTTTCGGGAACATATTTTTTTTATTCATCGATAAAATTGAAGAAAAATGATAAAAAAAAGAAATATCAAGCTGATGTGTTTAACTTTTTTAACTTAGTTGTATTAATGAAATGTTTTGATTGGGGAATAAAAATGCTCATGTGTCAGCTTTTAGTAGAAGGAAATAGCTAATGTGGCATCGTTGGAGAGACCACTTGTGTTATTATAGTATTGATTTTAAAGATTAAATACTTGTCGATTAGATGTATAGATGACGATTGTTAAAGTTCTTTTTAAAGAAGTAAATCGGAAAGAATAGTGTTTTCATAAAAAAATAAAAAATTGAAAATTGCATGTTTTCATAAACCCAAAATGATATTTTTTTATGGGTTATTTGATGTTATATTATAATGGTCCGGTAAAAATCCAAAAGAATTACAACAATAATAACAACAAAACTCACTGAGTTGAAAGTTTAAGGAAACAAAGATTTTCAAAGAGACAAATATTTGCCCAATGGACATAAGAAACTAATACAAAGAAAAAAGGTTATTGATTAAAAAGGAAATCAAAGTTGTCACCATAAGCTCAAGCCACAGAGCCAAAAGCACACCCACACTCTAAACCAAAGAACAAGAATAAACCAAATCTGAGCCAAAAAAAAAAAAAAAAACATAACCTAAACCTTGAGGCACACCCAGAAGCTTGAAAGACCAAAATACGGTTCTAGGATCAACGTAATCAACAAACAGAGGAGGCAGAGAAAAACGTTGGGAGATAAATGCAACATAGCAAAGAACTAATGTAACACCTCGGATTCTGCTAATGCATGGTGCATGCAGAGAGGCTTAAAAGAATCGATTTAGCTACCTATGTCACCAAAGTGCATTTATCTTTTCGGTCACTTGTCTTGAGATAACTCCAGAGTTAAGCGTGCTCGACCTTGAGCAATCGAAGGATGGGTGACCTACTAGAAAGTCATTTTCAGTACCGTGTGAGTGAAGCCAAAACACGGAGAAAGATCGCGTGGTGATTGCAGGGTCAGTAAACATGCATTTCGAATCTCCCGGACTAACGCACCGACCGTTAGATGAGTTTCAGCCCGCGGGCCGAGTTTGGGCATGGGCCCACAGAAAGCGTGGTCGGGGCGTTATAGATAACATAAGAGCAGTCTTACTAGAGAAACCAGGAATCAGATGAGCCAACGACGCCAAGACAATAATAACCTTGATCACCGAGTAAAACGAGAAAACCAAACCAAATTCTGAAACCAAACAAACGCATAGACCACTAACGTATGGAGCAAAAAAACAAACACATCTCAACGAATAAAAGAACTATAACTCACACAAGACTACAACACAACACTCCACAACTAGAGCACAAATGAATCTATGATATCAAACCAAAGCCAAGGAAAAACCAAAAATACTCAATGACCACAAGCATAAGAGCACCAAATGCTCACATCTTCATCAAGTCACCACCAACAAACCAGAAGAACGACAAGAGCAAATATGAACCACGAAAGCCATACTTCATAAAGCGTATCGACGAGCCTCCTTCACCATTGCAAGAAGATCGAAGCGAGACCAACATGAGAACCGTCTCGAAGATCTCGAACCCAACTATACTGACGAACACATATCTCATTAGACCGGTTCACGACCAAGCCCATAACCAACGCTTCCACAAACAACAGCCAAACTAAACCAAACATAATCCACCACTTAACCTATCGGATCTCATTACCTCTAGTTTTTAGAGCCTGACAACTTATCTAAATCAATTCAAAAGAGAAAGCATGTGGAAACTGCTGGTCATCGGACCAAGATCGAAGAAAATTATCCCCAAAATGATACTATCAAACCAAATTATAGTTCTTAGTAGAATTTGACCGGGTTAATTACACCTTCTATGTAGCTTAGAAGGATTTGATGATCAAATGGTCATGGATACGATCCGACCCGACTTGTGTAGTTGTAATGTTGGTAAAAAGGCGCTTCAGTGACCAAGTACAAAAACGGAGACTTGAGGCCATCGTAAAGCTTCCTCGACGGCGGTCTCCGACGTTACTATCGATCTCCGATCTCACACCGATTACAAAATTAGATCTCTAGACTAAGAAGACGAAACTTGGAATTCACAGAAAAATAATCGGTTATGAGTTCACGTTTTGTTTACATTGCGTTTGCATCACATTCAGATCTCATGATTCCTCGTCCGATTTCGCTGCGAAAACCTTAAACGTTGATGCAACGATCTCATGCTCGTTCCAGGTTGAAAAATAAACCAGAGATGGATCCTCTCAACGTTCACACTCAACCTGGCCAACGATTATCGATCGCTAAACCCAAGTCGAAACCAACGAGATCGATTATCCTCCTAATCATCGCTTCTGTAGCTTTAACGTTGGGGTTAGTATCTGTTTGTTGTTTGATTTTACTCTCCGGAAGGAATCGGAGAGAGCTAATTTTAGGGGTATAATAGTAATTTTTAGTTAGAGAACTAATTTTCATTTTGATGGTGTTTTTTTTTTTTTTGTCATCTGGTAATATTCAACCTAAGGTAACCACCGTAAACGGGATACAAGAGTTTCAAGTTACAAACCGTCCAAATAAAAGATCAATCCTTGGAACCAAGAAGTAACCAAAGGAGATCTTTATAGATGAAAGAGCCAATGATAAAATACTAAGAACCAAACAAAGTTTAAAGAAGCTAAAAAAGGATGCAAAAGGAGCAAATTGGTTAATCAAGAGGCTTCAAAATGCGGAGGTTGTCCAAAATAAGAGGAGCAAGGCCGAGGGAACAAACTATGCCGCGAACACAAGAAGAAAGGATACAAATCACGAGCCGAATGGAAACAAGTGGCCGATATAAGAGAAAGTACCACTTACTAAAACTCTTAATACCCAATCAAACATCCAAAAACGGGAAATGCAACTGATTTGAGACCCGTTTTTGATGGCACACCAAGAACCTTAAGCTCCACCCGCAAACGGCCTGCACTAAAATGAAAGAACGAGCCAAAGGATAGGCGAACCGCGAAACCGACAACAAGTGCAGCAGAGCCGCAATGCCAACAAATCCGAGGACATGTATCATGGCACTTGCCTCAACACGAAGACCAAATCAATTAACCAGAACCTAAACTTCATAGAAGAAAGAACCATTCACAAATCAGCCAACCACCACCTCCAAATAACTAACACTAAAACCAGGACACCAACCAAATCATAAGAGAACCAACAAGACTAAAAACCAGAGGAACAAACACCAATGGAGAAATCTGAAACCAAACGAACCCAAATCCAACAATCTAACAACCTGAAAAACAAACCACGGAGTAAAGAGCCCACCGATAGAGACTTCAAACTCCGACAAGCAATTCAAGGTCAAAACCGAGATTGATCGAGTGACAAAATGAGGTTCTGGTGTGTAGAAGATCCGCGCACCACCCGCGTTTTAGGAGCACCGAAATCATCACCACCAGCCACCACCAAAAGCACCGACCACACCTGAGCCACACCGCAACCACACCTATCGAACCAAGTCTCCACAGGAAGAAAAATCTCTTTGCACAATTGAAAACTAACACAAAAAAGAGCAAGTGAAGGAAGGAGATTTGAGGACCGGCACCGGTGCTATCGGAGCCACCGACACCGGTCAGATCTGGACACGACGAAGACCTTGGCGACTAAACCTAATCGGAAGTTTTGTCAATTTTGATGGTGTTATATCTTTAATTTTTTATCATTATACTATTATTCATGCCAATTATCCTATTTTTAAATAATGAAATGCATAAATATTTGTAAGTGTGACTAAATATGTATACATCATACTAAGAGCATGTGCATTGGAGATCTTATTATTGGGTCTAAAACACAAAATGTTATTAAACCCACATTTTGGAGATCCAAAACCCATTGAAAGTGTCTTATATTGGATTCATTTTGTGTAATTAGACACCTTGGCCCACTAAAAATTAATTAAATTTAATTAGAAAATCTTTTAGACACTCATCACAAGTTCTCTAATGCACATATAGTATTCTAATTTCACTTACATACATATACAATAGATAATATAGTTATATATATAATAGTTATATTATTTTAATAGTGATATGAACATTTATATATTTTTATATCACATATGTTTAAAAAAATTACATTTAGTTGGGTTTAACCGTTTAAGTTTGAAAACATGTATTAATTGAGTTATGTTATAAAATTAACTAGAATAGTATCCGCGTTTACGCGGGATAAAATATTTATCAAGTAAAATTAATATATTTTTAGTTAAATAATTAAATGTATTTAGTGATAGATTTATTATATAAATTTTAAATTGAATTTTACATATTTAAATTTGCAATTTGTTTCTAATAAAATGTGTTCCACCAGTGAAATGATTGAAACCAACATAACATATTTTTTCAAATATACAGTATATGACTCAAAGATACAAAAATAGCAGATTGCGTACATAACCAAAAACTTATCAACAATTTTCCGATCTTACAAATTAATTATTTTTTTAATTTTTATTTAGTAGATAATTCGTGTTTCATAATTGTTTGGTAATATATGCATTATAATAGCTAAGTTAGTATTGTGTGTTGAAATAATATTTAGGTAGTGAAATTTTATATGTATAAGTTTGAATAATTTAAATTATGTTAATTAGATGAGTAAAGTTATTTAATTTTTATTTGAATATAGGGATTAAGGTATTTGGAGTTTTTGGATAGGAATATAGTAGTAGTTAATAATAGTTATAGTTTGTTTGGGTAAAAGAATTAAGTTATTTTTGGAGTGTTTGGATATAAGTATAGTAGGAGTTAGTAATTTTAGTTAATTAAATAAAAAATGTGAGAAAAATTGAGAGCTTGACACATAAGCTCAAAATGTTTTTCCTTTAATATATAGAAGATGGCAATGTGTAGAGATTTCCATAGTGGTATATAATATTAATTGAAATATTTTGATTGGTTAATTTTAATGATGTGTTTCTTAAAATCCTCTTTAAATGACACTTATGATTTTTTCACCTAGAGTCTCCTCAATTAATATATAGGATTGTATAAATATTTGATGTATTCCTCCAACCTCCAAATTAAGGACATTGACTTCAATAGAGAATTATATACACATCTTCTAAACTCTTATTTTCTTTGCGAGATACAATTAAACCTAATTTCTTTATTCTTTGGAACGATATCGGAGTGTTACTCAATCCGACATCAACAAGTTGGCACTGTCTAAAAAGACCGATGATATTCACTACATAACTCTCGTTTGTTCATGCAAGTAAAATATTATCTCAAATACAAACGTCAAATTCGCTAATATATCAATTTCAGATAATTCAGTCAACAGAAAGATTAGTACAACCAAGGAATACGTATTTTGTAATAGCCCAGTGGTCTCAGTGAGCATGTTTCGGTTTTCTGATCCCGAGTTCGATCCCTCAACCGTGGTGTGTTTCTTCTTCTTCTCTATTGTTGCAATTTTGATTTTGGAAAAAAAAAAAAAAGATGAAAGGATCGAAACCAAAAAAGAAATTTAGAGCTTAAACCTCAAAAAAGGGGAATTTGCAAAATTATGCCATATTGAAATTTTTTTTTGTCACACTATACATTTGATGTATTTTGTCACTTTTAACCAAAATTACCCTTAAGAGAAAATAATATATTTGAAATATATTGTTTTTAAATTTTTAAAAAATCAGAAAATTAAGAATACATCACTAGTAGTCATCTCTATATATTAAAATAATTTTTTAACTTTAAAACTATTGTTAAAATTAATGATTTAGTTTCGTCAACGGCTTCTAGAATTGACATTTTACGTCTACCTTCTACCAACGGGTGGAAGAATTTGTATTCTACTAGGTTGTCTATCTTTTGCATTACCGTATATATGGCCTCCACTAATTGCACTTAGATCTACTGAGTTTAGAACACACATTCTACCACTTCTTATGTCGTCTACCATAGACATAAGATAATTTATGCTATTTTGTCAATCATCTACTCGTTCTGTAGAATATATTTTCTCAAAAATCAGTTATAATTAATAACGAATTTCGAAAATATCCCCTAAATCTAGGACCAAATATTCCTAAATATTGCAGTTTCCTTAAACAGTTACTTGATTTATAAAAGTTATTAATTATGAAAACTCATTTTTATACTAAAAATGGCATTTAAAATTTATCTATAAAAGCAAAAATTCGTTTTATACTAAAAATTGCGTTTATACTAAACTATTTATTTTTATTTTAATTAGTGTGAAAAAATAATTAATATCTTTTTTAGTATAAAAACGATTTTTTGCTTTTATAGATGTTTGTTTATTATATCAATGCAATTAAAAAAGTATACGATTTTTCTCCAATTTTAATTAAATTAAATTTAATAAAATAAAAAAACGTAATTTCCTTTTTTATATATCCATTAAAATAACTTTCCATTTATAATTTCCGAAATTATTTACAAAATCAGATTTCCTTATTTTGCTTAAAATAATTTTTAAAATATAACTTATGTATATTATTAAACCAAAATTAAGGGTAATTTTGGGTTTAAAATAATTCAAAACCTAATGGGACAACATCATATACTTAAAAACTTTAAGTCACAAAAACTATTTCAATGTGTCTTGATTTTACAATTATCTCAAAAAAGTATAACTGCAATACTGCATATCGGAAGAGAATCAATTATAAAATCTTTTTAGTTTATAAATAACTTTTATAATTGACAAAGAAAGTTAAAATCAAAATCTCAATTAGCTAGTTTTCAATTTGATCTTCTTAGCATCTTGACAATGGAGGCGTATGTAGTAACTAGGGCGGAGAAATCCCAGGTAGAAGCTGATATAGAGATGATGTTAAACGTTGCAGTTCACGTTGGTACCAGAGAGTGCAATCCTCGGATGGACCGTTATGTCTTGAATACTCGCAAAGACGGTAACTCTGATTTGACTTTTGGTGGATTATGTAGTTTCTCCCTATGTCTATAGTCGTTTTCTGCTAGTTTTTCTGAATTAAACAGTTTTGTTTGATGCGTGAGCGATTTGGGATTTTACAGTTTATCAAGTTGTATCTTTCTCTTGCTCAGGTACTGGCGTTATCAATTTAGGAGATACATGGGAAATGCTTCAGATGGTTGTGATATATCATGGGTTTTACCATCTTTCGGCCATGATTTAACCCGGTTTTATTGAGTCTTTTTGGTATTTTTCTAGTGTTTTAGAGTCTTGGCAGGTTTGTGTACGAATGTAGCTTAATCGGTGATTATGGAGCATTTCAGAGCATCAAGGAAAGTGCAGTCGAAGTCGCAAGCTTGGTGCAGAAAAGTGCAGAAAAATTAGGTGAGCGTCGATCGACGGAAGACCTTTAGCGTCGATCGACGGAGAAAGTTATTTCGCGAAGATAAAAGATTTTCCAATTCTGAAGATTTCTTTTTCGCCCCGGAAGTTCCAGAAGTTAACAAAACAAGCCCATCACGAATCTTAACCTATACATACTCAGTTTTCTTTTAGTTTTCATTACCTTAGATTTTATTCTAGAGCGAAAGCTTCAGAGACCATTTTGATTTCTTCTAACCCTTCTGTATCTCTTTCTCTATCTTTTATTAATGCAGTATTATTCAGTCATCATGTTTTTTGCATCCATGCCTGAGTAATTCACTTGTTAGGTTTAGGGGTTTTTCAAAGGAATTAAGATGAATTGTTAGAATTGAATTCACGTTAGGATTATCTTATGGTTCTTCATCTAGATTGCATTCATTCTGATTTAGGATTGATCACCCTGAATTAGACATCCTATGTTGATTAATTAGAAGCAAAAGCATCAATTGATAACCTGACCATAATCTTAGATGAGCAAAATCACATATTCTCAAAGGAATTTGGTTTAGGGATTTTGTGAACAATTGAAACCTGAACTTTAATACTTGCATAAATTGATTGATTTTACAAAAGAATTTGGATTTCTAGGGTTTATGCATAGATAATTAATTCAACGGAAGTCGTTTAATTTTACATTAGAGTTTGAAGTTCGAGAACGAATCTTCATTAAAATCCTGACAGTTTCATAATTCTGCAATTTATCTATTCCTGCGAATTTTCTGAAAACCTAGCTTCTTGTTAAATTGAATTTAAACTACAACCAATTTAGATTTGCTTTCATTAGTTTTTGTCATTCATACATTCATATTTTTTTTAGCTTGATTCGAAGTCATACACTCCATTGTGTGATTTGGTTCCCAGTGATTCGAACCCTACGACGACCTCCTAATTTGAGAGAGTCTAGTTCAGGATTAAATTTAAGCATATCAGGCTGCTAGGCAGCAATCGGTCCGGAGTTTACTATTGTTCAGTCATCAAGCCGTCGTAGTCACAAAGCTGTATTGATGTTTAGTCGTTTTACAGGTGCTAAGGCATTTTTTGGAAGACACACTCCTGGTACCTTCAGTAACGAACAGCAGCCTTGTTTTTTGTTTATTGTCACTGACCCAGAAACCAGCCGTCCGGTAAAACAAATTCGTTTTAACTTGTATTCTTGCTTAATCGTAGAGATTTTGTTTTTGTTGATGCTGTCTTGTTTTGTTTTGTGTTGCCAGTCAATTCAGGAAGCTGCTTTGCGAAAAATTTCAAATATTGCTTTATGTGACATGGATTCTCCAGTCAGATTGGTTAACACTCGTATTCCGTGTAACAACAAGGGAAAACAAAGCGTTGCTTGCCTTTTCTGGCTTTTTACTCGTATGGTTCTCATATATCTTGGAACCATTCGCCAATATCACAAATGGGATGTCAGGTAAAAGTCTTATAATGTTTTAGTTTCCTAGTTTTTATAATGTTTTAGTTTCTTGTCCAACACCAACCAAAAGGTTGACTTGTTGCCATTGTGCAGAGGGATCTATTTCTCAGCACGGAACCTGAAGAAGCAAAGCAAGGAGAGGACGAAGAAGCAAAGCAACTGCCAGTTTCAAGTGGCGGTTCTTTTCTTCAAAGTTCAAACACTTGTTGTAACTCTCTCCTAATATATTGTGTTTAATTTCTCTTCAGGGGCAACTTGCAAACCCAACAAACGACTTGAGGTAAGAATTTGACTCTGAGGAGGGAACGGTTTGATAACCTTTTTATTTAACTGTCTATGATTGAGGCAATAGGCTAAAGATTAATTGTCTGATGCTGCAGAATGTGAAACTTCAGCTGGCCAAACTGGAAAACAAAGTCAAGTTTATTCATGGAGTACAAAGCGAAGATTTCAATTTATTCCTTCCGTGTATTGAGCCTGTTCCAAAGTTGAAGCAGAGAGGGTTTCAACCATTCCCGAACAATCCCAAGTATGCAACTGAAGAATCTGCTTTAGAAAGCTCCTATGATTACCTATGGGATGAAATTACTTTAGATTTGGTAAGGTCCCCTGATAAACTTGACTATGATAGGGATGTATTGAAAGCTTTAATTGCTCTTCTTGAGGAGGAAGAGTCAGAGAACCAACTCGTTTAGAGAAAGAGAGAGAGAGAGGACCAGCTGGATTTACTCACAGATAGAGCAATTAACTTTGTTTGGCGAGTTAAGAAATTACCATGGGATTAAGGTTTTTATATAGTTATCTATCTGTTTCATTTTATTTTGGGACTTAGCAAATATGTACCTGTGATTTATCAAAGGATACGACCCGACCTGACCTGACACGGCCTGTGTAGTTGTAATGTTGGTAAAAAGCGCTGCAGTGACCAATTTCTTCTCCAGTACGAAAACGGAGACTTGAGGCCATCGGAAAGCTTCGACGGCGGTCCCCGACGTCCCTGTCGATCTCCCATCTCACACCGATTACAAAATTAGATGTACCTAACCCATAGGGAATACACAATCATATATATGTACCTGAGATTTATCAAATTCGCTGGCAGGGTCAGGTCGGGTCGAGACTCGAGTCGGGTTGTATCCAGACCATCTTTGTAGTTAGACCAAAGACCGTGGATACCAAAATCTGCAGCAGGTTTACCGGATGTTGGATAACAACAACTATCCTTTGTATCGCAGTCCTGGCCACTGCATACATGTAAACAAACAAGTATTATTTGGCTATGATACATCAATAATTTTGTGTTGTTAAAAAGACGTGGAAAAATGTTTCAAACACAGTTTATATAAATGTTTGTCAAAAGAAGAAAGTGGGTTAATTAATTAAATAGAGTATGACCTGAAGAACAAAGTAGAAAAACACAAAGTCTTCTTGGGCTTGGAAACATGAAATGAAAAGACCTTGAAACATTAGAAGCTTGAGGATAAACCAACCCTTTTCTTCCATTTTGTTTTCTCTCTTTGTTGATGCAAGCATCATTAAGATATTTTGGCTTCAAATTTATAGACATTTCCCCTTGTAATACCCATTTTTTAATTAGTACTATAGTGTTGTAGTGCATAATTAAAAGATTTGTATAGTATATTCTCTAAAACATGAATTCATGATTCGTGTAGATAAAACGATTTAATTTTGATCAAAGTATAGATTTTGGAGTACAATCATATTTTCACTTATTTTTTGGTAAAAGAACTAGGAATTGTTGTTTCAAATGTCTTTTCTTTGATAACCAATAAAAGATGATCGATGTTAAAAAAAAGCCAATAAATGACTTTTTAAGTGTCGCCTTCATTATGCGTATGCATGAAATTGTCCCTACTTTTTATATTTTACAATATGAAGAACTATTTAACATAGACAAAATTTAAATTGTTTGGTCAAATAAGTTTTGTTTAGTCTATTTGTTTAGTCAAATGGGTTTAAATTTAATTTGTTTAGTCAAATCATTTGACTCCAATGGGTTTTTGTGTTGCGGGTTTAACAATTTTGGAATGAATGATTTACGATGTGTCATGGAATTACTAGTCTTTGAGCCGTGAATATGTACGAGTTCCAACTCGGCCCGAACGTCGAAATTATATAAAAAAGCTTTATTTCAAAAATATTAATTTCAATGTAGTGTATTAGGCTGAAATCAGCCGGATGGAGATTATGGACCGCGAGACAACGAAATTTTGTTTTCAACTTGGTATCCAAAGATTATGGACCAAGCAAAAAAACTTTGTTTTCACCTCACTTTCAATCATGGTTAAACTTAAACATTTGAAACACAAAATATTTCCTAGGATATCCACTTCTAATATGCTTAACTAATTTAAAACTTGAGGAAGAACTTATATAAAAGGTACGTTAGTCCCGAGAACATGTGACCCAAGTTCAAACAATCCCCATTTGTATTTAACTAATGTACATACTAACATTTACATTATATGCTAATTAATGCTTTGTAAGGAAGGGTCAAATGTAGTAATCACAGAAAATGTTAAGGATTTGTCCACGATTAGCGTTACACAAATTGATATTCGATCTTATCTATTCAGGTCAGGAATATATGAACCCTTTAACAAGAAAAAAAGTAACATCAAATAATCAAAAAGAACTTAGAAAATGAATCAATATTGGAGGATACGATACGAGGAAATTCATTATGAGGAACCACTACTAACTCACAAGGTTTTGATTCATCACAAAATACAACTTTTTGGTTTAAGGTTTTTAAAAAACCATACTTTCTTTGTAGAATTCGACCGGGTTAGGTACACCTTCTATGTCGCTTAGAAGGATCCGATAATCAAATGGTCTAGATAAGACCCGACCTGACCCGGCCTGTGTAGTTGTAATATTGGTAAAAAGGCGCTCCAGTGACCAATTTCTTCTCCATTACGAAAACGGAGACTTAAGGCCATCGGGAAGCTTCGACGGCGGTCTCCGACGTCCCTATCGATCTCCGATCTGACACCGATTACAAAATTAGATCTCTAGACTAAGAAGACGAAACTTGGAATCCACAGAAAAGCAATCGCTACTGGGTTTTTACGTTTTGCGTTTGCATCACGTTCAGATCTCATGATTCCTCTTCCGATTTCGCTGCGAAAACCTTAAACGTTGATGCAACGATCTAATGCTCGTTCCAGGTTGAAAAACAAACCAGAGATGGATCCTCTCAACGTTCACACTCGACCTGGCCAACGATCATCCATCGCTAAACCCAAGTCCAAACCAACGAGATCGATTCTCCTCCTAATCATCGCTTCCGTAGCTTTAACGTTGGGGTTAGTATCTGTTTGCTGTTCGATTTTACTCTCCGGAAGGACTCGGAGAAACTCGCTCCGGTACAGCGTCGTAATCGACGGCGGGAGTTCGGGGACCCGAGTTCATGTATTCGGGCATCGGATTGAATCTGGGAAACCTGTATTCGATTTTGGTGGAGCGAATTACGCTAGTTTGAAGTTGAGTCCTGGTTTATCGGCTTACGGTGATAATCCAGACGGAGCAAGTGTGTCAGTGACGGAGCTTGTGGAATTCGCGAAGAGGAGAGTTCCGAATGGGATGTTGAAGGAGAGTGATGTTAGGTTGATGGCGACTGCTGGGATGAGATTGCTTGAAGGAGATGTTCAAGAACAGATTCTTCAAGTTACGAGAAGAGTTCTTAGATCTTCTGGGTTTAAGTTTCGAGACGAATGGGCTTCTGTGATCTCTGGTTAGCTTTTGGAATCAGCTCTTTCGTTTGTTGAAATGCAATTGTTAGTTCAAGATTTAGAATTAGATTGATCACTGAGTACAATTCGGCATTGTGAGAGTGGTTGGTTTGGATTTATGTTTCATTTTGTTCTTCTATATTAGCTTAGTTGAGTGATAGTAAATGTGCCTATCAAGAAGTGCTACTTATTAGAAATCTGGGGAAATTATCAGGATCTGATGAAGGTGTATATGCTTGGGTTGTTGCCAATCACGCGCTCGGTTCTCTTGGAGGTGATCCTTTGCAAACAACGGGGATTGTTGAACTGGGCGGGGCTTCTGCTCAGGTTTTGTCTCTTCCCTTTGTATTTGTGAAATTTAGGAGAAAAACTTCATCTGTGAGGTAAATGGTCGATTGTAAGCAATGATTGTTTGTGCATTTTGTTAAGGTGACGTTTGTGTCAAGTGAGCTTGTGCCTCCTGAGTTCTCGCGTACGATATCATATGGAAATGTTTCATACAATCTCTACAGTCACAGCTTCCTCCACCTTGGACAGGTAACTTCTGAGAGCAGAGTATTTGTCTTTGAGAAATTGTTTTCTGTGATGTTATCCTTTTCAAAAGTTTGGTGTTTGGAACCCCTTTTGGTACTTGTTGATCTCTGATTTTTATATTTCCTGAAAATTGTAGAACATGCCACCAAAACAAAGGATTTCTACCCTTTGTTAATGTTGAAGACGCTATTAACTTTTGTCGCCTCGCAGGATGCAGCACATGAAAAGTTTTTGGAGTCACTTCACAACTCAGGTTGATTGTTGATTAGTCTTTAAAGTAATCACAACCAGTTTACTGAACTTGCAGATTTTGTAGAGTAAACAATCGCACTTTTGAGTTCAGGCAATTGAAATAAGCTTCTATTCCCTCAAAAATCATATAGTGTTTCAATCCTTGCAGCTGCAAACTCTACAGAGGAAGGAATAGTGACTGACCCTTGTACTCCTAAAGGATACATCCTTGACAAAAACTCACACAAGGATTCATCCGGATTCTTAGCTGATGAAAACAGATTTTTATCCTCAGTTCAAGCTGCTGGTAATTTCTCAAAATGCCGATCCGCTACATTCACCATGTTGCAGGAAGGAAAAGGTAAGAACATTATTGGTGTAGCTGAAAATCGTCGTATCAATTTTCTTTATCTCATATGGGTTTACTTTTTTGTGTACAGAGAAATGTCTGTATAAGCATTGCTCTATTGGATCAACATTCACACCTAATCTTCAAGGAAGTTTTTTGGCAACGGAGAATTTCGTCCACACCTCAAAGGTATAATAATCCTTTGAATTTCATGTTGGTCGAAGCCAAGATCCTATCGGAATTTGTGGAGGATTGTTTGAACATTGATCTTGCATTTCTGTCTGAATCAGTTTTTTGGGTTGGGAGAAAAGGATTGGCTATCTGAAATGATTAAAGCCGGAAAGAGTTTCTGTGGAGATGATTGGTCGAAGTTGAAAGTGAAATATCCAACATTTAAAGACGAGAATTTGCTTCGGTATTGCTTCTCATCAGCATATATTCTCTCGATGCTTCACGATAGTCTTGGTTTTGCTATTGATGATGAAAGGTAAAACTTACTGCACAAATGCAACAACAATTAGACCAACCAATGTCGGTTTTGGGGTTTCTATTAAAAACTATGCTTGGTTTGTATGCAGAATCGGGTTTGCGGATAAAGCAGGAGAAGACATACCCCTAGATTGGGCATTGGGAGCTTTTATACTTAATACTGTGACAACCACTTCTGATTACAGTGGTAAATCTAGAAAAATTCTTGACTTGAGTAACATAGCCAAATACAAAATATGATATTAGTTGCTATAAAAAAAAATATTGTTTCAAATTAAAGTAAATTATTTGTATTCTACGCGACCTCGTGTGTGAAATTAAGTCTCCATTCATCTCTTTTTGTGAAATAAGTTTGCTCTCTTTAAAAAAACAATTCAAGACCAACCTGATTTAGAGTGTGATTTGTAGCTTTAGCTTATATGAACAAAAAAGTCACCGAATCATCAAAATTTAGAAAATTGATTTTCTTATGAATTAGATTATTTTTTCTTTAGTTATACTTCAAGCTTTTATATTTCTACTTAGGGAATTTCTTCTTTTTTCTTCATCTTGGTGTTTTCTTTCCAAAAACCAAAAACCTTTTTATTTTGGCAGGAAGACTTAAAGCTAAAAAAGAATATGAAAAAAACAGCATCCATTCATGCCCTATCATATATTATCCTCAATGATGTCCATAAACACTGTAATAAAAACAAACTGGACATATCAAATGTGGCCCTTCTGCGTGTTCGTTACTTCGTATGACACTCTGTGTTGGTTAGAAAGGGCTTGGTTGTTATTTATCACGTGTTTGAATATGACCCGACCCGACCCGGATTGGTCTCAAAGGTCAATGAATAAGTCAGTTTAAGTGACTCAGTTATAAAACCAGAAGGAGACTGAGACTAGGGAGGAGCTTGCTTCATCCGCGGCTACGGTCTTGAAACGGCCGTTTCTAACTCCGATTTCTCACATTTATAGAATAATCGAGTTCTAGAGTAAGAAGAAGAAGAAACTTCGAATTCACTAAAATAAAATTGCTATTGCGTTACGTTTTTGCTCTTGTGTTTTTCATACGTTAAGATGTCATTATTATATTGTCAGTTTTCCTTTTGGTTCCTTAAACCTTGATGCACCGTTTGTTCATGGTCGTTTCAGGTTGAGAAACTAAAAATGAAATCGGAGATGGAACCTCTCATGGTTCAGATTGTACCTGACCTCCACCGATCATCATCGACGACATACATTTTCACTAAACCCAAGTCGAAACCGGCGAAAGCTATTATCCTTTTAAAGGCGGCTTCCTTCGCTATCACGTTAGGGCTATTCTTTCTTTTCTTTACAATTGTACTCTTCGAATACTGGCCAAGTTCGTTCCGGTACAGCGCCGTTATCGACGCTGGGAGTTCGGGAAGCCGAATTCATGTGTTTAGGTACAAGATTGAATCCGGAAAACCGGTTTTTGATTTCGGTGAGGAGAATTACGCTGATAAGAAGCTGAGTCCTGGATTATCGGCGTATGCTGATAATCCGGACGAAGCAAGCGTGTCAGTCAAGGAGCTTGTGGAATTCGCGAAAGGGAGAATTCCGAATGGAATGTTGAAGAAGAGTGATATTAGGTTGATGGCTACCGCTGGGATGAGATTGCTTGAAGTAGATGTTCAAGAACAGATTCTTGAAGTTACAAGAAAAGTTCTTAGATCTTCTGGTTTTAAGTTCCAAGACGAATGGGCAACGGTTATCTCTGGTTAGTTTTCGGAAATTAATTCTTTCATTTGCTCTAATGAAATGTTCAAGTTTACCTTTCTTTGGTGCTCTTGTTAGCGACTCTTGTTCTTAATATATTTAGAGTGGTTTGGATTTATGTTGCAATAAGGATTTTGATTTATGTTTCATTTGCTTCTACTACATTAGCTTAGTTGAGTGATAGCCAATGTTCAAATCCATTGGTGATTGGTGGCGCTAATTATTAGAAATCTTGGCAAAATTTCCAGGGTCTGATGAAGGTATGTATGCTTGGGTTGTTGCAAATTATGGGATTGGTTCGCTTGGAAGTGATCCGTTGCAAACAACGGGGATTGTTGAACTCGGCGGGGCTTCTGCACAGGTTCAGTCTCTTCCCTATCAAATTTGCTATTAATGAGACTTAGGACAAACTTCAGCCATGTCGTAATTAAATGGTTTGATTGTAAGCAATGAATGTTGTGCATATGTTTAGGTGACATTTGTATCAAGTGAGCATGTGCCTCCTGAGTTCTCGCGTACGATATCCTATGAAAATATTTCTTACAGTATCTACAGTAACAGTTTCCTCAACTATGGACAGGTAACTCCTGAGAGCAGAACATTTGTCTTTGATGCCTCCTTTCTAAAAATTGTCTTAAAGCTTACTGTAATTGTGCCCAATTTTCTCAGAATTGTAGATAATAATGGTATTTCAAGAAGCTATTAACTTTTATTGCCTTGCAGGATGCAGCACAAGAAAAGTTACTGGAATCACTCCAGAACTCAGGTTAGTTGTTGATAAATCTATCCTTGAAGTATAATAACTTGTTTACAGAACTTGAAGATTTTGTAAATCCTTGAAGAATTCATTGTTTTCATCCCTACAGTTGCAAACCCTACTGCGGATGGAATAGTGACTGACCCTTGTACTCCAAAAGGATACATTTTCGACAAAAGTTCGATTCAAGCTGCTGGTGATTTCTCAAAATGCCGAGCAGCGACATTCGCAATGTTGAAGGAAGGAAAGGGTAAGATCATTATCGGTATATATATAGCTGAATATTATATATTCCTCGTGTCAATTTTCTTCATCTCTAATGGGTTTACTTTGAGTACAGAGAATTGTGCTTATGATCATTGTTCTATTGGATCAACATTCACACCTAATCTTCAAGGAAGTTTTTTGGCTACAGAAAATTTCTACCACACCTCCAAGGTATAATCATATGAATTTCATATTGGTTCTCCATGTCAAGATTTGCGAAGAATTTGTTTGAAACATGATCTTATGGTTTTTGTCTGAATCAGTTCTTTGAGTTGGAAGAACAAGATTGGCTGTCTGAAATGATTCTAGCCGGAACAAATTTCTGTGGAGAAGAATGGTCGAATTTGAAAGTGAAATACCCAAAAACTAAAGAAAAATATTTGCAGAAATATTGTTTCTCATCAGCTTATATCATTTCAATGCTTCATGATAGTCTTGGTGTTCCTCTTGATGATGAAAGGTAAGTCAATCTTACTACTACACATAGTCATGGACAATTAAAGATCGATCAATGTCGGTTTTGGATAAAATAAAAAATACCTATGTTTGTTTTGTATGCAGGATCAAGTATGCAAATAAAGCAGGAGAAAAAGAGATACCACTAGATTGGGCACTGGGAGCATTTATACTAAATACTCCCACATCCATTTCTGATTACGGTGGTAAATCTAGAAAAATGCTTGGTTTTGGTAACGTACCCAAATATAAAATATGATATTTTAGGTACTATACAAATAAGTGTTTTTGGATGAAACATGTTAATTACGTCATGCATTTGTAATTTACGTTATATTGTGTTTGAAACTATTGTCGTCATTTCTTCTTTTGTGCAATAAGTTAGCTACTTATCAAATGGATTAGTGCAATATTAGTCATTGTCGGTAATGTATGTCGCGGTATGTGTGTAGTTTCGACATTTAAAAAAAAAAAATCTGCGACCTTACAATTATTTGAAATGCCAATAGTTTCAATATAACTTTGTTTTATAAAATTGACTTTACTTTTTTTGGACTATTCAAGTCTACAACAAAATAGTAGAAAACTAATTACCACTATAGTTTATTTTGAAGTAGGTCTAGATAAATAAGTAAATAATTATCACTAGTTCATTTCTACTATAAGTATTATTCTTCTGGTCGAAGCTAATAATCAATATTCACAAAATCAGTATACAGTTAAAAAAAAAATTGTCTAGACTTGGAATCTTTTATAATTGAGAATTCAATTCTGGCTGATATATCGAAACTCAGTGTAATTTTTTGCTTCTCAACAACATGCACTGAAACATACATTGTGACACACTCACATGTATGTACATACATACTAGCACAAATTGTTTTGTTTTTTAATGTATACGTAACCATGTCTTTCCTTACTCTTGAATAATTGAACATTTCTGTAACTCAGCGGTCAATAATTTTCAAAAACACACAACTAGGACTATATTTATACTTTGAACTAAAACCTGATATTTTTTATTAAAAAAACACTGCATCAATCTATATGGCCTATAATAAGGCCCTATATTCTTTTCTTCTCAATGATTTAATATCATCATCTATCCTCGATTTATGTCCACGTAAAGTCGTAAATAGTAAATAAATCCAAATTGGAAATATGAAACGTGGGCCTAACTTTGTTCGTAGAAGTACTGGTAGGACCATGTTGAAATAGACCTCTGCTGTCGTTAACAAGGAATCGTGAATCACGTGTTTAATTTAACATGACTTGTACCTGGAAATCCAAAGAGTAGGTGTGTTAGTTGTATAGTTTGGTTAACCTAACTTCTTCTCCACCATTAAGATGAGATTATCGTAACTTATGTAATAATCAAAATTAACTTATTTTAATTTAGATCGCCTCCTGACTCCAAGATCACCGGGAAAACTCTTCTGAAGTAGTCTGGTTGCAACTCAGACGCTTTCGCATATAGCTAGATATAAGAGTAGAAAACTTCTCTCACATAGGTTTAAGTGAGCTAAACATGCCGTTTTTTTTTAAAAAAAAAAAAAAAACTTATTTTAATAATTTGAAAGATATTAGTAACACATGTGAGGAGATTATTTACAAGTTTCTCTCACCTCCGGCCTGGCTCAAGTCTCAGCGAGACCAGTGCAAAAAAACAAATTTCCCAAATAATATATTCCAAATTTTAAATTTTGACCATTTAAAAACAAAAAATAGATAATCATGATAAAGAAAATTGTTATAAATATGTGCGTATAGGTGCAAATGCAATGTTTGCACCACGTATAAGTCGGGCATGCTTATGCTATACATGTATAAAGTATAAGGATGTTACTTTTTAATTCTTTTCAAAATCTTATCTTTTTTATTGAATAGACATGAATACAACACATAACATTGTTTTCCGGACCTCAAATTTTTTTTTTTTTTTAAAACGGCATGTTTAGCTCACTTAAGCCTATGTGAGAGAAGTTTTCCACTCTTATATCTAGCTATATGCGAAAGCGTCTGAGTTGCGACCAGACTACTTCAGAAGAGTTTTCCCGGTGATCTTGGAGTCAGGAGGCGATCTACGTATCATGGAAAGCCTTGATCTCTAGTTTCCATAACAAGTTCCAGATCATGCATCTAATATCCATAGCATCTTTTGTCGTGCTCCAATGTTGCTTGTTCTTCCGAGAGGTAAGTTGAGGGGGATGGTCTGTGAATACAGTCTCATTATACCTTCTTGTATATGCCTATACTCGGTTAGGGAATAGATATATAATTGTGTTGGACGCACGTAAAATATATGCTAGGTTTGATGTGGTATGTTGAATGTTATTTGGATTTTTGAATTTAGTATCGAATGTCGAGAATATAATGTAGTTGCTTGTAGGCGAAAAACAAGAAGATGAAACGGTTTGCAGATGCATGGTGGTCTATGCGAGAAAGGTTGCACAACTCCGTAATGGCCGACGAGTCATCCCTTATGAATGGCTCCTTAAATGGGGAACCAATGGGATGGAAGACAAGTCAAGATACGGGATGGCTCCTTCAATGGGGAACCGAATGGGTGTGAAGAGATTCATGATGACTTATCATGTGGGTGCATGTATCGGGTTATGGTAAGATGAGGATGCTTAGGCATCGATGATTAGGCATCGATGATGTGTTGTTGAGAATGTTGAGATAGAATGTTATTGTGTTTGACATACAATTTACTTGTGAGTCCTTGCATGTCTATTTTTTGGTCGGGTATAGTTATATACCGGTTCATATGATTGATTATGTGTTATATGTGGGTAGGCATGCGCCTTTCTCATTGAGTAACTTGTTACTCACCCCTTATTATCTTTTTTCCAGGTAATGAATAAGACCTTGGTCTTGGAACCGATGCGATGCTATTGGGAAATGCCACGTTTTGCTTTTCTTAAAGACTTCAATTGATTTCCGGTTAATATGTTAAATCATTTTGTATTTCGGTTTAAATTCAACAAGAGGCATTTCACATGCACAACCCAGAGGGGAGGCAGGCTAGGCAATGGTCTAGGGCCACCAAATTTTTTTGTTAATTTTTGGGCCATATTTTTTATATCTAAACTAATTTATGGGCCATATTTTTGTAAAAAAATTATCTAGACTACATAAAAAAAATATTTTAGATCATAAATAAAAGTGTTTTGGACCATTAAAATAAAATATATATGAGTTTGTGAACTATTATTTTTTTATAGGTTAATATTTTAAAAAATAAATAAATAATAACTATTTTCATTTTTTTTAGCCTTGGGCCACATATTTGGTTGGACCGGCTCTGGCATTTCAAACTTAATCGTATTTGTTCGCATTTATTATTTATCCAATAACAAACCGCTCAACTAATCCTCAACATGTAAGATCGTGATTATTCGAAGAAAAAATTAACCTTCAAAATGATCGGAGAGCCGAAGAAATCTCCAATAACATAAAAACAATCCTTCACGTGCGAATGTTGAATTAAATTAAGCTCAAAAATCTCGGATGAAGATATATCGAAATCGAAATTATTACCGACAAATTAATTATCACTTTCTTTTTTATCAAGACTTCTCGATGGTAGATATAATCTTGTGTCTTTTGTATGGGCTCGTTATAGAACGAGCGAGATCTATGTTTACACTTTTTATTACCATAAAATAGACCTCTTGTGTCGTTTAGGTACTCGTGAATCACGTTGTTTTTTTATAACCCGACCCGACCCGACCCCAAAATTTAAGGAGTAGGGTAAGTTCGTAATAAATAGGTGCTCAAATGAGTGAGAGTACTCAGAGTAGCGACGAGCTTCATAGGCAGTGTGGTCTTTGAACGGCCATTTTCGAACTCCGATATCTCACCGATTTTTAAATAACATTCAGGTTCTTGATTGTGTTACTAAAAAACTTGGAATTATTGTGTTACGTTTTTGTTTTTGTTTTTCTTGCGTTTTACACTACGTTAGGTCCCATGATAATCTTGTTAATTAATTAAACGTTGATATGCAAACGATTTTCATGCTCATTTTCAGGTTGAAAAATGGAATCGGAGATGGATCCTCTCAAGGTTGAGATTTTACCTGACCACCAATCATCGCCGTACACTTTCACTAAACCCAAGTCGAACCCCACGAAATCGATTATCTTGATAATAGTCGCTTCCATCGTTTCCTTCGCTATCACGTTAGGGCTACTATTTGTTTTAGGTTCGGTTTTACGCTCCGGATGGACAAGTTCGTTCCGTTACAGTGCAGTTATCGATGCCGGGAGTTCGGGGAGCCGGATCCATGTGTTCAGGTACTGGGTTAAGTCCGGGAAGCCGGTTTTCGATTTCAGTAAGGAGAATTACGCTAGCTTGAAGCTGACTCCTGGATTATCGTCGTATGCTGATAATCCGAACGAAGCAAGTGAGTCAGTCACAGAGCTTGTGGAATTCGCGAAAGGGAGAATTCCTAAAGGAATGTTGAAAGATAGTGATATTATGTTAATGGCGACTGCTGGGATGAGATTACAAAAAGGAAAAGAAGTTGCTAGTCCACCGGATAAATCTGATTCGGACTCTGAAGCATCCTATGCTTCATCACAGGAAGTGATTTCCTCCTCTTCTGAAGACCACTCTGAGGAGGAAGAGGATCCTATTGAGAGACATGAGTATATCAAGAAGCTTTCTAAGAAACAGAGACGTTTTGCTAAGCGGTTGGCGGGGAAGAGCCCCAAAAACCAACTCTCTCATTAGGAATGATAGGCCCTGAAACTTTTTGTTGGAACACTAGAGGGTTTAATGATCGTGTTAAGAGACAGAGCTTTAGGAAGTGGCTGAGGAATAACAAACCTCTTTTTGGAAGTATTATCGAGACTAGAGTTAATATTTTGAAGTCTCAGAAGTATATAAGTACTTGTTTCCCGGGCTGGAAGTATGAAGATAACTATGATTTTGCAGATTTGGGTCGTATTTGGGTGGTGTGGAACCCCTTGGTGGAGCTAAAAATGTTATCTAAGTCAGCTCAGATGATTTCTTGCGTTGTCACTTTGCCTCATTCATCTTCTGAATTGGTAATCTCCTTTGTTTATGCGTTCAATACTAAGGAGAGAAGACGTGAGGTTTGGGAGGAAATCATTCTTTTGGGTAAGGGAAATATTGTAGCCTCGAGGCCTTGGGCCATTCTTGGTGATTTCAATCAGACCCTTGACCCAACAGATAGTTCAAAAGGAGGAACTAGAATTACAAAAGGCATGGAGGAGTTTAGGGAGTGTATCTTCCAAGCAGGAGTATCTGATCTTTCCTTTAGAGGGAACACTCATACTTGGTGGAATAAACAGGTGGGCAATCCTATCTCGAAGAAGTTGGACAGAATTTTGGTTAATGATCAGTGGAACCTCAAGTTTCAATTCAGTTATGGTGTTTTTGGGGACCCGGAATTTTCTGACCATTGCCCTGCTTGTATCTACACTGGTTCCTCTTCTTCCCCAAAAAGACACTTCATGATTTCTCATTTCTTGATGGATCATCCAGACTTTCTTCCAAGAGTTAAGGTCCATTGGGATAGTTATGAAGTGAGTGGAACCAGAATGTTCCAGGTTGCTAAAAAGCTGAAGTCCTTGAAGCTGAGTATTAAGGATATAAATCGCCGGTATTACTCTGGAATTGAGCAGAGAGTTGCAGAGGCTCAGAGGGTTCTTGAAGCTTGTCAGCAGGAGGCTCTCTTAAATCCTTCTGACTCCTCTTTCCTCAGAGAAAAATCAGCTTTTAGCAATTGGTGGACCCTTTCAAACGCTGAAGACAAATTTTTGGTTCAGAGGTCAAGAGTTAAATCAATGAGTGAGGGAGACTGCTGTATGGCCTATTTCCACCGTTTGGTGTCCTCAAGAAGATCAAATAACAACATCCCTTACCTGACAAACCTGGATGGGGAAAAACTACTTTCTGAGCAGGATATCCAGAAGCATTGTGTAGATTTCTACACCGCGTTGTTTGGTACGTCCTCTAACTCACTCTCAGAGTTTGATAAAGAGCAAGTAAAGCACTTATGGCAGTTCAGATGTGATCCCCCCACTAAAGAGCTTCTGAGTAGACCTGTTTCTCCTGTGGAAATAAGAAGAGAGATTGCAAACTTACCTCTGAACAAAACCCCAGGACCTGATGGCTATACTGGAGAATTCTACAGAAAGTGTTGGGATATTATTGGAGCTGATATTACCGCTGCAATCTCGGAGTTCTTCTCCTCGGGCAGAATCCTTAGGCAGTGGAATGCTACTGCTGTTTCACTTATTCCGAAGCGACAAGGAGCAGACAAAGTGAGTGAGTTCCGACCCATCTCCCTCTGCAATACTCTCTATAAAGTAATATCAAAGATTATTGCAAGAAGGTTTGAATCGATTATGCCTCACTTAATTGGTCCTTCCCAGTCAGCTTTTGTTAAAGGAAGGCTCCTGGTAGAGAATGTCCTTCTTGCTAGTGAGCTAGTCCAAGGCTCAAACAGGAAATCAGTTTCCTCAAGAGGTATGTTAAAGGTTGACCTTCGAAAAGCTTTTGATTCGGTTAAGTGGGATTTCATTCTGCTCCTCCTTGAGCTAGGAGATTTTCCTGATATCTTCAGGGGGTGGATCAAGCAATGTATCACTACAACCTCGTTTTCTATCAATGTTAATGGAGGTCTCTGTGGATACTTCCAGGGTAAGAGAGGGCTCAGGCAAGGTGACCCTCTTTCACCTTACCTCTTTGTCATGGCGATGGAGGTATTGGCAAACATGCTCCAAGCTAAGTTTTCTACTGGTCAAATTGGTCATCACCCCCTTTGTAAGAACCCTACTATAAGTCACCTGGCTTTTGCTGATGATATCATGATCTTCTATGATGGTACTTCCTCTTCCCTTGCTAGCATTGTGCAGGTGCTGAAAGATTTTGAGAGAATCTCAGGTCTTGCACTTAACTCAGGTAAGACAGAGATGTTTAATTCTGGAAGCTGTCCTGATGATAAGGAAAACTTGAAACTGTTTGGCTTTGCTGAAGGAAAGCTACCAATTAGGTATCTTGGCTTGCCCCTTGTTCCTAGGAAACTCAGAATCTCGGATTGCTCGTCCTTATTTGATTCTATCAGGGCAAAGTTTACTCATTGGTCAGTCAAATGCTTGAGTTTTGCTGGAAGACTACAGCTTCTGAAATCAGTTATTTATAGCACTATAAATTTCTGGTTCTCAGCCTTCTTGTTGCCTAAAGGCTGCATTGCTGAAATCGAGAAGTTGTGTAGTAGGTTCCTCTGGGGAAATGATATTGGAAAGAAGGCAGTGGCTAAAGTGTCTTGGAAGGCTGTTTGTCTTCCAAAGGATGAGGGAGGCCTGGGTTTGAGGAGCTTTAGGGTTTGGAATAAGGTATTCAATCTTAAACTCATTTGGATGTTGTTTACCAAACTAGACTCTCTTTGGGTGGCTTGGAACAGAGCTCATAGGCTCAAGAAGCAGAGCTTCTGGGCTGTTCAACCTACTACTAACTCATCGTGGATTTGGAGAGACCTCTTATCTCAAAGAGAAGTGGCAAAGGAGTTCATGTCTTGTCACATTGGTGATGGTAAATCTGCTTCTTTCTTGTTTGATCAGTGGACTGAGTATGGAGCCTTAATTGACTATATTGGGATTGATGGTCCTCGTTTGATTGGAATTCCGATGAATGCCAAGGTCTCTCATGCCAGAAGTGGTGATAGATGGGGTCTCTCAAATAGGCCATCAAGAAACATTGCAGTCACAAACCTCATAAGCTACCTCAACAGTATCTCTACTCCAAACCACCAGGAGGCTGACCAATATCTATGGGGAATGGGGGAGACAGTCTCTCATGTTTTTTCCTCTTCCAAGACTTGGGACTCTATTAGGCCCTCGGGTACAAAGGTCTCTTGGACCAAAACTGTGTGGTTTAAAGGAGCAATCCTGAAACATTGCTTCACCTTCTGGACTGCCCTCTTAAACCGCTTACCAGTCAAGCAAAGACTCTTATCTTGGGGCCTTATTGTAGACCCGAATTGCTGCCTGTGTAGCTCTGCAATGGAATTTAGAGATCACATTTTCTTGCACTGTGATTTCTCTTTGAATGTGTGGAGAATGATTCTTCACAGATTATGTGCTCAACCTCTTCCTCTTACAGATTGGGATACTCTTATGGACTGGCTTGCAACCAATACCAACACTCCAAACAAACTGAAGAAGTTCGTGGTACAATCTCTCACCTTTTATTTGTGGAAGGAAAGGAATTCTCGCCTTCACAATGGCATTTCACTAACCCCAGAGATCATCTTCTCAAAGATCGATCGCAATATCAAGGATATCCTCTTAGCTCGACGAAACCGGAAGGATTGTAACTTATTATCCATTTGGTTGTTGAGATACTAAGCTCATCAGTTCACTTATTTAGCTCCAATGGTTTTTATCTTTTTTGGCCAAATTAGCTACTTGCTTAAAGCTCTTGTAATCACACTCTCTGTTCCTTCTGGTATGAATATATTCACATTTTATCAAAAAAAAAAAAAAAAAAAAAAGATTCTTGAAGTTACAAAAAGAGTTTTTCGATCTTCTGGATTTAAGTTCCAAGAAGAATGGGCGAGGGTTATCTCTGGTTAGTTTTTCGAATCAATTCTTTCTTTTCGATAAAAATGCGATTATTATTTAAGATTTGGGGTTATATTAATCATTGACCTACTAGTTAAAATTTACCTTAATTTCTTTGTGTTCTTACTGTTAGCATTGTTGGAGTGATTTGGATTTATGTTACAATGATTGAAGTTTCATTTTGTTTCATCTTTTGACTATCTATTAGGCGCTATTTATTAGAAATCTTGGGAACATTTTCAGGATCTGATGAAGGTATATATGCTTGGGTTATTGCAAACTATGCGGTCGGTTCCCTTGGAGGCGATCCTTTGCAAACAACCGGGATTGTTGAACTCGGTGGTGCTTCTGCTCAGGTTTAGTCTCTACCTTGTCATATTTGTGAGACTAATCACGACAAACTTGAAACTTCAATTATGTGGTAAATGAATGGTTGATTGTAAACAATAATGAGTGTTTGTGCATGTGCTTAGGTGACATTTGTGTCAAGTGAGCATGTGCCTCCTGAACTCTCGCGTACGATAACTTATGGAAATGTTTCATACACTATCTACAGTCACAGCTTCCTCCACCTTGGACAGGTACTAACTTCTAAAAACAGAGCATTTTGTCTTCGAGTACTTGTTTTCTTTGTTGCATCCACTTTAAAATGTAGTTTGGAAATCCCTATGTGCCGCTTATTGAACTCTTTTTTTTATTTCAAACTCCTCCAAATTTTAAACCAGTAGCCATTGTCTCACATCGGAAATAGTATATAAAGTTTATGAGCCTTAATTGGAGTTTTGAGTTTGAAGTCCATGATTCTTAAAAACGTTGAAAAAACTATTAACTTTTGTCGCATTGCAGAATGAAGCACATCAAAAGTTATGGGAACTCCACAACTCAGGTTAATTGTTGATCAATCTTTAAAGTAATTATCATCAGTTTACTAAAATTGGAAAATTTTGAAGACTTACTGAAATTTCAGTTTTGAGTAATTTAACAATTGAACAGAAGCATCGGTGCCCTTAAAACTCATAATGTTTCAATCCTTGCAGCTGCAAACACTACAGAGGATGAAATAGTGGCTGACCCTTGTACTCCTAAAGGATACACTTACGGAAAAAATTCACACAAGGATTCATCACGAATCTTAGCTAAAGAAAGTAGGTTAACAGGCTCACTTCAAGCTGCTGGCAACTACTCAAAATGCCGATCCGCTACATTCGCAATGTTGCAAGAAGGAAACGGTATAACATCATTATCGATATATAGCCTAATATCGTTCCGTGTCAATTTTCATTCGTCTCTTATGGTGCTTTTGTGTACAGAGAATTGTGCTTATGAGCATTGTTCTATTGGATCAACATACACACCTGATCTTCAAGGACATTTTTTTGCTACATCAAACTTCTACTACACCTCGACGGTATAATTAATAATCCTCTTGAATTTCATATTGGTCTAAGTCAAGATTTTTTTACATTGGTTTTATGTGTTTATGTATGTTTCAGTTCTTTGAGTTGCATGAAAAGGATTGGTTAGCTGAAATGATTCCAGCAGGCAAGAGATATTGTAAAGAAGAATGGTCAAAATTGAAAGAGACATATCCAACCACTAAAGAAGAATATTTAGTTGGTTATTGCTTCTCATCAGCTTATATTATCTCAATGCTTCATGATAGTCTTGGTTTTGCTCTTAATGATGGAAGGTAAATGTTACTGAATAAATTCAAGAACAGTTAGATCAATCAATGTCGGAAAAGGATTTAGGGTTTTGATCAAAAACTATATGTTTGTTTTGTTTGCAGAATCGAGTTTGCAAGTAAAGCAGGAGAAAAAAAGATACCACTAGATTGGGCATTGGGGGCTTTTATCCTACAAACTTCCAGAGAATTTTCTGATAACAGTGGTAAATCTAGAAAAATGGTTGGATTCGGCAACGTAGCCAAGTTCAAAATATGATATTGATTCCCTTAAGATATCATGTTTCCAATAAAAACTGGTGAATTGGTATGTGATTTTAAGTTAACTTGTATTTGAAACTATTCTCGTCTTTTTTTAATGAAATCATATATATAATTAGGGAGTCATCTCTCCATCTAAGGTGTCCACATAGGCAAAAAAACAATTTTAACAATTAATTTTAGTTTCAAGTTCATTTAATTCATGTTTATGTATATTTATTTTTACTTATAGCTACTAATTTTGTAATTAAATTAAAAAACGAAAAATAAGTCAATAAATTACTAACATTAGAAATTAATATTTACTATGAATTTATGATAACGATAAAAGTTTATATATTCAATTTCAAAAATTGGAAATATGTAAAATGAATATACATATAAGAAAAAGTGAATAAATATATTATTGACATCTAAAAATCAAAGAGAAAGACTCTTGAGTGTCAGAAAATTGTTAAGAGGCTATTGGTTTTTTTTGTCATGAACGCACTTACACCTATTCGTTAAAAAAATACATGGGCATAATTGAACCAATAAGGGATAAACATGTTAATATAAGAGGTTGTTGATCTAAATATAAAGAATATATATTATTTAACTAAAATGATACTGGACCATCTAATTAAAGATGAGATAATAAGATGAAAATTTAGGATACACGATTTATTTATAATGTTATATAATCTTATGGAAGTATGAAAAAAAAATATGAAAGTGTTATAATACTATTATTTTAAAGATACAAGGTATAAATTGGTGTAAGACAAAAAAATCACGCATTGCTTGAGTTATGTTCTACTAAAAATAAGTAAACAAAGTAACATAAAATTGTAAATAGTTGAATCAAATTTTTGTCGTCAAGTTTAATAAATGCATCATACAAACCATATTTAAGGATTATTTGAGTATTTATTTTCGAATTAAAAATTACAATAATGAATTGCTTTTATTTATAAAGTCATTCGAAAATAATCAAAATATTTCAAATTTATATATAAGAGCGCTGAATAATGTTAATAAAAAATAATCAATGAAAAAATAGATTCAATGATGTTAATTATTGAAGTATCGTAATTAAGTTTTACCCTATTGTTAAGAGACTGAATGCTTTAAAAAAAAGAGGATGTATGATTTCACTAAAGGATATTGAACGATTTCACTAAATAAGAAAATAAGGTGAAACTTTAGAATATAATATTTTATTCAAAATATTATTTTCAGGTTTTGGAAGTAGAAAAAAAAAATTAAAAATGTTATCGTAATTTAAAATAAATAACAAATCTTAAATTTGATGTATATAAAGTATAAAATTAATGGTCACTTTATTCATAAATTATGGAGCAAAATATACCGAGAATAATTTGTGATCTTTATGTAAAAATGAATGTAGTTCTAAAAAAGGCATTCCCCGGCGAGGTTCTGTAATTCAATATTTGAATCAATGATTTTAAAAATCTAGAGAAACAAAAACTATTTTCGAAATGTTTAAAAGAACGTAAAAAAAAATTATGTATAAATTAAGTTTCTATAATTATATAAGTGTTTTGTGAAAAAAATGACAAAAGTAAATACATTGGTTATATTTAGAATTTGTGAAGATTGGATGAATTTATTATACAATAATAGATAAAATAATAGGTTCTCAAAAACTAAACAACTATTTATTTAAAATCAAATACCAAATCGAAAGAATTTCAAAAAAAAAAAATTTAAAAAAATAATAATTGAATATATGATATTATAATGTGTAAATAAATGTAAAATATATACACTAACATAAAATACGTATTAATTCATGTTATACATGATACTGATAAAAAAAACATAGAAAAATAACACAAAAATATCAAAAGAAGTCAAACTCGTGCAACGCGCGAGTGTAACCCTAGTAAAATAAATTAGCTACTCATAACAAAAAAAATTGAATGCCTTTGATTTAATAGAATAGTACTAGCTAGTACTTTTTTTTACGATATTCATTGTCGGTAATATATGTGGCGGTATGTGTGTGATTTCGACAGCTCCGTGACCTTACAATTATTGGAAATTCCAATTATAATTTCCCATTTCAATAGTACTTTTTTTAAGACTTTTTTTTAAGACTTGACTTTACTTTCTTTGAACTATTCAAGTCTGCATTCAAAACTAAATTATTACCACACTAGTTCTTAACCCGAGCTGTACGTAGAGTTTATTTTATAGCAGGACAAGAAAACAAAGTTCATTCTTAGAAACAGTATTCTGCTGATCGAAGCCAATAATCTAAATTCACCATATATATATATTTTGTTACTTTGTCGAATTTCAAAGTTCTTCTAGACTTGGAATCTTCTGTAATCGAGTTCAAATGTCGATGACCAGTCGTAACTTTATGTAACTGAGACCAAACAAGTATATTCTTAAGTTTCTTCATTTCTTAACTAAATGATTCAAATGCATATGCATATAAGTTTTATATTTGATAAGTCTTATAATAATATAAATATTATTGAGTTTATTTGAAAATGAAAATAAATGTCATCCCACACACACACACACACACATATATATATATATATATATATATTATAGTGATAGCAAATAATTAAAATAACGCTAATATCCACAAATTTTTCTTATTCCAACTATAATACATCAAAGAAATATACTGTATTGGTGATGGAAATACGCTATTTATCATATAGAGATCAAGAAGAAGGAAAAGAACGAAAAAAATAAATAAATCAGATTTCACATATTTCACTTAATAGTTTGCATTTTGATGATCCACAATATTTAGTTAGTTCCAAGTTACTTCCATAATACTTTTTTTTGTGAGTGATTTAGGAGCATATAAGTTTTATATAACTTTTGTATTCTATATGTATTTTATTGATCAATATAAATGGTAAAAGCGTAAAATTTTCATATCAACAACTGATTTTAACCCAAAATTGATCTAAATTCAAGAATAAGAGTCGCAAATCCTAAAAAGTATACAGTGTAAACTCTATAAATTAATAATGTTGCAACTATAGTATTTTGTTAATATATAAAATTATTAATTTATGATTAATCACAAAATAGATTAAACAAAATTTCATCCCATCAAATTCATTATAAATACAAAATTCAACTAATGATAAACAAAATTACAAAATACAAATGGTTAAAAACAATAATTTTTTTTTTTGTTCATTCTCAACTGAAAGTTAAAAATATAATAAAAAAGTTCCTAAAACATCACTCACTATGAAATAGAGGAAAGCTATAATACTTATCATTTTATGATATTAATGGAATTATATATTTGTATTATTTTTTAAACAAAAAATATTATCTTATCAAGATCGTGTTATATTTAACTCTTTTTTTTTTGTCAAAACGTCTTCTTAGAATATAAAATTTAATATTACAATACAAATAAAAGCAAAAACACTTTTTGGAAAACCCAAATGGATCCAAACCAAAGGGTAATCCTGAATTTAGGATTACAAAATTAGTTAAGATCCAAAATATTGATGCCTTCACGACCAGATCGAAGCAGATCTGCCGCTGTAGTCATCGTATTTGCAAGCCCCAACCAGGGCTATAATCGTCGCTGGCGAAAAGATCTCCTTGTTCTAAAATCCCGATTACAACAAGTGGAGAAAGAGACAAACCAACGCCTTGACACTTCTAAAGCTTAGGCACATGAGATCAACTACCCAACTCAAATCAGATAAATTTATTAGTTCACCGAATTTATTAATTTATCACATATAAGTTTAATTTATAAATTTCAACTTTACATATCCCGGTACTACAAGCTTATTAAACATCAACATGGTCTGTCTTCATTCACTATCTGTGTCAGATTATATAAATAGAAAATATGTAATCGTGACCATGTCTTTCCTTGTGAATCTTTCCTTTTTGAAGAATTTGACAATTTCTATAACTCAACGGTCAATAATTTTCAAAACATACAACTAGGACTATTATATATACTCAACAGTCGAATATATGGTCAACGACGTTTATATATGTTTTTAAGAAAACAAAATGCGAATTCTATAATATTCTGCAAACCAAGTGTTTACTTTAATTAGTGAAAGAAAAGACCAAGTGTTTACTTATTTTAATGAATCTTATTCTTCATACATAGTTGTACTTGTACTTGTACTTGTATCTTGCCTTTATCCTTATCCATTCTAATATAATAGGTTACAAAAATTTCATCTACATCGTAAAATAATGAGTATATTATACTATTAGAAGTAGAACAAAGAGTATTATTCTATTAAATTTGTATATAAAAAAAATAAAAGGTTAAACAATAAAACAGAAAAAGTTAATCTATAGATAATTTTTAGTTGTATTTTAAAATGACACCTTTCAGCAAAATGAAATCTAAAAGACTTAAAGAGACTATTGATAGGTAATATGAAAGGAAACTTGATTTAAAAGTTTGATTGCAGAAATGTTGGCTGTAGAATATAGACTATGACTTCATAATACAAAAAGTAATGTTTTGTTGGCTTTAGAAATAAAGTGAAAACAATCACTTAAAGAAACAAATTTGGATTGTAAATTCTTGGACAATTCTCACAAATACCACTATGAAGTTTTGTTTCTAAAACTACCATAATTTGTTTTATATTCCACAGATATCACAATATTTCAAAAATGTTTTAAAAATACCATAAAAATAAAATTGACTTTTGACATTTAAAATTAAACCAAAAATCCAAACTCTATTCCCTAAAAAATTCTACCCTAATTCTATAATGATTAATCCAAATCCAAAAATTTATATTATAAAGCCTTGAAAATCAATTTTGTGTTTGTAATATTTGTGGAATATTTGACAAATGATGATATTTTTGAAAACAAATTTTCAAAATGTGATATCTTGTAGAATTTCTCTAAATTTTTTAGGAAGACTTTTAGAGGTGTAAGATGATTAGGGCATCTCCAACCCCACTTTAAATCCTACTCCAAAATAAAATTTGGAATAAAATCTTTTCCAACCCCCACTTTAAACCCCATTCCAAAATAGAGTAAACTCACTTTTTACTCTATATTTGGTGTAACTCCATGTCTCATCCCATTTTGGAATTTGATTTTTTTATTATAAAATTATTTAAATTTTAAATGATTTTCCTTCTATACTTAAAATATATTATTTTAAATATATTTCTTTTTGTTTCGTTAATTTTAACCAAAAAATTATAACTATGACATAATTTAAATGTAAAAAACATTTCAAATACGATGACATATACTAATAAAAAAGTATAATGAAAAAATTAATAATTAATAAACTTAAAAAATACCGAAACTAAGATAAAAAAACATAAAATTAATATAATACAATATAAATTACTGAATTAATATATATATATATATATATAACATAATCTACCAAATATAAAATAACTTCAATTATTTTCCATTTTTTATGGGGTTTTATTGTGCTATGTAAACATATAAAATTTTCTATAATTAAATTTCGATTAAAATAATATTGTATTTTTAGAGTTGAAAATAGAGTAATGCAGAAAATCTGTACTTTATTTTGGAGTGAAAAATAGATGAATGGGTTGGAAATAGTCTTAAAACTTGAATCATTTAATCTTTGACTTTAGAAACTTTATCTCTCCAGCAACTCACCCCTAAAAGCAATACTATGTATTATGAAATTGATGAGTTTTGAACTAATCTTAGGATTGCTGGCAAAAAAAGAAAAGAAAAAAGGACTAATCTTAGGATTAACTAATGAAATGATTATATTCTATTTTGAGTTATTTGACTCGGCTTAAAATTTAATCAAACAACTTGTAGTATATTGTATGTATGTTCTTGTCAATTTTAATTCTTACCTAACTGATGGTATTAATATAAAGTTATACTACCCACTAGGAGCCGTTATGCTGTGGTCAACGGCTGTAAGTAACGGAGCCGTCTAAGCATTTGAGACGTCGTTATCTCTCTTTGATCTTCCCTCGCTTGATTTACGGGAAGACAAATCTTTGTTGAAGAAAGTTTCAATCTTTTCCCAAGACAATTTTCTGGGAAACAAACCACAAATTCTTTAACATCCCTCCCGATTTTTTCTGCTCTTCATTCAACGAACGAGATAAAGCTTTCTCCTTTCATCACGCTATTATAACACAGGTGATTCTTCAAGATTTTCAAGTCTCTGTTTTCTTCATTTCCCGGATTCAGAAATCTCGATTTTTCCTCGGTGTCTGATTAGATGTGGTACGTTTGTGATTTAGGGTGTTTGAAGTTAGGTTTGGTGGGTGATTGGAGTGTGAAGTGGGTTTTTTGAAACTGAGATGAGTAATCACAATCACATGGTTGTATACGTCGATGGATTGATGCGACCGGTTCCATTAGCTCCGGTGACGGCGGAGGAGAATGCAATTGATATTTACGACGGAGATACTACAGATGAGGAGGAGGGTTCGCTGATTTGGTCGGCGGAGTGTCGTATTTGTCAGGAGGAATCTGCTATTAAGAATCTTGAGACTCCATGTGCTTGCAATGGTAGCCTAAAGGTTTGTTTTTTTCTTCCATTTTTAATTATTACACTAAGAAAGTAGAGAAAATACTCAACTTTATGTTATTTGACCAGTATGCTCATAGGAAATGTGTTCAACATTGGTGCAATGAAAAGGGAAACACAATATGCGAAATCTGTCATCAGGTATTATACGCCTTTTTGTTGTAATCTTTAGGATCCAAGACTGCTATAAACTGAAACCTTGGTTAAGAGCACATTTGGTAATGGTAGTGGTGACTAGTTTAGGCTTATTCATTCTTCAATCATTTTTCGCCTTCTTATGCGGTTTAGAAGATAGTCAAAGTTGAGATATTCAGATAATGTGCAACTTAAAAATCCGTTTGGCTTGCGAAATTGATTCGAGAATTCATCCATAATCATTAACCCTATAACTTGTCTTGTCCAGCCATATCAAGCAGGATATACCTCTCCACCACCTCCACTCCAATCTGAAGAAACTAGTATTGACATTGGGTATGTATGATCAGTTTCCCATACACGTAAAGGTTTCGTTATATATGTATGACTTGTAATTGTTCTGACTTGAAATGTGGATTTGTAGTGGAGGATGGACAATCTCAGGGTTGGATTTAGATGATCCACGCCTCCTGGCAATCGCAGAAGCTGAACGTCAGATTTTAGAGTCGGATTATGATGATTATACAGCTCCAGATACTAGTCTAACTGCATTTTTCCGCATATCTGCTCTAATCGTAAGCCTAAAGCTTCTCAACGAGTTTCAACCGAGTACCAATTTTATTTACTAACATCCCTATCTTGCTTGTTTCTTTCTTTTGCAGTTGATGACTCTTCTATTGCGATACGCACTGACTATACCAGATTATGCAGATGCTGAAGACGAGGACACTTCTTCAATACTCTCTGTAAGTTTAAAATCAAGCTTCTATAACATATTGTGTAGATGGCGAAGATGACCGCAAAATAATCTCAAATCCCTTTTGCAGCTTTTCTTACTACGAGCTGCTAGTTTTCTTCTTCCTTGCTACATTATGGCATCAGCCATTAGTATCTTGCATCGACGACGACAAAGACAGGTTTGTTTTAAACACACATACTACAAACCTTTCTTATCATTTTAACAGTCTTTAGGACATGAAGACATAATGAAAATATAATTGATTGAACAGGAAGCAGCGGCTTTGGCCACCCGGTTTGCATTGGTTCTCAGCTCAAATCAACCTAGAGCCGTGATGAATTATTTGTCAATGGAGCCGTGATTTACTAGTTTTACACCAACGTTCAGGTATATGTTTTCAATGATTTCATCAGAAAAAAAAATTGGTGTTAGAGTAACTCGCAATAAGGGGAAAGAAAAGAGGATTTATTGAATCAATCTCTTCTTCTTCTTTTTCACTTCTTGCGGTGCAGTTGACACTATCTTTTCTGATGAAATCTTTGAAATATATGTGGTGTAATCAAGATTTGATAGCTACAGGTTCATCACAAGATCGACGCGAGGGTCCTATAGGCTTTCTTACAAAGTAATGCAAGTGTCCTAACTTAGTGCAGGTTTCTTTAAATTAAACGAATCTAAGAAAGATTCTATGTTTGTAGAGTTAAGAGTTTCTGATTTTGTGCATTGTATAAACTGAAGATTGTGATTATGGTTTTCAATAACAAAGCTTTTTCATGTTAATTGCAAAGAGAAACAGAAGAGTGAAGCTCAGCGCTAGTTTGCCTGCAATAGCTCCTTAATGTCATACCCTTGAATCTACGAAAAAAAACAAAAGACAAAACAAACACATGTTAAGAGTTGGGCGGTCCTTCTAACTTTGAATTGACTATAGGAATGAATTTTCTACCTGAAGAAAAGTAAGCAACAAAATAACACCCGAGTTCCAGAAACCGTGTATGATCATTGGTGTAATGAGATTGCGGGTTTGTGCATATGATAATCCCAGAACCGATCCTATACCGCATGAAAAAGAGACATTTGCAGTCAGAGATGTTTATAAACATGAAGTGCTATTGTTTTCATATATGTTTTTACCTAAAATAAACAACTGCGGGAATTCACCGGGTGTGAGGTGGGCAAGGGCAAAAGCAGCTGAGCTGATGACGATCGCTATTGGAGTCGGGACCCTGAAATGCAAAATGAAAAACTAAATGTAGTTAGTTTTTTTTTCATAAACCTAAAATGAGAAGAAGCCAAGAGCTTTTACCATTTGGTAAGAGAGACCATGAAGAATCCACGAAACACAGTCTCTTCAAGGAGTGGAGCAAGGATTCCAGTTATGCCCACTAAGCTTAAGGTGCTGTACAATCATTATATGCAACGTGGTCAGATTATAGTATTAATGCTCATTGCAACTTCTATTTCGTCGGAAATACCTTATGTTGGAAGATCCAATCAATGGGAGAAGCTTCATCAAAGAGTCTACCTGAAAACATTAAACGAGCCTCATTACTATTATCCATCAGACATTTTCAGAAAAATGGTAGTGAGTTCCCCTAACCTCCCTTTCAGGCGCCTCTGTCCTGAACAAGGATATAGCAACACCTGTTAACGCAATAGCACCAACAGCACCAACCAGACCGATTCCACTCCACACGAGCCATCCTTTTTGCAGGTTGAATGGTTGTTTCAAATCTGAAGATTGAACAAAAGGTCAAAGGCCAATAATACAACAAACAGTGCAAGACAATCCCGATAAACAAAAAGCAAAGTACCATAGCGCAAAATATCTTTAGGAAGTGGCTCGAAGGTTTTGGCAACGGTGAATATGACAGCCAGTACCACTGCAGTTGTTAAGCTGCATAGTAAAGCATTTCAATAACTTAACAAAATCAGAGAGAGAATGAACCAAATTTACAATGTAATTCGGGTTTAAGCACTAAGATTCTATAATCAGTTTACAGTAACACAGTACAAGAGCTAAAGACTGGATATGTACCCTTGATCCAGGAATAGAATTTCCGCCTTTTCGTCTACGCTCAGTTTCTGAACGTCGATTCCTAAAAACGGTATGACCGCCATCTCGGTTAATCCTGTCAAAACAAAACTGCCTGGGAACAAAATTAAACCTCACTCCATATTTTTAATTAAAGAAATTTTAGACAACAATATACTCATAAAGAAGATTAGTCACTAAACATCTAACTACATTTACCAAAACAGAGAGATTATCTTTCATATCAATCTACTCAACCACCACAATTTATCTTAATGTGTAGCTCTATGTTTCCATCAAACTCCAACCCTAGTTCATCAAAGGAAAGCTTTAAATGGCTACAGAAAATGGAGAGTACCTTAATGCACAAGCAAGTGAAGTTAAGGAAACTGTTTGCCATTCCCACGGAACTTCCCATCTCTCAAGTATTGGCCACTCTGAGTTACCTCCCTGTAACTACAAAAAAAATCAAAATTTCAAATCTTTTCTTGGAAATTGAATACAGCTTAACAAATAACACAGAGCTGCCTCAGTAAAAAAAAAACACTGAAATTTTCTGGGAAACCAAACAAGAATCTATAATCCAGCTAGAGCCAGAGAAAAATGTAACCTTTTCCTCTCCTCCAGATTCTTCCCCTGAATTGAAAATGCAAGCCGATCTCCATTTCCTCCGGTTAACCGTATATAACCGACGGCTAACAAATCCCGGAGAAAACCGGCTCAAACCGCCGCGGTTATGAATTTTCGGTAAAATTAACCTCCGGGAATCGGAGAAACAGAATAGAGACGAAGATTGCGACAAACACGAGATTAACTGCGAAACCATTTGTTTTTCTTTGATTTGTTCTGCTCAATTTCGACCAAAGCTACAAAGAGTGTTAGACTGAGGAAGAAGATAAGGTCCGACTAAAACGGGTCGGGTAAAAACTCACCCATATCAATTATACTTGCTTTTACACGGTGTATGGGTTTAAGCCCATTTTATTAATAAAGGCCCAAAGCTTTCAACGACCAAACTTTAAAGGTCTTTTGTCAGTAGTAACTCAGTATGTAACAAAATACGTACATCCCTCGTGCTTTCAAATTTGTAATTTTGTTCCTTAGGAGAATTACAACCACTTATTTTCTTTTCATTTTAAATCTCTTTTATAACCAAGACAAAAAAGAATTAATATTTTTTCAAGTATTAGCACAGAATCACTGGCAAATTGGCAATACCGTCCTGGTAATGTGGACCCTAGCCTAGACCCATTGAAAAATTGACACTTAGATTCAGAGAAAACCAGTAACTTCCTCTATTTATACTCAATTGTCTAAATCATAATGCAAAAAAAAAACAAAAAAGGAGAAATGGTTACTATAACTTCATCTTCTTCAACACCAAACAAATCTTTTGATTTCATGATGAACAATAATAACAGTAACAATCTCTTTGGTCCTTTCTCTTCTTCTTCTACTTCTACTTCTTTCTCTTACTTGATAAACAAGGAAGATGCTCTCCCGCAGAAGAAGCTAGTGAATGGTATGAACATGAACACCGAACATAATGATGTTCTTGGAATTAGCAAGAAAGCTTCTGAAGATTTGGAGATCAGTGTGTTTGGAGCTGAGAAATACTTCAATGGAGATATGGATTCCGACCACACTAGTCCTAGACCTATGTCTCCTCTGCCAAATCCAGAAGTTACTATCGAGAGAATCATCTTTGGTCCGAAGCAAAGCTCGAAACATTCCTCGGAAACTCCGAGTCTTCGGTCTGAATCCAGCTGGAATAGTCAGAGCTTGTTGCTTCAGAACAAATTCGAGAAGAAGGACAAGGTCAAGAACAAGAACAACTATAGCTGCAACAGTTACTTGCAGGAGAAGAATGCTATAAGTAGCAATCACAAGGTGAGTAATAATAAGAAGAGTTTCCTCTCGAATCTTGGTTGCAGATGTGTGTGTTCTGGTGGGAATTCAGTAGATGTCGTCGACGACGAGAAGAGAAGAAGCACTGTCTTGAAAAAGATCAAAACACAATTGAGTTTCTCTGGAGATCTAACCTCAGAGATGAAGCTCCATCATCAACAACAACAAGTAATGTTAGAGCATAGGAAGTCTCTTGAAATATTTGGATCTCCTCTTATTGAGAAGAGAATCATTTCAAAGAAATTTCCATGGGAATACTCGAGCGCTGCGAAACAAGAGGAACGTGGATTCGGTGTGAAGTATGAGCAAGAGGAGGAAGATGGGAGTGTGAGTGATGTAAGCTCGGATCTTTTCGAGATTGAGAGCTCAACGGGGAAGGCAAAACCCTTTCTTGCAAGGCAAGGAAGCAGCGACCTAGATTCCCCGAATGGTTATGCACCAAGTGAGGTAAGCATAGCTTGGAGTGTAGTAACGGCTAGTGTGGCTGATTACTCTGTTATGTCTGAATGTGCAACAAGTCCTGTCAAAAACCGGTCTTTTCAGATTCCTCGAATCCCTATGATCGCCAAATCAAGCCGAGAAACCGAGCCTCAGAGACGGAAATCGAGCAGTGGTGGTTTATTAATGGGATGCAAGAGTCATAAATCTGTTAGAGTTTCAGGTGATTCGTACACAAGCGTGAACAGAACACCGAGTTATGTGCCAAGGTTTCCGGTAGAAGGTAATCCAACAAGTATCGAAACTCGGAGGAAGATAAGCAGTAGCTCGGTTTCTCAAACGCAATCGCCTTTTCTGTATATTCAATGATGTCAAAAGAGAGCTCATTTCACTTTACTTGTATGTCTATTGAGTGAGAATGATTTGATTTGCTAATACCATCTTCAAATTCTTGTACATGAAATGCGCTTCTAGTTCTAGGCATTAGGCAATAATAGTAAGATGAAATGTGATCCAAGAACTGCACCATGTGAAGACTAGACACTTGGTACTAATCTTCAAATAAGACATAACCAAAGAATACAACTCCATGTGACGTATAAAGGTGTGAGTTTAGCCTTTTGTTGACTCAGGAGACATGTTTAAATGCAGCATAGAGACTAGACACAATACAGAATTGGTGCACCTCATTTTCATGTGCTTGTCTCATTAATAGAAAGATGCCTGATTAATTAGGGACTAGATTTAACGGTTTAACCTAAGTCCGTACTAGTTGCCTAAAAGAGCAATTAATGAGGAAACTCAATCAATCAATGAGACAGTGTCCTTTCACCTAACATGTCTTAAAAGCCAATCTAGAATCTTTTGGTCCAGAATCATCTCAAGACCATGTGATTGATAATGAGATAAAGTAGAACTAGACAAAACCTTAATTGTATCATTCATGATGATATGACTCTGTAACCAACTCCTGAAGAATGTTAGGTTTTCAGAAAAAGATTGATTGTAATTTGTATTACTGTTTAATGTTCAAATTCAAGATTCAGCTTATATTGATCTTAAAACCAATACATTGAATCCAGTAAGGTACTTAAATGGCAAAATCAGATTTCTGAAACATCGATCTTCCAAGAAAAATCCATCCTGTCCCAAGTATCTAATAGATCCTGAAGATAAGTGTCGTATCATTTTCCGAAGGTCCACTTTCTCAATAATTGAGGAATCACTTCATTGATCTATGAAACTAACTAGATAGAGAAAAATTACCCAGTTGCCATGTTTGAAGAGTATAAGAACAATAAAAGCAAGAAGCCCTTCGCGTAAAAGAAAGAAACAATGATTCCATGTGTATGTGTAAAAGAGATGGATGAGACTCTCACAGGTCTCAAATCTGAAATTAGAAAGCAGATAACAACAAAATATCTGAAGTGTTGGCATTACAAAGTGCATTTACTGCTAGCTTGCACAGAAACATATTGCCCGCAGATCGAAAACAGATAGATTGGAATTGTATGTACAGTTAACGAAGTACACAGAGGGTTACGGTGGTTCTCTAACGAGCAAATGATGAAGTGACTTAGCAGTGACAAGAATCCCCAAAAGAAAGGAAAAGTTACTCATCTTTGGATACTTTGATTGGCCGTGTTTCAAATCCTCCATTGGCTCTTTTCTCAAGTGAATAAGGCATATACGTACCGAGAATCCTATCCCACAAGACAAAGAATGGCTGCGAGAAGTTGTATTTAGTTCCGTAGAGTTGGTGGTGAACATCATGGTAAGCAGAGTTATTACTGAAGAAGATGTGAAATGGATTTCCCGGGAGCCATAGTCCACAGTGATCATCTACCGTTTTGATGGTAGCGAAGGAGAAGAAGAAAATGGCGGTTCTTGGGGACATACCAGAGAAAAGGAAAGACAAAGCACCACCAATGGTGTCCAAGAGCAGACCTTCTAATGGATGGTTGTATAAAGCTCCATATGCGTAAGGCACGATAAGGCGATGATGTTGAGAATGGATATGCTTGTATAAGAACTTGTTGAGGTGCATATATCTATGAATGAAGTATTGCCAAGTGTCAATTACGAGCATTCCGATGATAAACTGCCTAGCCAGAAGTAGAAGAGAAAATTGCTGCGTCGTAGCAGCATCTGCATCACTTCCTGTAAGCTAAAGAAAATACACCAAACAAAATTCCACGTAAACAAGAAATGAACATCCAGCAACAAACATATCCAGAATGTACCATAACATATAAACCTCGTACGGTATCTTTCAATACAGAGAATCATCACAAGCCTTGACTCTGAACACATGACTACCATAATGGTATCTATTGCAAGAGAGGAAAACTTTGCACAAGTGAATGATGAAGAAGAGAGACTGTATTCTCATCAAATTCCAAACAAAATTTCAGGTGAAGAAGAAATGAATTCTTGATAATGCTAATATATAAACAATACCAAGAAACATATCCAGAGTGTGCCACAACTTAGAACTATAATCCTCAACAAGATTGATGCCAATAGAGAGAAACATAACAAGCTCATGACTCTGAAACACACGAAAGTCCTAGACAATATTTGAATGAGAAAAGAAAACTTTTGCGCAAGTGAATGATGAAGAAGAAAGACTAATCTTCCAAACACTTGCCAACTGCTATATGTTGGAGAATCTAAAGTAAAATGGCTACCAATCTCCTTAAACAAATCCTCTATCTAAAACAGCAAGAAAAATGAGATCCGAGATTTAATTCATCAGATAATCTCTAATCTTGATTCAGGAAAACTAAAGGTGCTTCATTTCAGAAAACAGAGAACCCCTAAATCACTAGCAGACATTTTCATCAACAAGAGAGCACGGAAGAAGATATCATAAATCCGCAACAAACAAAAAAACCCAATAAACTCAAATTTGAAGGAAAAGAGAGAGAGAGAGAGATACCTTGAAGAGAATGATGGAGATAATGGCCTGTAGAGTCTGTTGAAGAAGAACGCCCTTGACAACCGCAGATTTGGTAACGAGATTCTTCTCATCTTCGTCTACCTTGGAATGCAATCTATATCTCTCCATAGATCCTAAGCAAATATACATCCCTGAATACACCCAATACACCAGAATCGGCACGAATGTCCCCAGAAAATCATCCGAAATCACGAAACCCATCATCCCTAATCTCTATGTCTCTTCCTCTTCAAACACCGCCTGAAGAAAATTGCATCACTCTTCGCTACACGAAGAGATTATAACCGAATCTTCTTCGTCGAGAAGATGAAGAAGAAGAAGACGACGAGAGAGAGATGAAGAAACGAAGATCTAAAATGATTTTTTTCGATTTCGATGTTTAGGTGGGACCCGAGATATGCCACGTGGCTTCAAAGGAATGGTTAATGCGGCAACTGAATTCAAATGTTAAATATAAATAATGTGTATGGTAAAGTATGATTCAAGATTTGGATTTCGTGAGTTAAAGTCGAAACAACACATGCCAATAAGTGTAAAGACGAAGATAATCATTGATTTGCCTCTCTGTCCATTTCTGCTGGCTTATGGCTACCTCGTGCTGTGGAAATAATTTAGTCTTTAATTCACTTTCTAAGATATGTTAATTTTAAACGACCTGAGAATTTATCTGTTTGATTATTCGAAAAAATTAATGGAAAAATATACCCAAATGATCATACCACAAACAAATAGTCTTACGGATGTAAAATGTCTGTCGTGTCTAATATGAAATAAAATTACACCAAAAAAAGAAAAGGAAATGGAACACTAATAAGGCAAGTAGTGCACAAGATGATTCCTATGGGAGAGCCACCAAAATGGGGACAAGAGCAAGAGAGACAACAAATAATGCAACTCTTAAGACTCTGTTTTTGTCGGCTTCTCCGATGATTCTTCCTCTGGGCCTCCAGTTTCTTCAACAAGCTGGTTTAAGACCGGGACAGCAAAGAACAGTAAGATGTTAGCTCAAGTCGAGTAGAGTCAGTGAGTGAGATATAGAGAGTGAACATACCAAAGAACCAACTTGCTCATAGGCTCTCATTACTTTTGGATCTTCTTCGTATTCGTATCCCAATTGTAGAATCCGTGGCCCGTTGATTGACCAGAATGCCCTTCGACCTGCCTCCTGTAATATCAGAACAACACATATCAGAGGGGCCATTTAAAGGTTTTGGGTTTGGTGGGTTCTTAACAAGAACTAAAAAACAAAAGGAAGGCGATATAGAGAATTGTTGTACCTCTAAGATGATCAAATATATAGCTTCGAGTGTCTGAACGCGAATGTCGATATCAGTAACTGCTTCTCGCTCAATGGAAAGAGCACTTCCAAGCTCAGGTGGCATTTTTAAGATATCTTGCTCACTGTATATCTAAGGAAGGTAAAAAAACCAATAGTCAAAAACTGTTGTCCTGTAAAAGAAGATAACTTTTTTTTTCTTTGCAACGACGTAGTAGCTATAAAGCAAAATCAACAAACCTTGCTGCCTGCAACTGGTAGAAGCAGAGCGGGCCAGAGAAACTCTGATATCAAGAGTATATTCTGGAGCTGGTTCTTGGCTTCAAAAGAGCAGTTACGAATAGTCCCAGCAACCTGAAAGCCGATAAGCATAATCCATGTTAAATTGGTCTAAATGTAGATTAAGCAACAGGTTTATTAAAGAGTAAAAAGCCAAAATCTTTTGAACGTACCCCTTTCTTACGCAATTGATTTGTTGAATCAAACTGCCTAATAATCTGTTTTAGTAGTCCTCTCTTTGGTTCAAGTAACAATTTTCTCCCATCTTCTGTTTTCGATATGTTGACAAGGATTGAGCCAACATGCTCAAACTGATCATCTGGTGCATAAATAAGAAGAATATGTATCAAACTATTCCTACTGTTACGGATTAGCAAAGTAACATAATTGCACTCATTAACAGTGAGCAACCAAGCATAACCTTAAGAGTATTGGAAGCTACTTCAATGATCAATATGCAAATATAAAGGAGTAAGAACTAAAACTATAAGTGGACAATTGATAACTTGCAAACTATTGAACTTTTAGACCTTTTGAGTCCTAACGATTAGATTTAACAGAAACATGATATAGAAAATTCCAGAATCCAGACTATGGTAAACAAAAATAAAGATTAACTTCGACAAATAAAATAACGAATCGAAGACTAAAGAGCCAAAAACATACCAGCAGCAGTTTCTCCAGAAGACCTGCAAAATGACCTAACAAGCTTCATGATATGTAGTCCATGCATCTTCTCATCCTCAACCTAACAAAGCTCATCAAGTTTTACACGACACTCTCTTACACAAATTCAACTTAATAATGCGAGAAAATGATATAACCATCCATGGATAAATGACCTGAAGCAAGGAAGAAACACCATCATCCAACTGAGTGAGATTAACTAGAAGCATAACAAGCAATCTAGTAATACAAGAGTCAGGCTTATACAACATCTCCATAGCCACTTTGATCAAACCCATCCGAATCATCTTCTTAGCCAATTCAGAGTTCTGTGAAAGATTTACAAGAGCCTGAGATGCTGGCTCTGACACTTGCTGCAAAATTAAATCCAAATTCAATCTTTATCAACACCAATCCTCAAACCCAGAAAAATCTCGAGTTATTATAATCCAAAAGGACCTTGGTTTCACTTAGAAGCCGAGACAGTGATGGAAGAAGAATCTCGGAATACTTGGATAGAGATTGTAAACCTTCCTCTGAACCAGTTAATCCACTAACAATTTCCACTGCAGCTTTCTTCACCTACATATAATCAGAAATCCTCGTTTACCCTAGAATCTAGTTACATCCCATATAGCTCAGAAACAGATAAAACCAAAGTAAAAAAAGCTTACAGGTGGAGAAGGAGAAGACAGAAACTCGACAAGCTCTTCTAGTTCCGTCGCCATATCTATCTAATATCCGAAAAGTGCTCCACAATCCCTCCGCCGGCGAAATCGAAAAGCCTCAGGGTTTTGTCTTCACACGATAAACCAAACACTCTAAGTCAAGCAGAAGGTTTTTTAAGAATAAACAAAAAAACACATTTTTAAGGATATCTAAAATTTTCCGTAGAGGAAAGAAAAAAGTCGGAACAAAAAAAGATGGAAGCTTGTTTGAGATGTTCACGAGGAAGCAATTTGTTGAGACCAATCGGAAGATTCTCTGGTTCTCTCCGCTCTTCTTCTGTCTCTTTTAGCACTGGTTAGTTTCTGATTCTTCTCTGTTTCCTGATTCAAAATTGGCGAATGGGTTCTGTGAGAGATGCATTTGATTCAAGTGAATCTGAAAATCAAAATGTGAATAATTTGATGAACAATTCTGCTGTGGCTTTATTGTATTTCTGTCAAGTACTGATTTTTGGCTTCAATTATTTGGTTTTTGTCAAGGCAAGCCGATTAAGAGAGCTTATGATGGTTTGTTGCTTGATGCTGGAGGAACTCTTTTGCAATTGTCCAAACCTGTTCATGAAACTTACGCTTCCTTGGGCCTAAAATATGGTCACTTTCTTGGATACAAAACCAATTTCGTTCTACGTTTCTTGTTGCTATTTTGGATTATCTCAAGTTGTTGTTTCTTTGGTCTAGTTCAGGTCTCGAGACAACTCCAACTGAGATCAAGCAAGGTTTCAAGAGAGCTTTTGCTGCTCCTTGGCCTGAGAAGTTGCGTTACCAGGTCCGTGTAATGAGTAAATTCTCTTCGTTATTTTCAGATTCCTGCAAAGTTATGTGTTATTAAAACATCTTGCATTGTACTTTCAGGGAGATGGAAGACCGTTTTGGAAGCTTGTTGTATCGGAGGCTACTGGTTGTTCTGATAATGACTACTTTGAAGAAGTCTACCAAGTGAGTATATAGAGGATGTGTTTTGGTCTTTAACTAGTCTTCATCTTATATCACATTGATGCCTAAATGATGAGTAAATATTTCTGTTTTCTCATTAGTATTACGCGAATGGCGAGGCGTGGCATCTCCCAGAAGGAGCTTATGAGACAATGTCACTACTGAAAGATTCTGGAGGTTATTATTACATCAAACAACTCCCTCCTTGTTTACTTAAGATTACTTTTTGTATTCGTTATTGCTTACTTCTGAAGTTGAGGTTAGATGATTGCAGTTAAGCTAGCTGTTGTGTCTAATTTCGATACTCGGCTAAGAAAGCTATTGAAGGATCTTAATGTCATAGATATGTAAGCTTTGCCATCTTTTGTTATTAGATCTGAGAATGCATAGTAAATTCCATGAATGGGATTGTTTATGATACGTGCTCTTTTACAGGTTCGACGCTGTGATTGTATCCTCAGAAGTTGGATACGAGAAGCCTGATGAACGAATCTTCAAATCCGCTTTAGGTTTTGCATCTTAAACTGAAGTTTTGTTGTTTCCCTCTAAACTATTACAAAAGGTTTCGATTTAAAGATTCAACAAGTTATTTATATATACCATGTCACACGCAGAACAAATTAGAGTAGAAGCAAACAGAACAGTGCATGTAGGAGATGATGAAGGAGCAGATAAAGGCGGAGCAAACGCCATTGGTATTGCTTGTTGGTGCGTCACAAATACTTTTTAAAATTCTTGTGCTTCTTTTTTGTCGGGTTTGTTGAATCAAAACCTACATGACACATACGGTTTTTTGTTTGTTTGTTTTCTTTGAAAAAAATAGGTTATGGGGAAAAGATGTGCAGACATTTTCAGACATACAAGATCGGATCTTGGTTTCAGAACACTAAGCTTCAAAGATTTTGCTCTGCAACTTTTATAATATATATTTGGGTCATGTATACATTTTCTCAATTAACAACGTACTCTTTTATTTCAGTTAGCTAATTATGAGAAAGTAAAAATGAAAAAGCTGCAAATAAGAATCTAAAAATTTATACGTAGTAGTTTCTAGTCTTAATGCGGAAAAATTATATAACTAAACCGGCTTGTAAGTGCCATTGACTTTGTTTTTACTGAATCCAACCAAGCTTAGGAAGTAGGTATTCATTAATCTCTCTTCTAGCATGCTTTTTGAGAACTAATTGTTGAAAGTTGGGAGGGAGGAAAATTTCGACGCCATCTAGTTGTCGGCTTAAACGCAATGCTTGATTTTGTAGTTATGGCAACCAAGACCATCGCAACTATTACAGCTTGATTTGCTCCATCTTTTTCTCTCCAGATATAAAATGGAAACTGGTGTGTATTACTAGTTCTGATTTTGTTTGTAGGAGATTCTCATGTTTCTGCTACTGTCTCCATGTAAGAAACATGTTGAGTGATTCTGAGAAGGAGCTCTCCTTTTGCATCATGTCATATCTTCAATTTTGTTGGCTCTCCTTCTCTGGTAGGAGTGGGAATCTCTTCAATTTTGTTAGAGTTGTAATAGAGATTTTGATTTGAAGAGGTGAAAGGGAAGACGAAGTTTTCATCCCCATACTTGCAGCTTGAGAGGAGAATTTTAGTGGAGCTTAAGTACATTCATCTGAGCAAAAAAAAAAGGGAGAAGAACGCCAAGAGAAACCCTTTGTAAACCGCCATACGCTTTCTAATTTTGGCTTAAAATTTACTAGTTTGGGTAAGAAACTAGTTATATATTTAAAAAGACATGATGAGGTATTTTGTTTTTTATGACAAAAAAAGGTATTTGTTTTTTCTTTTTGGTGAAAACCGAATTTTTTTCCATGTACAATATCTGCCTTGTTTTTTACTCTTTTTAGTCCTTTAAAATAGCAACATAACTTAATTAATATATTTTCGTTTTAAATTTTTAAAGAATACGCCACATGTCAAAATTTATTGCACATGTCATAAAATAACGGATATCAAATTAAGTCTTAATCCCGAGCTATTTACACTTAAAAAACCTAATCTTTAATAAATTGGATTGAATCCGAATAACTTACGCGATCTGGATTCACTACGTAATATGTATAAATGTGTTGTCTTTACTTTTTCTAGCACATATGCTCGATGATTGACCTCTTGTAACAATATTTCATCAATCTCAATGACTTGGAAAAAGAATACAAGGTCAAGCATTGATATTTGTAACAATGTTAAGGGAGCTGAACTATGAAGCAATTTCCCATACCCTTCAACATGCTTTCATTATGACCTTTCACTCAGTGTTTTACTCTTAAAGACTAATATAAGACTGCTTTTAAAAGACTAATATGAGTCATCCGAATAGGACGAGTTGATGGTAAAATAATTTTTAATCCAACCATGGTTTAGGTAATACTTTTTAATCCAAATATGATTTATTTGTTCAAAATTTTATTCTCATAAGTTATGTTTTGGGTGTGTGTATCTTGTGTTAAGCGATTTGAATTTAGTATATGCGTGCATAAGAAATAAAATTGTAATGATGGATGTTCAAGCTCGGGAAATCTCAGCAAAAGATCTAGAAGGTGCTTTGGGACTAGCTCATCTAGAGGTACCTTAGAAAGCTCATTGGATGTTAGCTTTATTGGACTTTCTACTTAGTTATATATCGTGGACTTTATTATATAAACAATAGGTTGTTAAGTGCATTGATGCACAATTAAAATTAGCTGCTCAAGTGGGTAAACACAAGAGGGATTACCAATTGTCCATGTTGTGTGGTGAAAAAACTTAACAAAAAGTGAGTGACTTGGTTGCAAAGCGTGGTAAATTCATGTTCACCAACACTTATATCCAGGTGAGTTCAATGATAAGAATTAAGAGATAGTATAATGTTCTGCCTGAATTTATTTCCATTTCGTTAACTTTGATGATTTTATATAGTTTGAAGGTGGAGAACGTCTATATGAAATTGTTGAACATGTGAAAAAAGTTTTCGAGAAAGAAGGGGATCTTGAAAACTTACGTGTTATTTAGACGGCCGTTGATATTGTCATAAAGAAGGTAATTGTATTCCTATTTAGCTTATGTTAACTTGCTATCTGGTTCTTAGCTTACATTTTATAGTTCAGGTGGTTCGTTCAAATATACTACTAGATGGACTTAGAATTGATGGTAGAACTATTGATGATATAAGGCTTATATACTTTGAATTCTAGTACATGCTTTGATTAAGGGGCTCAACACCACATATAAACATGTTGGTCGTGTCAATGTTGCCATCTTTTATGACCCTCCAAATTTTTGCTAATAGAAATCTTCTCAAAGTGAATGTTTTTATTTGTAAAATTTAAATATATGATATAGATTGATATGGTGTGTATGTATGTGTATGGTATAGGTTGGGAAAACCGAAAATATTAGAACCAAGTGTGTTGTAATTACAATTGTCACCTCAGTTTTTGAATCAAAGATTCCTAATCAGGTTTGTTTGATCTTATTTTCAAATTCATTCATCCTTTATTTGATACTGAATATACTCTTGTATACAAATACGTCAATTAAATATATTTAGTATTTGCTACGAGTTGTTTCAAATTATCTTTTCCTCCTATGTATGATTATTTTATAAATAAAAAAAGACGTGCATTTAAAATTTTGCTTATGATAAAAACTGTTTTCATAAAGATTTTTGTTAAAATCGATTTCAATTATTTAGTGTACATAAAATTACTCAAATTACAATGAACTATGCATATGGTTGAGTGCATAGGATGTACACAAATGTTTTCATCTTTGTCCTGTTCCATACCACCTCCTTCTTCATCGTTTCTATTGATCTTTTTTTCTATAAATTCATCAATTTTAGAAGTTTCAAAAACAAAAAGTATACACTAACATGGAATTAGCCACCAGATTTTTTAAATGTTTCTGGTCTCTTTTTCTTCCACCTGTCTTTTTATTGGATTTGAAGACATGGAATTGATAATAAAAACTATGTAATAAATAAAGTAATCACTATACATACTTGACTCTTAAGTCGTTTTTTTTTTTTTAACGGAGTCGTTTATTCTTCGTATTCATATACCACTACTATACACTAAATGATTTTTTGGGAAAGTATAGCATAATAATTACTTTTTTAAATTTTTTTTTTTTCTATTTAAATTGCAAGCGAATGAAAACTTTCAAACTCATCATGGGCTAGTCTGTAATTTGGAACCTAAGTTGGCCATTAGGCCGAACATAATATGTTGGGTATGTGTTTGGTATAGAAGCCAAACACACCATGAGTTAAGGTCAAAAAGGAGAAAGTCCATTAGGAGGAATATGATGGGTTAAATTAAACCATGATTAGGTTCTCCAAACCAACCATAAGGCACTATATAAGGAGGTGAAAAGACACAAGAAGGGGAGGTTGGACCAGAGAACAAAGGATTTACATATTGGATAATTAATTAGTTTTCGCTTAAGCTCGAGCTCGATCCGAATATTCTAATATCGGTTCGAGCCCCCTTTTTGTAACTTGATAAGATCAATACAACTTTCCAGTTCGATTCTTAAGTACATCACGAGATTATTCGACCTCCCAAAACAATAGAATTCATTCAATCCTCGTTTCTGAGTTCGACTCGAATTTAGTTACAACATTTGGCGCGCCAGGTAGGGGACTCTTCTAGGATATCTCTTACGCAGAATGGAATCGAATCGTACGGAAAACGAGAATGGCAACCCCAATGCTCAGGCGGAAATTCAAGAAGTCACACCCCGGGCTGCATTCAACACGCAAAGCCCGGGACAGGACCCGGAGACAAGTTCGCATTCTCTAAGGCAAGACCAAGCACGAGCAAGTCAGGTCGAACGGACACCAATTCGAATCAATGAAGGAGAGCTCAGTCTCACAGACGTAATCGGCACGATCATGAGTCACGTCAACCAGCAAGAGGAGTCAAACCGAAAAATTAACGAACGCCTCGATCTATTGACGTCGATCTATCCATCTCGCCTCGAGCATGTCGGGGCGCCACGTCAAAGAACTGCTAGCGTGATACCATCCATATATGACAGGCTGGGAGGCGCGAACACTCCGCCTACACCCGCAAATCCAATTGCCGGAAGCGCATAGGCCTCGCACCCTGTGCGGCCCTCGGCCCTGTCCAGGCTCTCCGGATCAAGAGAAGACCAGGACAACCGAAACGAAGATATTCGAGACCTGAGGGAGAAACTCAGGACGATGAAATCACAGGTCCACCAGGCGCTAAGCTCGGCGCCGGAGCTCGACCGTGTAATCGAGGCCACATGGAAGCTTCGCATTTCGACCTATGAAGGGAAAACCGACCCGAAACGGCACTTGACAGCATTCTCGCACGCTATGAGCCGACAACATTTCCCTACTGATCAGAAGGACGCGGCGAACTGCCAAATCTTCGTCGAGTACCTGGATGGCCCAGCCCTGGAATGGTTCTCCCGTCTCGAACCAAACTCGATCGATGATTTCCTTCAACTGTCATTCGCATTCGTAAAACACTACTCATTGTATTTACACGACACCGCATCGGACTCGGATCTCTACGACCTCGAGCCTCAAGGGTCAAAAGAAACTTTAAGAAATTACATGGATCGCTTCAAGGCGGTCCTCTCCAAAGTAAGCGTCCCAGATTCGTCAGCAATAAGCGCGCTAAAACAAGGCTTATGGCACGAGTCAGAGTTCCGAAGGGACCTCGTGCAGCATAGGGCATACCGACTTGACGACGTATTGCACCGCGCAAGTGGTTTCATTCGCGTCGAAGAGGACCAGGCAATGAACTCAAAAAGGCAATCGGCACTCAAGCCGCCAGCACCTAAACTCAAGTCAGCGAAAGAACGAATCGAGGATGATTATCAAGAACCCCGACAACACTATGATCAAGATTACAAGGCTAGGCTCCAGGTGAACCAGGTCGGCTCGACCAACCAATCGAATCAGGGGCAATCCAACAAGTGGGTGCGAGGCCAAGATACTAAGGACGGCCAGTCCTATTGCACTTTCCACAAGAAGTACGGCCACGCGACTTCAGTGTGTCGCAGCCTGATGAACGTTCTGTTGGGAAAATACAACAAGGGCGAAATAACGGTCGAATCGCCTCAAACTCAAGCAGAAAAGAACGAGGCGCCAAGGCCCGAACTCGAACAGAGACCTGTGGGAAATGCGAATCCCCCAGTCCCACCGAAGAGACTCAACAACCAGCAGGTATCGCCCGACGCTCCCTCGGCCTCAAAGAGGAAGGTCCTGATGATTATGGGAGGAGCTCAACTCGTGCACGGGTCGGTTTGATCGCTCAAACAACATGAGAAGATGGCAATCCAAGCACAGCGGTGCTTAGTGCGAGCCAAAGTTGACATGCCTATCATTTTTTCTGAGGCCGATACGAAGGGGCTTGTTATGCCTCATAACGACCCCTTGGTAATCGAACTTAGGGTAGGGGACTGCGACGTATCCCGAGTCCTCATCGATACCGGGAGCTCGGTCGATATAATCTTTAAGCAGACACTCGTAAGCATGGATATCCCCGAAAACCAAATCAAGCCAAGCGTGAAGCCCCTGACTGGATTCGATGGCGTCACCACAATGACCATAGGTTCAATCAAGTTAGACGTGTACGCAGGTGGTATAACTAAGGCAGTCAAGTTCCTCATTGTGGATCGACCTGCAATATACAACGTGATTATGGGCACCCGTGGCTGATTTCGCTTCGAGCCGTGCCATCAACTTACCATTTATGTCTGAAGTTTCCCACTCAGACCGGAGTATTCACTATACGAGGCGACCAAAAGATGGCTCGAACGTGTTTCGCTACAGAGCAGCAACTAAGGAGGGTAAGCCTGCACATCTCAACGACGGAACAGTCGCACGCCTCGGAGCCAAGAAAAGACGTATCGGAGTCAGTCACGATCGACCCGTCCCGTCCCGAAAGACGCGTCAATATCGGAACCGAGCTGATTGATCCGATAAGATCCGAGCTGATACAATTCCTTGCGAAGAACGCTGAAACCTTCGCATGGACGGTCCAGGACATGAAGGGAATAAGCCCCTCCATCACGAGCCACCGACTGAACGTCTACCCAACCTTCAAACCGATTCGGCAGAAATGACGGAAACTCGGTTCGGAGGGAGCCAAGGCGGTAAATGAGGAGGTAACGAAGTTGCTCGACGCGGGCTCAATCACCGAGGTACAATACCCCGAATGGTTAGCAAACCCGGTCGTGGTCAAGAAAAAGAACGGCAGCTGGAGGGTCTGCGTGGACTTCACCGACCTGAACAAAGCATGTCCCAAGGACAGCTACCCCCTCCCCCACATCGATCGAGTCGTGGAAGCGACGGCAGGAAACGAGTTGCTGTCATTCATGGACGCTTTCTCAGGTTACAACCAGATCGAGATGCATCCGCACGATCGAGAGAAGACCGCATTCATTACGGAGCGCGGGACATACTGCTACAGGGTTATGCCGTTCGGTCTGAAGAACGCCGGAGCGACCTACCAAAGGCTCGTAAACAAGATGTTCGCTGAGCAGCTCGGCGACACAATGGAAGTTTACATAGACGACATGCTAGTTAAATCGGAAAAGGCGGACAACCACGTCGAGCACCTTAGGTCGTGCTTCGAAATATTGAACCAATATGGCATGAAGCTCAATCCGGCGAAGTGTACATTCGGAGTGACCTCCGGAGAGTTCCTCGGTTACATCGTAACACAGCGTGAGATCGAGGTGAATCCAAAACAGATCGCAGCCATAGCCGATCTACCTTCTCCAAAGAACAAAAGGGAGGTGCAACGCTTGACCGGTCGGATCGCAGCCTTGAATCGCTTCATCTCGAGATCCACAGATCGAAGCCTACCTTTTTATCAACTCCTACGGGGCAACAAAAGCTTCGCCTGGGACGATAAGTGCGAATCGGCCTTCCAAGATCTAAAGCAGTACTAGACTACCCCACCAATCCTCTGAAAGCCTGAGCTGGGCGAGACCCTGTACCTCTACGTATCAATCACCGACGCCGCAGTCAGTGGAGTACTCGTCAGAGAGGATCGAGGCGATCAAAAGCCGATCTTCTATGTCAGTAACGCGCTCGATGGTGCCGAATCTCGATATCCGACGCTTGAAAAACTCGCGCTTGCCATGGTTGTGTCGGCTCGAAAACTCCGACCTTACTTCCAATCCCATACGATAGCGGTCATGTCGACACAACCACTCCGAGCTATACTGCACAGCCCGAGCCAGTCAGGACGGATGGCACGTTGGGCGGTCGAACTGAGCGAATTCGATCTGGAATTTCGAAACAGAACAACGGCCAAGTCTCAAGTTTTGGCAGACTTCGTCACAGAATTACCTCCTAGCACCGAGTCGGTTGGACGATCCGATGCTTGGAACCTGTACGTAGACGAATCGGCGTCTCGACACGGCTCAGGAATTGGAATTTTACTGGTGTCACACTCCGACGACGTACTCGAGCAATCCTTTCGACTCGGATTCCGAGCCTCAAACAACGAGGCCGAGTGGGAGGCACTGATTGCAGGCCTAAGGCTTGCAAAGGAAATGGGGGCGCGATGCATACATGCTTTTAGCGACTCCCAGCTAGTGACAAACCAGCTAAATCACGAGTACGACGCTCGAGACGATCGGATGAGTGCATACTTGCAGCTAACAGAGAAAATCATACTAGATCACTTCGATAGTTTCCTCCTCTCCAAGGTGCCTCGCGCCGAAAATTCCAAGGCAGATACGTTGGCATCATTGGGATCGAGCTCGGGCACCGAGCTGCATCGAACTATCCCAGTTGGAATACTGCCAGACCCCAACATCTAACTCCCTCGAAGCCAGAGCAGTATAATGAGCATCACGGAGCTCGAGACAGAACTTGAGCCTAACTCCGAACCAATTTCAATCCCAGGAGCATCGACGTCAAGCGCCGACTGGCGTGAGGAAATCATCAAGTATATCACACAAGGAATCATACCAGAGGACAAGTGGGCAGCTCGACGCCTCAAAACTCGAAGTGCGCGGTACGTCATGCTCGAAGACAAGTTGTTTCGGTGGAATGCAGCAGGAGTCCTACTCCAATGTATCGCGGGAAGCGAAATCTATCTAGCCCTCGCCGAAACGCACGAGGGGGCTGGAGGAAGCCACTCAGGCGGTCGAACCCTCGCCCTCAAAATTAAAAAGCTTGGGCTCTACTGGCCGACAATGCTCATAGACTGCGCGAACCACGCGCGATGCTGCGAGAAGTGCCAACGGCACGGCCCCATGATCAAGTCACCAACCGATCCCCTAACCACGTCTGCCGCCGCTTACCCCTTCATGAGGTGGGCAATGGATATCATCGGACCGTTCCCCAAGTCGCACCAAAAGAGGTACGTCATAGTCATCACCGACTACTTCACAAAATGGGTTGAGGCCGAGGCGTACGCAATGATTCGAGCTAACGACGTCGGACAACGGCTCACAATTCATCTCCAACACATTCGAGGCCTTCTGCTCGAGGTGGAGGATCAGACTCAACAAATCGACACCTCGGTACCCGCAGGGAAATGGCCATGCCGAAGCAACTAACAAAGTAATCATCAGCGAGCTCAAGAAGCGACTTGATGAAAGGAAGAGCCTTTGGGCCGACGAGCTCGATGGTGTCCTATGGGCATTCCGCACAACTCCGAGACAGTCAACAGATCGAACTCCTTTTTCTCTCGCCTACGGGCTCGAGGCTATGGCACCCGCCGAGGTCAACATCAATAGCCTTCGCAGGAGCACCATGCCCAGGAACCCCGAGGTCAACGAGATCGCGCTCCTCGATAACCTCGACTTCGTCGAAGAGGGACGTGTCCAGGCACTGCTTCGAATCCAGAATTACCAACAACGAGCCGCCCAGTACTACAATCGTAAAGTACAAGGTCGAAGCTTCCGTGAAGGAGACATGGTGCTGCGAAAGGTATACGAAAACACCAAGGAGTATCAAGCCGGTAAACTCGGAGCGAACTGGGAAGGTCCATATCTCATCTCAAAAGTCGTCCGACCCAGCGTGTACGAGTTAATGACACTTGAAGGCGTCAGAGTCCCACGGTCATGGAATTCGATGTCCCTCAAACGATACCATTACAACTCCCAGCCAGTCCCAGTCGCATCGATTTCAACGCCTCGAATCTTTTAGAATATATATTAAAAAAAAAAAAAAAATCGAGCTCATGACTCGACTCGAACTACGAATGGCTTGATCCCACCTCGGGTACGTAGGCAGCCTTCTCGAAGGTCCAGCTATACCTCAAAAAAAAAAAAAAAAAAAAAACGATCGAAGCTCTGGCCAGGCCTCGGTCACTACAAAAAGCGCGACACTCTCATAGTCGCTTCGATTCCCAACGAATCGAATTCAGGTCCACGTCGACCTGACCCAAAAGCCGGGGCCGGACCCGCACGACTCCTAAGAATGCCTAAGTAGTTAAGCCGGAAACTACCCGCACACTTAGCCGCAAGACGGATCATACTCACATAAGCCGAGCCCAGGCTCGCACCGCAGGACCCAACCCCCCATCGAGCACAAAGGTTGGGCCCGAATCTCAGACATTCAATGTCAGGCCTGAGCTCGAATCGAAATACTGAACTTACAGCAGTTCCACGATCGCATCAAACTCTCGAATTTGGACAAAATGTTCGGTCTATACAAAACTTGGCTATATTCGAAGTTGGAAACGAAACGAGCAAAAAGTTAACACTTAAGATGAAAAGTTTCTCAGATTAAAACCCGATTCGACAGAAATAAAGCATTTGAAGCAATAAAAAAAAAGGGGAGAGAAGTATTACAACCCGAGCCGTGACGACTCGATTAATAAGTTCAAAAAGAAAGAAAAGCAAATACAAAGAAGAAATCCCGTCGATCACAAGCGATCTAGGAAGCAGTCCCTTGCTCTTCGAGGTTCGAATCAGCGAAGAGAGGAGCGATCAGCTCTCCAGTGGCAGCATCTATTGCAGGCTCCTCAACTGAAACGAGCGCCTCGATCGAAGCAGGCTCCTCGGTCGCAACATTCTCTCCAGCATCGCCCTCCGCCTCGCTCTGATCACCAAAAAGCTCGGCCGTGAGCTGATTCTCATCATCCGCCTCGACATTTGCTGCCTCCTTAATCTCAGCAAGAGTAAGGGCAGGAGTCTTCCCAGCCACCGACGATCAACCATCGACCTCGCTCTTCTCGGCCTCTTCGTCAGAACTGTCCGAAGAAGAAATATCAAGTGCTACGCTCTTCTTCGGCTCGATCTCTTCGTCATCAGAAGAATCAGTGGGGAGAGACGGAAGGACGATCGCATCCGCCTCAGCGGTATTTGAAGCGAGTCGAGCTTCAAGCTTCTCCTTCTTAGCCGCATCGACCAAAACTCCGTCCTTAGCTGCTTTTTCCATCCTCCTGATGGCTCCAACCACTTGACTAGCTAGCGATGCGAGGCGAATAGCCTCGGTTTGGACCTTGCTCCTCGCTTCCATGATCTCGATGCTGCATCGAAGCTTATCCTTAGCTTTCGTCTTGACCCCCTCAACGGCTCGAGCCACAGCATCTTTCGAGGAACTCCTAAGCTCCGCAACCTCCCCCTCGATTCGAGACACCACCTCTTTCTTTGCCTCCTCCGCCTCGGCCAGCGCTGAGGTCAAGGCATCGACCTTCAAGCTGAGGTCATCTTTGCTGGCAATCAGCTCGCCGTTCATCTGTTGGGAATGATTCAGCAGGTCCTTGAGCTTCGCAACTTCCAACTCAGCCCTCGTTCGAGCCTCCTGCGATCGATTCGATTCGGAGACCAGATCGCCGTTTTGAGCATTGAGCTTGCGGTTCCTCTGATCCAGGTCATACCGCACATCAGAAAGAAAGTTGTAGCCAGCGAACATCTGCACAAGGATCAAACAAACGAGGTAAGGAAGTTTCGATCGAACTCGGATCGACCATGCCTAAAATCAAAAACTCACCGAGATGGCCGACATGGCGAACCGCGTATCCGGGTCGCTAGAAGAAGGATCGACAGCAGGCGGAGAAAGGAAGTCAGGACCGCCTCGCACGCACCGAACGAACTGAAGGCAGGCCAAGGGAACTTGGGAAATATGCTTCCCCTCTCCTCTGAAGTCGAAAACAAAGTCAAAAGGAGATGAGCTCGATCCATCAGCATCCCCCACACGAACTACCGCGCCAGCATACAGGTGATCGATCTCTACGGGGAGACCAACGGTATTAAATCGAGCCAACTTCTCGATTTGATCCCCAGACCCCAAGGCCTCATGAGCCGATCTCTTCTTTTCTTTGATGGATTTTGCCATCTCTTTCTCCTCATCGGCGCGCTTTTTCTTCTTCGCCTCGGCCTCAACTCCCTTCTTCTCTTCGGCCCTCGACTTTCGCTTAGCCACCTCTATCTGCCGCTCCCTCTCGAGTTGAGCCTCTTCTGCCCGTCGACTCTCCGCCAGCAGTTCCCCCATCAATCCTTTACCCCGACCATAAGTGATCGGTGCTTTCTCGGGTCGAAGACCCTCTCTTACTATTGGGGGATCCACCCTTGGAAGCTCGAACTCCTCATCCGAATCCACCACGTCAAGGTTCAACTTCACCATCGAAGACTTCTTTGGTCGAGTCTGCACAGTCTTTTTCTTTGATGGAGTCAAACTCTTCTTTCTTTGGCTCGAACTGGTCTTCTTGTTCGAGCCCTGCTGAGCTTCAGGAGAATTATCTTCCAACGGAAGGTAGAAGTCACCTGCAAAAAGGAATGATTAGAAGCGAGCCGGATACAAAAGTAAAGGACAATCGAGTTATTACCTGTCGAAAACCGAGGGTAGCTCCGAGCGATTCGATGAGATAGGAAGTCGGGCCAGTGACGGATATGTTTCTTGTCTTTTCGAAGAAGCGTGACGACCGAATCCTTAGGAGTCTTCCGCTTCACGGGTTCAACTGCACAAAGACAAAGAGATTAAAATCAGTTCAAAAATTTGAAGAACTCGATTTCAGTCTTACCAGGTCGAAAATTCCATCCGACTCGAATCGGCTTACTAAACTCTCCAATCGTTCTTCGACTGATTTCCACATAGAAATACCGCGACCATCGATGCCTGTTAACCTGGCTACTATGCCCCTTCACGAGCTGGTAACCGCCTCGAGGAGATACGTAAAATCGACCCGAATTTCCGATAGGGCTAAATGAGGAAATCTCCTCGAACTCATCAAGATTTACTACCCCACCATGCTCTGCAGCAAGAACCACCACAGCCATCATGGCTCGAATCGAACCATGCGTCAACTGAGAAAGAGAGATTCGACGTCGATGGCAGTACTGAAGCAGTAACCTCGGTATCGGGAAGCAGAGTCCCCCATTTTTGATGAAGCACTCGTACACGCACATAAACCCCGACGGCGGACTCCAGGGTCGATCATTGGCCTGGGGATAAACAACCGAAATACCTTCCCAACCACCTGCTGGTGTCAGAGCATAAACACGGCTCGAGTTCATGCTCGACTCGACGTCATTGGAATCATCGAGTCTAATTCCGTGTCCGAGGCCGGGACCTTGGGATTTCGGCTCAGCGTTTCGGAAATCGATAAAACTCCCCTTCTCACCTCCAGAGGTGCCCGCATCCGTTTCGACTCGATTCGATGTTTCAGATCTTTGCGAATCACCCTCAGAACGAGCATACGAAGATCCATCGCGAGACGAATCCCTAGAAAGCTTCTGAGGAACGACATGGGATCGATGCATAGGCAGCTCGATCCTAGGAGACGACGCATCCGACACACGCCGATCTGAAGGCCCAGCAAGAGGAACGCCCGTTGGGATAAGTGTATCGAGTCGATCATCCGATGCATAAGCCAGTGTAACATTTGGGCCGTGTAGAATCCTCCTCCTATTTAACTTCACGGAAGCGCTTGAGTCTGAAGACATCCTTGACAGTCGAAGAACGATTCGGAAGTACTAAACAACGGGTCGAACGCGCAAGAAGAAAATCGAAGCAAAATTTACCTTCTTTCTACTGACGGCTCGATCCAAAGAAAATGCAAATGACGAGAAAAGAGAGAAGAACTTCGATATTTATACCCAGAAGGGAGAAGGCGAACCGACACCAACAAACCGCATCTCTCCACCAATCAGAAGAAGTGGGCCTCAAAGCAAAGCCCATTAGCTTATCTAAAATCCCATGGGCCGAAGTCTTGGGCTTCGAAATTCAAAGCCACGCGGCGAGCCCAGCAGAGGAGATCCGAGAGCTCGAGCTGCCCAATCCGCGCAAGGGTTCGACGATGACAGACAAGACCGATGCGAGCCGCGTTGAACCTTAACTAATCACATATTCGATTCGACCTGTAAAAAAACGACGAATTCGACTCGATCTCTTTCGCCGACTTGGGGGGGGGGGGGCTTACTGTTGGGTATGTGTTTGGTATAGAAGCCAAACACACCATGAGTTAAGGTCCAAAAGGAGAAAGCCCATTAGGAGGAATATGATGGGTTAAATTAAACCATGATTAGGTTCTCCAAACCAACCATAAGGCACTATATAAGGAGGTGAAAAGACACAAGAAGGGGAGGTTGGACCAGAGAATAAAGGATTTACATCTTGGATAATTAATTAGTTTTCGCTTAAGCTCGAGCTCGATCCGAATATTCTAATATCGGTTCGAGCCCCCTTTTTGTAACTTGATAAGATCAATACAACTTTCCAGTTCGATTCTTAAGTACATCACGAGATTATTCGACCTCCCAAAACAATAGAATTCATTCAATCCTCGTTTCTGAGTTCGACTCGAACTTAGTTACAACATAATATACAAGGAAATGAATTGTTTGGCTAACCATGGATAAACCCAACATCTGTAACACTAAACCAAACAATTCATTTCCTCGCATCAATTCACAATATCAGTTATATATGGGCCGTAAGAAGTCTATTTTACATATATGGGCTTTTAAAGCCCATCCGTTTCAACTACTAATCTTTTCTTTAACCTAGTATACTAGAGATATATAATTCCACTCACTTTCTAGGGCCTCGTCTTTTTCCGTCGAGCAGCCGCGCTTTTTCGGCTGAGCAGTGAGAACAGAGTCGCCATGGGAAGAAGTGAGTCTTCTTCATCTCTCGTCGTAGCTTAAGCTTTAGGGTTCCTACGTTATCCAAATGATCATTTCGCTTACTTTCTCTCATACCGATAATGATTTAGGTACTCTGCAATTGCGTTTGTTTATAGGATAACTAATTAGGTTAATAACTCTCTTCTGATAGGAAATGATAGTTTGTTTTGTTAATGGAAGTAGAATCATCGATTTTACCTGTGTTTTCGTTGATTTTGTGGTGATTTTGGTCTGATGAACAATGTATGTATGAATCGTTATAGGACCAGCTAGGTGTTACCGTCAGATCAAGGGTAAGCCATACCCGAAATCTCGGTACTGTCGTGGTGTGCCAGATCCCAAAATCAGGATCTACGATGTTGGTATGAAGAAGAAAGGTGTTGATGAGTTCCCTTTCTGTGTGCATTTGGTTTCATGGGAGAAGGAAAACGTTTCCAGTGAAGCTCTTGAAGCTGCACGTATTGCTTGCAACAAGTATATGGTGAAATCTGCAGGAAAAGATGCTTTTCATTTGAGGATTAGGGTTCATCCTTTCCATGTTTTGAGGATTAACAAGATGCTTTCGTGTGCTGGTGCTGATAGGCTTCAGACTGGTATGAGAGGTGCTTTTGGTAAAGCTTTGGGTACTTGTGCTCGTGTTGCTATTGGACAGGTGCTTTTGTCTGTTCGTTGTAAGGATGCTCATGGTCACCATGCTCAAGAGGCTCTTCGTCGTGCTAAGTTCAAGTTCCCTGGTCGTCAAAAGATTATTGTCAGCAGGAAATGGTATGTTTCAAAAAATTTAGATTCTTTCATATGGGGATTTTTAAATCAATCATGATGTGTTGAGAGCTAAGCTTGTGACTTTTTTTCAGGGGGTTCACTAAGTTTAACAGAGCAGACTTCACGAAGTTGAGGCAAGAGAAGCGTGTTGTTCCTGATGGTGTCAATGCTAAGGTAGGTATTTCAATTATGCATCAAATTGTCACACTTTGATTTTTGGCCTGTAATAGCAGTAAAACTCATTTATTGGAACCATCTTGTGTTGTGGAATTGAACAATGTTTCGGTATCTTTTCCAGTTCCTCTCATGTCATGGACCTTTGGCTCGTCGTCAGCCGGGAAGTGCATTTTTGCCAGCCACCTATTGAAGTTTGAGAGCTGTAGTCTCCTCTCTCCTTTCCGGAGAAGTAGTATAATCAGTCTGAAACTTTTTACTTAAAAGTATTGTTTCAAATTTTTTTGGACACATTCAGTATTCTGAATCTTTTGTGACTCATTGTTCAAGTTTTGAAATGGTAACGTTCCATTAGCGTTGGATATTTACTATCTTTTGCAAGATTTTTGTCTGCTTTGAAATTCATTGTGAAATCTGAGCTTATATACTTCAGCAAAACAAGTGAAATCAAAGGATTGAAAACAGGATGGAAAGTTTATCATATAATTTGGAATTTATCTTTTCGTAACTCTGTATGATTAAAACATAATGTTTGATAGATTTGTAAATTTTTAACATTTTCCTTTTGATATCTCTATAATATAATTAATTAATTAGTAAAGCTTGGCTAGCTAATGTTAGGTGGTTGTCTTTTTTAATATTTATGATCTAATTACTGAAGAATTTATATTAGACTGAGGGATCCAAAAGAAAATGACAGAAACCTACATGTCAAAATCAGATTCAAACTGCCATTTTCATGTGTAAATCCATCTTCGTTTTCCTTTTCAAATAATTTATTTTTTGATAAAGCTTTCAAAGAATTTATTGCAACCATTCAATCAAGAAAGAACAAAAAGTGCCAAAACAGTGAACCAAAAGAAATCAAACTTTTTGAAAAAACTTTAGGGTATTACTTGCAAGCAAAAAGATCAAGATAGCTTGCAACTACGACCATAGAGTTTAAAAGCTCTTATTCTGTGAATTGAGTGAAGAACACAAACACATGTATTATTTTGCAAAAAATAAATGATATATAAGAAAACAATTTCAACAACTTATAACAGAACTGGAAAACTCTAGATTATGCACTTTTTCCACCAATTTATTACAAAATCTGTTTCTGTTTTTCTTTCCAAGAACCTAACAATACCACCAAGATGATTGTATCCAATTGAATTTTGAAAGAAAATTTTTATAACCAAATAAATAAGAAAAAAGACTGCAACTTTCCAACTCCCCCAGCAGCAAGAAGAATCTTGATTTCAATTTGCAAAACAAAACTTCTGAAAAATTATTGTTGAAAACTTTGATCAGCAACCCATCACCGCGCAATTGTAGACGAAATTCGATGAATGTTTCCTATCAAGCAATGTCCATTGAGGTGGACTACTTGATGGTATCCAAGAATTCAGCTCAATGAACCCTCCACCTGAATTCTTAAGTCCACCAATCACGATTAACCGCTCACCGCAAGCTTTAAACGCTAATCCCCAACCGTTAACCGAATCAGCTCTTTCAGGCAATCTCCCTAAAGTAAACCATTTCTTACTCTCCTTATCATACTTCCTCACCTCCATATCAGCATGATCCGCCACATACAACTGATTATTCACAACAGCAACAAGAGGCGGCGCTTCTGAAGATGCTGGCGTTTCCCGGCTCCTTGGAGGAGACATTTCCGGGATCTCAGTCCATTTCTTCGTCTCCAAATCGAACTCCTCACCGCAAGTAAGCACTTTCGAGCCACTCCCGCTGATTCCTCCAATGACATAGAACTTCCCATCCATGAAAACACCTGAACACATCTTCCTCGGTTTGTTCATCTTAGGAAGTGTAGTCCAAGTCTGAAGCTCAGAGTTATACATCTCAGCGGAATCACAGATTTTGCCAAGAGGATCACAACCACCAGCGAAGATCGCAATCTCTCCTAGACTCGCTGACCCGAACAAACATCTGGGATGATTCATCCTCAAACCAGAAGACCAAGAATTAGTCAAAAGACTGTATCTATATATTACATGAGTGAAACCATCATCTCTGCCTAAAACAAGCAAATCAGTGCCAACAGCGAGCGATTCTTTATCAGCACACATGAAGGTAACACTTGAAGGCATTCTTGGTAAATGCATCCATCTTCTTTCAACAGGATTGAAAGCAACCCATTCCAAGAGCTGACAAGAGAAGTAAACCCAATGCTCAACAATCTGGTTTTGCCTCCTGAGCCTGTAGATGTCTCCTGACTTAACCAGAGACCGGAAACTCCTGCTTACGGATGCAACTGAACTGTAATCTGACCTTGCGCAACGGATCAGACAGCTGATCGAGTTGTCTCTGCCGATATCGCTGATAAGTGAATCATCATCAGCATCAGCATCAGCATTGTTGTTAGAATCAGATTGTTGTTGTTCTTCTTCTTCTTGGTCTCCATGAATTGAAAGTGCCATCAATTTGGGAGATTTGGTTTGCCTGGCGTCGTCATTGAGCTCATCAACATCATCGTCTTCTTCCAATGCTCGTTTGCCATTGGAGAGCTTAGAGTCACATGAATCTTCTCCTTGGGGATACATGTACGGCCACTTGGATTCTGAAAGACGAGAACTTGAGAAAACCCTTGATATCAGATATGTCCGATCTTCCACCATCATGTGTTATAAATATCAGATTCAAACACAACACTAAGGAATACAGAGAAACAGAGAATATATCTCAAAATCAACGAAACTGATTCAATTCAGATTGATCATTACCAAATCCAGATAAGAAATGAATTCAGACACAACCGATCCAACCACCCAAAAAATTGTCAGTTTTATGATAAGAACATAAACATCAAAACCAAATCCCAGAAACAAAAATTGTCAGTCCAGATCCCGAATTCGAAACCCAAATTCACCCCAAAAAAAGAAAAAAATCAAACCGTAGGAATCACCGATCTCGATCTGAACATGATTCCTCGACGGAGAAGAAGAGGAGAGAAATGGAGAATCTTTAAAAGAAAATAAAAAAAATAATAATTAAGAAGAAGAAAGGTACTTACGGATTGGATTAACGAAAGAAGAAGAAAAAAATAAAAAAGATTAGTTTCTGATTTTTGTTGATCTCTTTGAAAACTCTCTGCCAATCGGAAGTGAAGCTTATGTTATGACTTTTTTAAAGCATTCTCTCTCTTCTGTTTAACTTTCTCTTACTCTTGTTTATGTTTTGTTTACTCTTGTTTCTGTTTTGTTTTACTTTTTTTTTATTGGTTTTATATAGGTATCAAAATGTATTTAATTAATTAAGTAACTAATTTAATAACTTTCTACAAAATAGGTATGACCTTTGACTCCAAATATGTTAGAGATAAGATTTTTATTTCTTCAGTTTTCTAGTCAAATGTGTCATACATTATTTCTAGAAAGATATTACAAGTTACTTAATTAGTTACTTAATTAAATACATTTTCTAAGTTTTGTTTTGTAGTGTTTTGGTAAGTAAATGTTATAAAGTTTCAGTATTCTATTAACCTGTTATATTTCTTCATCTGGTCAAATATAAGTTAATTGATTGTACTAAAGTGTTCATGTGTACATCATAAGAATTTTAAATAACTTTTTTATTTTTATATTTTTACCATATTCAAACGTTATAGATAACAAATACACATCTACTTCTTCATTACTCTAGAAACAAAACAAAATTCAATTTTATACCCTAAAATTGTATTTATTTCCACTACAGATTACAGACTATGGTTTAAGGAATAAAATACTATTCTTTATGTATTTCCACAAATATTATTTATTTTACAAGGAATATAACTGCTATGGACAAAGTAAATCTAGGTTTAAGGAGCACGTGCCAACGCACGTGGGAATATCTTTTTGCACATAAACCATGAAATTAGTGTATTATTTAATTTTAATACTACTATTGGTTGTTAACAAAGGGTGGGAAAAAAACCGAAACCGAATTACCCATTCCAAACTTGACCCCGGTTATCTAAATTTACCCGAATGGGTATTATATTTCTATAACCGAAAAAGCGAATCCGAATTCAAAACGAACCGACAACCGAACGAGTATCCGAACTATTCGAAACATAAATTAAACTAAAAATATTTAGATTTAAGGTCGGATATGTACATGTATTTTAGATAATTTTTCTAATTTTGTTTGGTTAATTCGAGTATTATGGATTATCTTCGAATAAAAATAACCAATTTATCTATGTTATTTAAATTTTTACAATTTTATTATTGATATTTATCACGTATTTTTGGATAATTAAAAAAAAACTAATAAAATTATATCAAATCCGATTTTTTTTGGGTAATTATGAATCTTTCATGTAGTTTTTGAGTATTTTAGGTAAAAAATACGAAAATATCGAGACATGAACTAAAAATTCAAATATTTTTGGAACAAAAAAATCCGAACTTGTACTTGACCTGAAATCTTAAAGGTACATGTATGGGCACAAAATTTCTAGACCCGAAAGAACCTGTACCCGATAGGACCCGGCCCGAACCCGAACATGTACCCGTATGTGTATGTCTAAATATCTTTTGTCACATTTCTAAGTAGTTTGAAGTTTAGATTTTGGTATTTTAATACATTTTCAAGTTGTTAGAATTTTAGATTTGGTATTTCAAATGTTTTTGTGTTGTTATTGCTTCAAATATTTTCACATTACACGTTATTTTTTTTATAGATTTCGGAAAAACAGTTTAAAGTACAATTGAACATGAAAGAACCTAGACTCGAACCCGAACTCAAACCCGATTCGAAACCTAATAGGTTCCACTATGGGTACATAAATTCTAGACCCAACAGAACCTATACCCGAATGAACCCGATCCGGACTCGACCCGAATACCCGTTTGCCGAGCCCTAACTTATAGGGTGGGCTTTGACCATTAAACAAAAAAACTTAGAGCATGATCAATCTGAAATGAATCAGTTTCGTTGATTTTAAGTTTTTTCTCAGATATATTCTCTGTTTCTCTGTATTCGTTGTGTTGTGATTTGAATCTGATTTTATAACACATGATGGTGGAAGACCGGACATATATGATATCAAGGGTTTTCTCAAGTTCTCGTCTTTCAGAATCCAAGTGGCCGTACATGTATCCCCAAGGAGAAGATTCACGTGACTCTAAGCTCTCCAATGGCAAACGAGCATTGGAAGAAGACGATGATGTTGATGAGCTCAAAGACGACGCCAGTCGCCAGGCAAACCAAATCTCCCAAATTGATGGCACTTTCAATTCATGGAGACCAAGAAGAAGAAGAACAACAACAATCTGATTCTAACAACAATGCTGATGCTGATGCTGATGCTGATGCTGATGCTGATGATGATTCACTTATCAGCGATATCGGCAGGGACAACTCGATCAGCTGTCTGATCCGTTGCGCAAGGTCAGATTACAGTTCAGTTGCATCCGTAAGCAGGAGTTTCCGGTCTCTGGTTAAGTCAGGAGACATCTACAGGCTCAGGAGGCAAAACCAGATTGTTGAGCATTGGGTTTACTTCTCTTGTCAGCTCTTGGAATGGGTTGCTTTCAATCTTTTTATTGGTTGATTTTTTTGGAATTGATGATAAAACATGTTTTGTTTTTAAAAAATTAAAAATTAAATGATTTCTTAATTTGTGTGTAGAAACCTTAAACATCAAACAAAAAAGAACAGAGGGAGTATGATACTAGGCATCATGCCTGACCCTGAGTATTGGGTTGCCTAAAGCCCAAAAACATTTTGATGCCCCATTATAAACACTAACAAAAAAACTTACCTTAATTTGATGTCCAGAAACTCGAATTCGGCACCAATTACCATGTTTTTCCGTGTTCTACCGCTAGGCTACAAAAAAGTTTTGTAAAAGTGATGCCCTTAAAATTAATAACCTATATTGATGCCTAACGCCGGGCGTCACCGGCTTTAAGTCAGGGCCGGCCCTGCTAGGCATCTACATGATCATGGAGACAAAGAAACTCTCTAATGGAATCGATTTTTTAATTACCTGTACCACTATCTTTGATCAAACAAATGCTTCCTTTTTCTTCCAATCTCGAACGTATCTGTAACCAAATTGATTCAACAAATACCAATTTTTGAATTAAATTTATACCAACAAAACAAAAACACAATCGATTCAAACATAAAAAGACTCAGAAATCCCGATACGTGCAGGGGAAGAGCTTTCAGAAATCTATCGTGTTCTTGCTCAGTCCAGTTCTCTCTCGACTTTTTGATTGTGTATGGCTTCCGAATCTTCGTCGCTGAATCCTCATAATAAGACACCGTCTTGATACGTCCGGTGACCAGGCTATCCTAAGAAAAGGACACCATATTAGTTGATGCTTCAATTTTCCTTTTAAGTTCTTAGATCAACAAATCCCAAAATCAAATTTGCAGAATCAAACTAATAAAGGAGAAACATGAAATCAAACCTTGACAATGAAATTGTAGATGAATTTGGATTTGGTTTCTTGAGATGCATCCATCGAATGCTCAGATCTAGATCGTCGACGAAGAAAAGAGAAATCGTCCTCTACTTACCAGGCGACAATCCTCAGAAAATAACACCACATTAATTTGATTCTTCAATTTCCCTTTTAAGTTCTTAGATCAACATTAAATCTCAAAATCGATTATGCAGAATCAAACTAATAAAGAAGAAACATGAAATCGAACTTTGACGATGGATCGTAGATGGATTTGGTTTCCAAAGATGCATCCATTAATGCTCAGATCTAGATCCCCGACGAAGAAAAGAGAAACCGTGCTCCGGTCACTGAGCGACAATCCTCAGAAAATGACACCATATTAGCTTGATTCTTCAATTTCCCTTTTAAGTTCTTAGATCAACATTAAATCTCAAAATCGATTATGCAGAATCAAACTAATAAAGAAGAAACATGAAATCGAACCTTGACGATGACATCGTAGATGGATTTGGTTTCCGGAGATGCATCCATAGAATGCTCAGATCTAGATCGCCAATGAAGAAAAGAGAAACCGTGCTCCGGTCACCGAGCGAAATTCTTCAGAAAATGACACCATATTAGTTTGATTCTTCAATTTCCCTTTTAAGTGCTTAGATCAACATTAAATCTCAAAACCTATTTTGGAAAATCAAACTAATAAAAGAGAAAAATGAAATCGAACCTCGACGATCAAATCGTATATGGATTTGGTTTGGAGATGCATCCATTGAATGCTCAGATCTAGATTGCCGACGAAGAAAAGAGAAACCGTGTTCTCATAATTAATTTTATTTATAGGCAAAAACACGTAAAGTGGTCCAATAGTTTTCTTACACGTGTCCTCTTTAATACGTGTCAAGAGTGTCCTCCACATGAAACGACACAAAAAGAAACTTAATAAATCATTTATTTTAAAAATCTATATATTTTCTTTTAATTACTTGAAACTCTCATAATCTCACCGTTAATTATGTTCTTATGTGGTAGGTTTTTAATTTTATCTCTTCAAAGAAATGGTATTTCTCCATTTTTTCAAGACAAGTAACTTTTTCAGCTACATTGTCTTTTATAGGGGGGTATTTATTTCCAAAGCATAGATAATAGATGAGCCTCTATTTATAGAAATGAAATGTGAAAATTAAAAGTAATTACAACAACTTCGACGACAATATTCCGAGTTATCAGTGGACTATTATCCATGATCAATTGATTTTGTCAGATGGACCAACGATTTTTTTGAATTGGAAAGATTATCAATAAGTGTTTACCACATTCCTTATATATGGAGTAGAAAAATTATTAGAAAATTTGTTACCGTTGATTTAAGTGATGTTTTAGTTTTTTTTTAACACTGGATAGCAATACAAAGTATGAAGAGACCGAGTATGAAGAGAATACAAAGTTTCAAATAAAACACCAATAAGTGTTATATAAAGAATGAGGAATAAAGTTTTAGATTTGAGAATTTTAACATACCCACCCTTAAGGTGATTAATAACATCACCATCATGACATCTCAACTTGGTGATCATATGCTTTGATATCATTAGCAGATTCTGAGTCCACGAGAGCACGAAATTCCAACCTTTCTTGGGAACCTTGAACTAAGACAAACCAAAGAAGCCAAACACGAACAACAAATATGAATGAGCAACCTCTTATAGTGAATAAGGTATACCTCTCAAAACTTAAATCATGAACTTCATACTCTAGAGACGGCAATGTCGAAAGACTTGTAAACATCTCGATAGAAGCTAAAAAGAACAGACTTCGAACCGGTCTATTAAGTAGTAACAAAGAGGGAGGCAAGATCTACTTTGAAAAAGCTGAAATCCGAATGAAAACAACAAATAAACGGATCCGAAGAGAAGCTAAGGCAAGGCCATACGAAAGGGGAGAGATACTTAAAAATCAAAACGACGACAATAAGCAACAATGAGGCTAGCAATTCAACTAGCAATAGACCAACAGACTACGACTATCAACACAAAGAAACAAATCTGACAAACAAGAAGACGTTACCCACATGCTCAACAAAGCCGACATCACCACCATCTCGGCAATCTTGAGCTCATCAAGATCTGGTTTTCGCGAGCGATAAACTTTCGACAAAACCTTGCAGAAAAAAAATCAAAACAGAAACTAGAAACAAACAGTGAAGACATCGGACCGACGTCGGTGCTATGATAGCCACCCGACGTTGGTCCGAGCTTGAAAAATTGAGATTTAAAACTTTGCCTCTAACGTTTTTATGTTTGTGTTTTTCTGATTGGTAAAGAATTATTGCTTTAGAAAAAAATAAATTTAAAGTCACTACTTAAAGCCCAACCAATCATGCACCATGAAGTGATGTTTTAGTTAGGCTCTTATTTTTGCTATACAAATACTATTTTACATTTTTAATACAAAAATATAAAGAAAAGTTCACTTTCATTTTTGTAAATAGAGTTTCTGTTTTTACGTACATACTAAGACCATTTCTAATGGTCCTTGAAATTTTACATTTTCCTTACTTTTGAAGATAAAAATAAAAAAATCTTCGCCAATGGTGCTTCATTTTCATCTTCAAAATGAAGAAACGAATAGTGTTGACTTCATATATGAAGAAATACTATTCATTTCTTCATATTTTGAAGGTAAACTTTTTCTTTGCAAATTGGTCATTCAATATACATAATCAAAATTCTGAGTTTTATTTTATCCAATTATTTTTGTTTTGTATTTTCATTCTATCTAATTATTTTATAAAGTAAAATGCAATATTAAATCATATAAAATAAAAATTACAACAACATAACCAAAAATAAAAATAAAAATACATAATTAGTAGTAAAAGTAATAATTTAAAAACAGAACACAACATAAATTACGATTTAATAATCTCCTAAATCGCTTTCGGACGCACTAATACCATTAGAATATTGCCCAAATGAAGTTGATGCAAGAGGAGGTTGTTGATTTTGTTGTTGTTCAACTTTTTTCGGTATAATTCGTGCTTGTTCTTCTTGAACATATGCAAGAATGTTTGGATCTTGAATGGAACTCAAGTCTTGAAAGAAAACTTTATTTTCTTCCTTGAGTTTTTGAATCTCTAAATGCTCTTGTCTTTGTGCACTTGTCTTCTTTAGTTGTTCCAAAAGTTGTCTATTTCCTTCTTCTAAGGTGTTGATAATAAGTGATGTTTGATCATCACTTTTTCTCTTTAGTTAAATTGATGAGATGAAGATCCACCCATACTCTCTTCACCATCATCTAAGTTCAAAGAAAATGAAGACAAATCTAGAGATACTTGAGTAGCGGAATCAAGGCTAGGATTTTCCGACTCGGAAGATATATACCCGAAACCATGCGATTTTGATACTTGTCTAGCATTGGTGTCCCCATCATTGAACTTCTGAAAAACCTTGATAATATTCCAAACATCATCAAATTTCGAACCTCCTTTGGAAGTTGGATCTTCCTTTAGCATTACTTTGGCTTGATTGAACTACAAATCATTTAAAAACAAAATATTCAAAGCAAATTTATAAATCATATATTATTAATAAGAACAAGATACTTACAATATCAGCAGGTGGAGCACCACTTTGAGGTCTATTTTTACATTGTTTGATGCATGCATGCAATTTCTTTGTTGCTTTCTCAATTGCTTGAATTCTGCATTGGATATATTTCTTTGAACGTTCACTCCAAGTTGCAGTTTTTCCTTTTTCGTAAGCTTCTAGCACACGAGACCAGAACTGATGGGATGACTGATAAACACCCGTGATTGGATCTTGAGAAATTTCTATATAAATTTGACATAAAAATTTATCTTCTTCTTGAGTATATCAAGAAGAACGTAAAGGCATTTTTGTAAATGATGTAAGAAAAGAAATAGATGCATAAATCAAATTATAGAATGGTTATTTGTTGTGAATGGAGAGAGCGTAATTATTTAAGTAACCAAAAAATAATTGACATGGCGTAATTATTTAAGTTCTAAGGAAAAGGATGGGTCATTTGACATGGCGTAATTATTTAAGTTCTATTAAATACATGTAAATACCAAAGGATTCTTCTGCAGCGTGATTGGTGTTTATCTGCATATTGAATAACCATAAACCAAGGTTCGAGGCAACTAAATTACACTTTTTTTGTTTTTCCTATTATTGAACCATGTAAAAATAAATCCTAAATTCGCCATTGACTGCATGATGTTATTTCAATATTACAATGAAAAAAGTTCCATATTTCTCACTTTTTTTAATCTAATATGACATGATTTTACAAAACAATGACAAAGTGAGTCAAAGATTCTCGTGTTTTTTATTTCTTTACGACATTATAGAGTAAAACAATGACGAAGTGGTTCCAATATTCTCACGTTTTTCAATCCATTATAACATGATTTTACATAACATTATAATTGAAGATGACCGTGATCTTAATATACCAATTGAAGTTGGAAGAGAAACTCCACCTCCAGAAGTTGACTTCAAGAATTTCTAGTTCGAATTAGAAATTTCAAGGATAAAGAAGCTTATTTCTCACTTCGAAATGCACGAATTGACCATTTATTGGATAAATATATGTCTAGTGTTTAATTAGAAATATTTTTATTTTCTATATAGGTTATGAAATGTATTATTGTTATATAATAAATTATGATTTTTTGATTTTTGTTGAACTATCTGCAAAAATAAATAAATTGGTAAAATTTGTATATTTAAAAATTAAAGAGTGTTGTTTTACAATTAATAGTAAAATAGAGATAAAAGATGTTTGGAATATTTTTTTTGAAGTTTAAAATGAAGCAAATGGTTGGAAAAAACATGTTTTATATTTTTCTTGATTTTTGAAGAAATATGTTTTTTAAAAGAAAAAATGAAGCCAACCATTGAAAATGTTCTAAGTAGAATGAGAAAAGTGTAGGTTTTATTTGGAAAACTAAAAATCTCACACTTAGTAATTTCTTAATTCACGTGAACAAACTTAATAGTAACCAAAAAATATTATTTATCTTTGAAAACTATTAATATCAGCATCCACACATGCACATGCGTGCAGCATCGTATTCTATGAATTTCTAAAGTATCGTTCTAATCCTAATTACCATCATGAGAAGTATTCAATATGTTTAGAGCGCATTATAGTAATTAGGAATGGAGGATTATAACAATAAGCACGTAACAACGTTCATATCACATGTAAATCTTTTATCCATTGATGATGGACCTGGGTTTGACACCCACAGTTAAGGCCCATTGATTTTGACTCATGTCTTTTTTTTTAAACTATAATTTAAGGATTTAGTTACTTTATGAATTATAGTTGTATTTAAACCTAAATACATGTACTATAAAAAGGGGTGTCCCATCATTTGATGAGATGACTCATGCAACTTCCTAATGTTTTGAAAGACCAATTAATATACAAATTTCATAAAGTATTAGTTGAGACCGTTTTTACGACTTGAATTCTTTCTTATTAAATAAAAGATGTCGACCTCCGTAATATTTACTAATATCCGAACTTGGAATTAACAATTGGTGACCACAGTGGGAGCACTGAGACTTTTTAACGAACAAGAATGAATTCGGACAACAACTCCGAGCACGATCCGAATGGGGTCGGAGACACAATCCCGACCGACCCGCAAGAGCTGATCACGACCGCACCAGTCCTGCCCGCCCAGAACATAACCGTTACTAACCGAACAATCGCCGACAGTCAGGTCGATCTGTCCCCGGTCTGGCAAGTAATCATGCGACGCTTGGACGAACAGGTCGCGCAGATGCGAGAAGCCAACAGTCGGTTGGACAACCTAACTACCTAACCACCACCAGCCAGAGAAGGCGTGAACGTCATCCGAACACGAAAGGTACAAGACCCTCAACTCCGAGAAAGCTCCTCACCTTTCATCTTCGATAGATTGGGACGGACTACAGACGTCTTCGACCGCTTGGACGGGCCTCCGATGTCTTCGATAGGTTGGGGCACACGACAGACGTGTTCAAAAGGCTGGTCTAACCTCTCGGTCCGAGCCAGCGACCTAGCAGACCGGGAAGATCACGATCACAAGAGCCCAGAGACATGAACTCCAAGGTCCACCAAGCGCTTAGCTCGGCGCCCGAGATCGATTGTGTGTTAGTCGAAATCCAGCGGACCCCTTTTACTCGACGAATAACATCAAATCCGGTGAGGCACACACAAAAGCTATGAATCCCGAGCTATGCGGGGAAAACCGACCCAAGACAATATTTAGCGCGGGTTAACATAACGATGGGTTGGATAAACTTTGCTCCAGAGGAAGAAGATGCGGGCTACTGCCAACATTTCGTGGAACTGCTCGAAGGACCGGCCCTAGATTGGTTCTCCAGACTCCGTCCAAATTCGATAAACAGTTACAAACAGCTGTCAACCGCGTTCATGAAACACTACTCAATCTATCTCGAGGAGGGGGCTTCGGACGCAGACATGTGGTCGTTAAAGCAGGAGGAAACGGAAACGCTCCGAGAGTACATGGACCGCTTCAAAGGGGTGCTATCACGGGTCACAGTTGCCGACGTGTCAGTCTTGGCCGCACTATAGCAAAATCTGTGGCATAAATTGAAATTCAGGGACAGCCTGATCCTCCACAAGCCGGCCTCACTCGAAGACGCAATTCATCAGGCTACTCAGCACGTTGCCCTCGAAGATGAACGGGCAACTAATAAAAAAAAGTACTCGCCGGTCAAACCAACGACACTAAAAGCTAAGGAGAAAGCTGTGGCCGAAGAAGAGTACGTCGAACCTCGACAATATTTCGACCAAGCTTATAAAGCAAAGAAATTGTCCGTAAACCAGGTCGATTCCGACGCACCCATGCAGCGTTAGTCGAACAAATGGGTACGGGGACAAAATTCAAAGGATGACAAACTATACTGCGACTTCCACCGCGTCACCGGGCATTCAACCGAGCAGTGCCGGACCCTCAAGGACGCCCTACTCGCACGTTTCCATTACGGCGAGGTTAAGATAGATACACCCTCGATACGACATGACAAGCGTAAAATCGCGAGGAGCACGAAAATGGACGAGCAACCGTTCGAAAAGGCGACCGTGCTCCTGCCTCCTCCAAAGCAAGAGAAAAGTAAAGAACCATACGCCTCGAGAAGACGCATCTGAGTCATCATGGGCGGGACAGAGGTCGAACAAACGTCGGTGCACTCTCTCGGAAACCAGAAAAGCGCGTTTGGGCGGGAGGACCGTGCTCAAATCAAAATCGACATACCGATCATCTTTTCCGAAGTTGACACCAAAGACCTCGCTATGCCCCATAATGACCCTCTCGTCATAGAACTCAAGATCGATGACGTCTCGCGAGTTCTGGTCGATACGAGAAGCTCAGTCGATCTAATCTTTAAAGATACCCTCCGACAAATGGACGTCCCAGACATCAAGATCAAGCCAAGTCTACAACCCTTGACCGGTTTTGACGGGATAACAACCATGATCGTGGGAAGAATTAAACTACCGGTCTACGCGGGAGGAGTCTCCCAGAACGTCAAATTCATGGTCGTCGGTAAACCTGCCGTATACATTGTAATTCTTGGAACGCCTTGGTTGTATTCTATCAAGACGGTATCGTCGACCTACCACCAATGCGTGAAGTTCCCAACACCGACCGGAGTCCACACGATTCGCGGATATCAAAAAATGGCCAGGATATGCTTCATCGCCGAACAGAAGCTCCGAAAAGTCAATTTCCACATTAGCAGCCCGGAGGAACTAGGCGCTACCGAACCTTGAACATAGATAACGATTAAAGTAAGCATTGATCCGTCCAACCGTTACGACAAGTCAACATCGGGTCAGAACTTCCCAAACCGACGCAGTCTGAATTGGTTCGTTTCCTCGGCGGAAATGTGTCAATCTTCGCATGGTCGGTAAGGGACATGAAGGGGATCAACCCCACAATAACAAGCCACGAGATGAACGTCGACCCAACATATAAACCTATTAAACAGAAGCGTCGGAAGCTCGGTCTGGAAAGAGCCCGGCCCGTACATGACGAGGTAACCAAACTGTTGGAAGTCGGGTCCATCGAAGAAGTCTGATACCCAGAGTGGCTTGCCAATCCGATGGTCGTTAAGAAAAAAAAATAGAAGCTAGAGTGTGTGCATTGATTTTACCGACCTGAATAAGGCCTGTCCAAAAGACTGTTTTCCTTTACCGCACATCGACCGTATCATTAAAGCCACGGCAGGTAACCAACTCCTATCGTTCATGGACGTGTTTTCTGGCTACAACCAGATAGCCATGCATCCAGATGATAGGGAAAATACATCGTTTATTCCCGACCAAGGAACATTTTGCTATCGACTCATGCCTTTCGGACTCAAAAATGCCGGAGCAACGTACCAGCGTCTTGTCAACAAGATGTTCTCTAGTAAGCTCGGGGATACCATGGAGGTGTACATTGATGATATGCTCGTAAAATCGCGACAAGCGACCGACCATGTCGGACATCTTCGGGAGTGTTTTGCCATTCTAAACAAATCGCGACAAGCGACCGACCATGCACGACCGTCCAAATGTTCGTTTGGCGTCACATCAGGTGAATTTCTCTGGTATATAGTCACAAAACGAGGCATCAAAGCAAACCCGAAGCAAATTTGCGCCATCATCGACTTGTCATCGCCAAAAAACAAAAGAGAAGTGCAACGCCTCACAGGTCGAATAGCCGCCCTGAACCGTTTTATATTTCGTTCAATGGACAAGAGTCTCCCTTTCTACCAACTCTTGTGCGGAAACAGGACTTTCAAATGGAACGACAAGTGCGAAGAAGCATTCTAAGAATTGACATCATACCTTACGACCCCGCCAATCCTGTCAAAACCCTGGCACGGCAAAATTCTTCTCCTTTACGTATTCGTTACCAAGGCCTCGGTAAGTGGCGTGCTCGTAAGAGAAGACCGCGGTGACCAGAGACCGATCTTCTATGTAAGGAAAGCCCTGGACAGCGCGGAAAGCAGATACCCAACTTTGGAAAAATTAGCCCTAACCATATTTTCAGTCACATACAATTGCGGTTATGCGACCCAGCCTCTACGAACGATACTACACAGTCCAAGTCAGTCAGGATGAATGGCCAAATGGGCAGTCAAGCTGAGCGAGTACGACATCAAGTATCGAAACCGCATCATTGCCAAGTTTCAAGTTCTGGCCGACTTCATCACTGAGCTCCCGTAGGAGGCCACCCAGACCGACCTTGCGCAAAAAGAATGGAGTCTCTACATAGATTGGTCTTCGTCCCGGCATGGGTCAGGCATATGTATCAGACTAATATCACCGACCAAATAAATCCTCGAGCAATTCTTCCGACTCGAATTTCGAGCCTCGAACAACGAGGCCAAGTGGGAGGCCCTCATAGCTGGGCTACGCTTTGCAAAAGAGATCAGAACCAAACGAATTCACGCCTACAGCGATTCGCAGCTCGTAACCAATCAGCTCAATCACGATTACGACACCTGAGACGAAAGGATGAGTGCCTACCTTAAACTGGCCGAAAGCTTACTTTGGAATTTTGACAGCTTCATCATAATAAATATGCAGAAAATTCCGAAGCCGATGCCCTCGCCAGTCTAGCAACAAGCTCCGACCCAGTCTTACATCGCATTATCCCAGTACAAACAATTTACGACCCTAACATTGAACTGCATCGTGGAACGGGCAGAATCAACATCTTCGATTACGAGGATTCCGACCATTTCGAGCCAAGCACGGAATCAGAACCAGGCATCCCCGCAGAAGTTGTCGCCGACCCCGTCAGAAAATCAGACTGGCGTACAAAAATCATCGACTACATCTCAGCCGGAATCGTATCCAAGGATAAATGGGCAACGCGCCGACTAAAAACCCGCGCCACCCATTATATCCTGCTCGAAGACAAGCTCTTCCGCTGGGACGCAGTCGGCGCCCTCCTCCAATGTGTGGCCGGAGAATAGATTTACCTGATCATGGCCGAAAGCCACGAGGTTGAAGGCGGAAATCACTCCGGATGACGTACCTTAGCGATGAAGATTAAGAAACTGGGTTTCTACTGGCCGACCATGTTGACAAACTGCGCAGCCCATACCTGACGTTGCAAAAAATATCAACGTCACGGCCCCATGATTAGCTCGCCAACCGAGCCGCTTACAACGGCCGCATCGGCCTATCCGTTCATGCGCTGGGCAATGGACATCATCGGTCCCTTCGTCAAGTCTCATCAAAAGTGGTACGTGCTCGTAATGACGGACTACTTCACCAAGTGGGTCGAAGCTGAGGCTTTCGCCATGATATGGGCTACTAACGTCCTTGATTTTGTCTGGAAAAACATCATTTGTCGGCACGGCCTCCCCTACAAAATCGTCGCCGACAACGGCTTGCAGTTCATCGCTAAAATATTCGAAGATTTCTGCGTGAAATGGATGATACGGCTTAACAAGTCGACCCCAAAATACCCGTAGGGAAACGGGCAAGCGGAAGTTACTAACAAGGCCATAATCATTGAGTTAAAAAAGCGTCTAGATGATAAGAAAAGTGTATGGGCAGATGAGCTCGACAACGTCCTCTGGTCGTTCCGAACGACCCCAAGGCAATCCATGAACCGGACGCCGTTCTCCTTAGCATATGGGATCGAAGCAATGGCTCCGGCTGAAGTTAACGTCAACAACCTCTGACGCGTAATGATGACCCAAGACTCCGACCTCAATGACCGTATGCTGATTGACAACCTAGACTTCATCGAAGATGAACACGACCAAGCCCTTCTGCGCGTGCAAAATTACCAACAGATCGCTGCTCGTTTCTACAACAAACGAGTACAGAATAGAAACTTTCACGTCGGTGTCTACGAAAAGTCTTCGAGAATACAGTAAAATACAAGTCAGGAAAACTTGGTGCAAACTGGGAAGGACCGTATCAAATCTCCAATATTGTTCAACCAGGAGTTTACGAACACATCCTGGACGCCGCCCCAAGCTTAATCAGAACTCCGAATCCGAAAGAGAACAGTCTAAACGGTTAAAAAACGGTCTTAACGAACTACGACTTGGATTGATCCCGACCAAACGGGTACGTAGGCAATCTCTCCGGAGATCCAGCTAAGAAAAAAAAACGGTTTTGCTATTACGGGCTACGTCATCAATGAACTACGATCTGGCTTGATCCCAACCAAACGGGTACGTTGGCAGTCTCTCCGGAGACCCAGCTGTAGCACCAAAACAATCTCAAAAACTATCTTATACATGTCTTAGTGTTAAGCCGACCACGGTCGCGTACCTACTCACATAACAGACCAGTCACAAGTCACCGACCTAAAAAATGTCCTATGAATGTCTTAGTTTTAAGCCAAACACAGTCACATTCTTGGTCACATGACGGACCTATAACAGGTCACCGACCTAAAAACTGTCCTATGAATGTCTAAGGTTTAAGTCGACCACAATCGCATTCTTGGTCACATGACGGACCTATAACAGGTCACCGACCTAAAAACTGTCTTATAAATGTCTAAGTTTTAAGCCGACCACAGTCGCATTCTCGGTCACATTACAGACCTATAGCAGGTCACCGACCTAAAAACTGTCCTACAAATGTCTAAATTTTAAGCCGACCACAGTCGCATTCTTGGTCACATGACGGACCTATAACAGGTCACCGACCTCTAAAAACTTATTTCCCTTAAAATTTTACTATCGTGTGGAAACCTTTTCGTGACCTATAAAAATACTGAAAATTCCAACCTAGCATCATAAACAGGGACAAAGGAAAAGAAATATGTATATTAAATAGCCAGACTCCCATGAGCCTGGCAAAAGATAGGTCCATATTCAGAGCAAACAAAGGCCACAAAGGACCGGAAAGCTAAAAAGAAAGAAAAATAAAGAGAACATTTTTTTTAGAAAGGCCACAGACGGTCTAGTCATTCTTAGAAGAAGGGAAAAGGGGGTCGAGTTCCTCATTCGTAGAAGCGTCAACCGCATCGACCTCTCCACCCTGACGACCTTCGCCTTGAGCATCCTCTCCATCCTGAGGAACCTCAACGTCTTCAGCTGCAAGCATATCTTCACGACTCGACCGCGCATGACTTCCCTCTCCGAAATCGAGCTGGAAGCTTGACAGGTCGAGAGGAGTCCGATTGGCCACGGGAGTCCACCAAATAATCCTCAGGCTTAGTAACCTCCACGCTGAGAGCATCAAATTCCTCGTTCAGACCTTTCAGGTCAGACAAAAGTTTTTCGATTTTCTCCTCGGGAACGTCGATTCCATCCGCCTTCAGGCCGGCATAGAGCTCGAGAGAGTAGTTCACTTGGTTAATGAGAGAGTTGAGACGATTAACCTCTTTGGCATCGACCGAACACTGATGAAGGTGATCAAGACGACCCTCATACCTTTACCTCATCTCACTGAGAGGTTTAATAATCATCGTCAGGACAGTCCTCTGAACAACGTCCATCCCTGCAACCTTGAGCTTCTCATTCTCCCCTTTCAGAAGCAGGATTTCGGCATCCTTCTCATTCCTCTCACGCTCCAGCTGATCTCGCAGCATCCCAATTTTATTGCCCGCCGCCTTCTCCCGTCCTCTTGCACTCTCGGCCTCCTCGGTCATCTCCTTGGAAATCTCCACATGCCGGTCCAATTTCCCTTTAAGGGCCTCGACCTCCGAGGTCCGCTTGACGATCCTCAGCTCAGTCTTCTCCAGACGAGTCACCATGAAGTTGACATGAGAAACGGCCTAAGAGAGATTACGGTCAGAACCATGTGTAACACAAAAAATGAAGTATCAAAGAAATGAGTTTAGTAAACCAACCCGGATGAGCTCTTCAACATAAAGGGTGTAGACCGGCTTCTCAGAGAAGTCGAGAGTGGGGTCGTATTGGCGAAGATGCCCTTGAACGCAGCGCAGAAATTCAGCACACTTCTCAGGGACGTCAAAGATGTGTTTTCCGTATCCCTGAAAGGAAAACTGGAAGTCGAAGGTCGGCAGGTCTCTGGTCTCCTCAAGCTCTTCCCTTGTGGTCGGGATACCGGAGCTGCCCGGTTCAATTGACTTCGACCTCCTATTCACATTGCCCTTGCCGACCCCCTTTCCGAAAGTTTTCCCCCTTTGCTTCTTCGCTGGAACTACATCGGAAGATGGCTTCAAAGAAGAGATCTCAATGGGCCTTTCTCAGCCTTCTTATCGTATTTGGGAGCCGACCCGGAGCCAGGAGTCCGTTGGATTTGCTCCCCAGTGTATCTAACAACTTTCCTTTCAGGTCTCACCATATCCCCGGCCTGAGCTTTAACTTTTTTCGACCTTGGCTTCCTATCTTTGGGAATGCGAAGAGTGTAGGAACGGAGAGGAGCAAGTGGAAGATTAAATCGAGCTAGACATCCAGAGTTAGCAATCTCCTGAGCATAAATATTCGAAAAACCAAAGGAAAAATTACTTGTGTTAATACGCAGAGAATACCTTTGCGCTCTTTATTCCAAAAGTTCCGGCTAGTTTTGCTCCCCGCACTGGTTGAGAACAAGGAGAAGATTGTCGATTCTATCAGGAGGAGGACGGGTACAGGTCCAGTGCGGTCCTGCAAAAGAGATGAAAAATTTAGAGGTCAAGACAAAAATTTAGAATCGATCTCACAAAAGCCGAAAACTTAACTATGTCGAATGTTTCAGCCCGCTCGAAAAGGAAACTCCTAATTTCCAATTGAGGCTTTGGATATCCGGACATAAATATAATTGGCTTCCTAGTCCGTGCTTTTAGACCCGACCCCAGTCAAAAGACCAAGATGCGGAAATCACGACGAGTAGTAACGCCCAGACCGACCCTTCTGCTTAAACTGAACCATCTCTTCAAACTCCAGGCAATTCACCGACCTCCCGATTTTTGCAGCGAGGGTTAGGACGGTAACAATATTCCAAATTGTCGCGTGCGTAAGCTGAGAGATGGCGATTCGACGCCGATCACAGTATTCGATCAGGAGCTTTTGCAATGGAAACCATAACGCACTCGTGTTGAAGAAAGACTCGTACAAACCAAAGAAACCATCTGGAGGAGTCCAAGGATGGCCGTACATGGTCGGGATCAGTATGTTTTCTTCGGTGATCAATAAGTTCCGACCACGAATCATGTCTCGAATCGTGTCGGTCATCGATAGAGAGGGCATATTGTCGATCCGGACCAATTCGATACCCGGACCTAGTCCAGGACCAAGGCGATTCCCTGTATTAACCCTGATCGGAGAATGAAGATGTGTATATTCGAAATCCTGTTCATCCTCCCCCTCGCCGTCCTCTTCCTCCTCTTCGGGTTCGGAGTCCGGATGACCAAATCCCTCTCCTGAATTGGCCTCGTCTTCTCTATCGGAAGGATTAGCTTGAGCTGGAGGACCAGTCGATCCCTCGTCGGAGGAATTGTCCTCACGACTAGAAAGAGTGATCAGCTCGACTGGAGGATCAGCCCGGACTACGGATTGGGAAGTATGGTCGGGATTTGGGCGCTCCGAGAATCGACCTCCTCACAAGTCTTGTGGAATCATTCGGAAAAACAGACCCAGATATCTCGCTAAATAAAACTAAGGACGGAAGAAAATAAAAGTTAGTGCGAAGCAAGAGAGAATTCTTTACCTAAGAAGTAGTTTTTTCCTGCGAAGCGAAGTTATGATAGGTGAGAGGAGGAAACCTCTTTTTATAGCCAAGAGGTCGGAAGACGAAGCGTCGTGCCTCGGAAGATGAATCGATATTACTCATGGGCCTGGAAGCATTTGGGCCTGAAAAGAATATCTTGTCATATGAACCACCAGATCAAATGAACTCTGGGGGGGGGGGGCTTACTGATGGGCCTGAGTTTGGCACCCACAGCCAATGCCCATTGGTTTTGGACTATGACATATCAAGTCTTTTTTCTAAACTATAGTTTAGGAACTTAGTTACTTTATGAACTATAGTTGTATTTAGACCTAAATACATGTACTATAAAAAAGGGTGTCCCATCATTTGATGAGATGACTCATGCAACTTCCTAATGTTTTGAGAGACCAATTAATATACAAATTTCATAAAGTATTAGTTGAGACCGTTTTTTCGACCTGAATTCTTTCTTATTAAAGAAAAGATCTCGACCTCCGAAATATTTACTCATATCCGAACTCGGAATTAAATTGATTAAGTCGAAGCTTAAGCCTCACCGAAAGATTATAGCGTGCAACTGAGAGATTACTGTAATCTATTGCGATCCTATGGATATTGCAAGCTGTAATGCACTCATAATATGCCATGTGTGTGAACCATCTTAAACACTAATTTGGACGGTGGCAAAAGTGCTTTATCCCTTGTATCAAATCCGACCAATTCGAAATTGAGTAAATATTCTGATAAGAGTTTCTCACAAATTTACAAAGTCCAAGAATGACCAATTGACCATATATAGTAAATTTGGTTTGGAGTGGAATCGAATCTATAATTTATGTGAATCTACATTTACAATTATGAATTTTTTAACTATTCTACTACCATACGTGGATTGATTTATATCTTTCTAACTGTTTGTTTTTCAATTATATTTGTTTTGTCTTTACAACCAAACATTTAATTAAAAAGTTTTACCTTTGAAAACTCAATTAGGCGCATATAAATTTACAAAAAAGAATATTGAGGACCGAACGAGAACGAATAAAGCGAACCAAACAATTCGCTTTTAAAATACTCGTAGTGGAATATGTTTTTTCTGTTTTTCGTCTGAATGATTTCTTATATAACTTTTAGGAAGAGTTTTCAACAATGTACAATATCCCAAAGAGACAAAAACAAAAGAGACCAAAGCCACAACAAAAAGGTCCTCAAGACCAGATCCAATCTAAAATTGGATCCCAAAAATGAGGACAACCAAACTAGAGGACTACTGGTGGTACCGGGTTTAGCACTCATTACCATACTCGACTCATATCCGATCCGACAAGAAGCTTCGGGAAACATCTCGGATAAATGGGCCAGCGAGGATCCATCAAGACGACTCGGCCCGTTAAGGAGCATCCTTGGACCTAGGCAAATACAAGCAAATTGGAAAATTTAGCTCTGATAAAAGGAAATACTTGGAATTAGTTCATTTTATATTTTAGGAGATTTTCTATTTATCTTTTAAGGTTATTTTGACCGACTTTGTACTTGTATAAATACTGGATGTATTCCTCCAAATCGAGCACATGACCTTCAACAGAAAATTCTATACACATCTTTTTACTTGTATTTTTTCTTGTGATTTTATGCTCAAACCTAATTCTTCTATTCTTTGGACCGATCTCGGATTGTTGCTCAATCCGGTATCACCTAATTGGCGCCGATTAAGGGGACCGATTAGGTTTATTGCGTAATTTTTACGGGAAGAAATCTTCACAGAAGATGTCCGGAGATGAAACCCTAATTCAACCGACTGCGGATGCAGCCGGGACGGAAAAAAATCCAGCAGAAGGAAGCGATTCTTGAGAGGTGCCGAGAACCTCAGACAATAACCAACAGAGCGATCAGAAAAAGCTCCGCGAAAAGATGGCTCTCTTCACAGGACGTTCCGAACAAAACTCCCAGAATAGGATAGTTCGAATCGATCAAAACATGTTTCCAACCGAGATAACGCCTAGAGTTTTATCGGTGGGAGGTCTATCTGTGACTTTTGTCACACCCCTTTCACGGAGCTTAGAGGAAAGAGACGAGGAGATAGCATCTATGAAGGAAACCATTCGTCTGATGAACTCAAGGATGCACAGCGTCGTAAGCTCGACTCTCGAGCTCGACAAAGTTTTGGAGGGAACGAAGCAGACTCCCTTCACCACCCGAATTGTAAACACTCCGGTAAAACCAAACGCTAAGATTTGGATCGCGCTTTACGAAGAAAAGACCGATCCAACTCAGCACCTCATGGCGTTTAATATCGCCATGGGCCGAGCTCACTTTCCTCCCGTGGAGAAGAAGGTCGGTTATTGTTAGTTATTCGTTGAACACCTCGCTAGCGATGGCCTAGCCTGGTTTTCTCAGCTCGACCGGAACTCTATTGATAACTTTCATTAGTTGTCAACGACTTTCGTGAAGCACTACTCGATGCATATCGATTCGAAGACTTCTACCTCCAATATTTGGTCTCTCCAACAGAAACCTGATGAGTTATTAAGCGAATTCATGGGGAGGTTCAAAGGAACCGTATCCAAATTGGTCGTGGCAGATGAAGCTGCGATTAGCGCACTTCAGAAATCATTATTCTTGAAAATACCGTTCCGGAACGAACTAACTATCAATCGACCTATGACCTTGGAAGACGCCTGCATAAAGCATCGAGCTTTATGGATTTGGAAGAGGATCAACAGGAGGTGAAGGACGGTGACAAACCAAGCCGCGAGAAGAGAGGACATAGTTTCCAAATCAGCAAAAACGCTGAGGAACCCGCGCAAAAACAGTTGCCTAGAAGCAACCGACCTATGAAGGAAAGGGAAAACCGGAGTTGGTGTGGCTTTCACCAAGAGTCGGGACATTCTACGAAACAGTGCCATAACCCTTGGATGTGTTGATGAAATTCTACCGAGCCGGGAGAGTTCTTGATATGGATTTCTTGGGAAAACAAACTCATCTAAGCAAGAAGACAACCAAAATCAGCTGAAGCAGCTACCACTTGGGGTCAATCCTCCTAAACGAGATCGAGACGAGCTGCATAGGGATAAGAATCCGTCTGCACCTCAAAAAAGCTATACATGACTGTGGGCGGGTTAGAAGAATGTAGCAATTCTGTAAGATCGATACAGCAGTACGAAAGGAAGGCTGAAACCGCCAGGAAGTGGCCGGTGCCAGTCGAAAAGGACCTTTTTGTTACATTTGACGAGCAAGATACTAAAGGTCTGGATCGACCTCATAACGATCCTCTGGTGATTCAGCTCGTTATCAACTATTGTGAAGTAGGTCGGGCAGTGATCGACACCGGAAGCTTGGTAGATCTGATTTATCAAAACACTCTCGAGAGGATGGGAGTTACTCTCGGCGACATAAAGTTTGGAAACAAGCCACTGACTAGTTTCGTGAACGATACTATCTCGATAGCCGGTACGATCAAGCTCCCAATTTACGTGGCCGGAGTTCCTCACTTCGTCAAGTTTGTCATTGTGGATACACCTTCGGTGTACAATGCGATCTTGGAGACACCTAGGCTCTACGCCAGGAAAAGCGGTACCTTCAACCTACCATCAATGTGTTAAGTTCCCTACTGCTAGCGGAACATACACGATCAAGGTCAACCAAAAGGAAGCTCGCAATTGCTTTGCTATTGAGAAGAATAACCGGCTCAAAGCCGAATCAGAAGCTCGCTTAAGAAACGGTGAGGTCGACGCTCCAAAGGAAAATGAGGTCAAGAAATCCCGAGCCATGACGCCGAAGAGTGAAGCCTAAAAGCCGATCTGATTACTTCAGATTGCAAAAAAATAAAAATAATTACTCGTTATACACGAACCCATACAAATGTATGAACTACGAGTGACTTGAGTCCTATTTGAGGATACGTATGCAGCCCCTTGCAAAAGCGCAGTTACACCCGCAATAAAAAATTTAAGTTTTCAAAGAAAATAAACTTTTTTTGACTAATGTGACCTCTAAACAAGGTCGGACGGATGTAAGAATGCATCAAAATCCGAGCTGAGTTTACCTCTTTCGAACCGTGATTACTCACGTTGGTGTCCTGGCCAAATATCCGACATTCAACGCGCTTCTCATAAGTGTCGTGGTGAAATAACCCACAAACTTTAATAAGCCGAAGCCAGGTCCGCACCTCGCGCTTAGGACAACCAAGTAAATTACACGCCGACTCTCGATCGCATACTGAAGTTTCGTCCTAAGGCAAAAGTTGAGACAAACCAAAACACTACTTGATAAGTCTAATATTTTACCTATAATACTACGGTTTTCTATACATATTTAGTGCATATATGCATGGTTATACACCTTTAGAGGCAGTTTTCTCATATTTGTAGTTCAAGAGTGTTTATTAGGAAAATCAATAAAAAAGGACCAAAAGGAGCATTATGGAGTATACACCAATCTACAGCAACTCACGCGAGCCAAAGAACCCATTGGAGCCAAGGAATTCCCAAGTTTACACATTTCACCAAGATGGACATATTACATACACCAGAAGTTTAGCAGTAAACAAAAGATCAAAAGGATTTGGAATTGGATGAAACTTGACGTGAAGATAACCCTTTGAGTCAGCTTTCGAATGGAGGTGGAATCGCAACATTTAGACTTGTGTAGAGAGAGTTATACCTAGAAGACCAAAGACATGTCAAACTGCCTACAAGATGAAGAAGGAGGAGCACCGACCCCTCATATCGACCCGATCACGTGGTCGGTACCCAGAACATCATGACGCATCAAGACATGGCAAACTGAACCCCCATACCAACCTAAATTCCTGATTGGTGCCACGGCCCTCTGCGGAGGTGTTTCGACTTTTTGACGTTTTTGCCATTTTCGAAGCCCTAGAAGACTCAAGACCCTATATATGCTTGCTTTTAGCCTCTTATTAGGTGTGTGCCGAAAATTAGACCTAGGATACATCACAAAAACGCAGCCCCATTGTTCTTTCATAGATTTGTGTTTCAAGAGCTCTAAGGAGGAGATCTCGCTTTGTACTTCGCTATAGAGAAGAATCTTCTAACCCTTTCTCTTTTAATCAAGTTTATTCAGCATGAATTCATCATCTCTTTGCTGTTTTTCGTGCACCATGCTTGAGTAGTCCATTAGTTAGGATTTAGGGTTTTCAATGAGTCTTATGTTTCAATAGAATCGATGATTGTTTAGGGATAAAATCTAGTATTCATCTTTGCTTATTCTTAATGCCTATTACTTTACCGCACATCTAGCAATTTGATCATAGGTAGGTGTATCCACGAGAGTGTTCTTTATACCTCTAGATCTAGTATTTGATGAGCTAAGCGTCTTAACAATCATACCAATTAGTTAAGGAGTTTAGTGAACTCTATCAGAACTTGTTTATGCCGCGTGTTCTCGCCTTTTAATAATCATGCGATAGCTGAGTCTATTAGGGTGTAGAGCATAGAAGGTTGGAATCACGACAATGGAAAAACCTTACAATCGTGTTCTGAGTTCTAGACATCCCAATCATTATCCTTATCTGTAGGCTTTCATTCGATCTTTGTTGTTGCATAATTCTCTGCGAATTTCCCGAGTCCTAGCGCTTTTTTCCCATTGATTTACAACTTACAATTCACGTTTCATAACGCATGAAGATTCTTGATGACTCAAGATGCCGAGATGAACGGACGAAGAATTCGTGACCATCTTGACGACCTCAAAGAAGTTCGAGACACTGCCTTGCTGAGGATAGAAAATTATCAACAGCTCGCTGCAAAGTACTACAATAAAAGAGTACAATATCAATCTTTCGACGTAGGAGACCTCGTCCTCCGTAAAGTTTATAAAAACACCAAAGAGGACAATGCCGGGAAGCTTGGAATCAAGTGGGAAGGACTATATCAGGTCTCAAAGGTTGTAAAACCTGGAGTGTATGAACTGAAATCCAAAATTCTTGGAATGCTTGGAACCTCAAGCGATATTATTATTAAAGTAATAATAATAAAAAATACTCGTTCAAATGAGCCTCTTTGTATTGAACTACGAGTGACATGATCATTTCTTTGAAGAAGGGTACATAGGCAACTTATTTTTTCAGAAAGTCTAAGTGCAGTTACACATATAAAAAAAAAAATCTTTTAAAATAAAGATTATGGTATAAACCAAAGACTTACTTTTGTAATTATTTTACTGTTCATTAAAAACTCACTCTGATCAGCTCGAGAATTTAATATACTGATAAGTCCCATATTTTACGGGAAAAACGCAAAAAAAACCCCAATGAATCTTTCAATCGACAAAAAAACCAAAAGAAATCTTGTGATGATAATTAAACCCCAACGTTTTAATTTAAGGCAAATTAAACCCTAACTTTTTAATTTAATTCAAACTAAACCCTAAAAACAAATATTGTTCAATCATTAACGAATTTAGAGGTTTAATGGTTTAATTCAGGGGTTTACGTTCATTAAACAACCATTACCAACAAATCTATTCATATTCAAATTAATATACTTTAAAATCCACTCATAATAAAAAGTTAAGAAACCACAAACCTAGATACTTAGCATTTTTTTTGCTAGTCATTGCCATTACGACTATGAAAGAACAAACGATTATGTTGGAGACAAAGTAATGGACGCTGAAGAGAATCGCCGTTGTTGTTTGATACATGCTGGTAAGTTTTTCATTGACGCTGGAAATTATAGCGGCACCTTTTGAGTGATGTATTCACCTTAACGACGCCTTTCTTTTCCAGCGACACCTCCACCATCGTTGTTTTGTCTTATTACTTGTTTTGGTTAATGTAATTTAACTTTGACGCAGCCGCAATCGCAGAGGTGAGCCAAAAACATGCTAATTCTAAATAAAAAAATTGAACACGAAATGTATAATTACACAGATCTTTGATAAATCTTTAAACGTACCTTGCTTTTGAAATGAATTTGAAGTTGCTAGTGCACTTCTTCGTCTCATCGCCATATATCTTCTAAATATGCTAATGATTTAACATAATTTGTTGTTAGGGTTTAATTTGCATTAAATAAAAAGGTTAGGGTTTAATTTGCCTTAAATTAAAACGTTGGGGTTTAATTATCAGCACAAGATTCCTTGAGGTTTTTCTGTCGAATGAAAGATTCCTTGGGGTTTTTTTTTGCATTTTTCCCCATATTTTACCTATAATACTACGGTTTTCTATACATATTTAGTGCATTTATGCATGGTTATACGCCTTTAGAGGTAGTTTTCTCGTATTTGTAGTTCAAGAGTCTTTATTAGGAAAATCAATAAAAAATGACCAAAATGAGCATTATGGAGTATACACCAATCTACAGCAACTCACGCGAGCCAAAGAACCCATTGGAGCCAAGGAATTCCCAAGTTTACACATTTCACCAAGATGGACATATTACATACGCCAGAAGTTTAGCAGTAAACGGAGGATCAAATGGATTTGGAATTGGATGAAACATGGAGTAAAGATAGCCCTTTGAGTCAGCTTTCCAATGGAGGTGGAATCGCAGCATGTGGACTTGTGTGGAGAGAGTTATACTCAGAAGACCGAAGACATGTCAAACTGCCTAGAAGATGAAGAAAGAGGAGCAGCGACCCCTCATACCGACCCGATCACATGATCGGTACCCACACCATCAAGACGCATCAATACGTGGCAAATGGGCCCCCATACCGACCGAAAATCCCGATTGGTGCCACGGCCCTCTGCGGAGCTGTTTCGACTGTTTTGACGTTCTCACCCTTTTCGAAGCCCTAGAAGATTCGAGACCCTATATATACTTGCTTTTAGCCTCTTGTTAGGTGTGTGCCAAAAATTAGACCTAGGATACATCACAAAAACGCAGCCCCATTGTTCTTCCATAGATTTGTGTTTCAAGACCATGGTTTTAGTGAAGGAAACCTATGGAATGTCTTCTACAATGGAGTCGACTATACGCATCAAACATCTTTGAATGCTGCGAGTAATGAAAACTTCATGACCAAGCTTGTACTTGAAGCTAAGCAATTGATTGAGAATCTTGCTTCAAGTGATTTTCATTGTTTCTAAGACAACAATAGGAGCATCAACCCCACACTCTCTTCATTCGAAACAACTCAAATCGCGGAGCTTAAGACTATGGTTTCACAACTACTTAAAGCTCATCGTAGAGTTCATGCTATTGAGGAGGTTGTTAGTCCAAATTTTGAGCCTAACTTGGAGAACTTTGAAGGCATCATAGAGGATAATCAAGAGGAAGTCAACTACATAGGAGGTAACTATGAAAATCGAGGTTTCAACAACAACTATCGATCGCACCCAAATCTGTCCTACCAAAGTAACAATGTGGAGAACCCTCAAGATCAGTTCTATCCTAAGCAAAACACCACCCAAGGAGCCCAATACCAGCCTAGAGAACAACCCTACCCGTCGGGTATGTACCCAGTGAAGCAACTATTCCCTACCGCCAGGCCTAATGCACCATTCACTCTAGCTGCTAAGCTTGAAGAGTTGAAGAATCAACTACTAGAAGCTCTTGGTCAAACCAAGAAGGAGATTAGCCAAAAGGTTGATAACGTCTATGCTGAGCTAAACACAAAGGTTGAATCTATTTGGACTCATGTTTCCAAAGTAAGGAAGTTTTGCTATGTTGCTTCAGCCATTAAGGATACACTCGTGATTGTTCCTAAACCACTTGAGGAAGAACCTAATTTGGTCCCGTACGTACCGCGTGCCCGCGTCCGACACGCCCCTGCCGATCACCCGTACCGATCGTGTTTTACAGTCGGTACTGGGTGCCGCGTGTCCAACCTCGCACATCCGTTCATGACCTGTACCGATCCCCCATACCGATGGACATACGTGGTCGGTATCGGGAGCTATCCGTCCTTACCCGTACCGAACATGGGTACCGATCGGGCAATCCGATTGGTACCGGGAAAGACGTACCTCGTACGACCCTCGACCCATACCGGACGCAGATACCGATTGGGCAATTCGATCGGTACCGAGCGTCTGTGTCCGACCCATATGTCCCTTGATCCAACACCCGGTACTAACCTTCAACGCCGATCACCGTACGTGACCGGTACCGAGGACGCGTACCGAAGCATCCACCCCGTACCGACCTATCATGCTGATACACGTCCCGGACCGGTACGAGCCGCATACCGGTACCAATGCCTCCACCTACCGTCACACGTACCGCAACACCGTACCGCACCACGACTACACCCAAGGTAAGTACCGACTACCGGTACCGGTCAACCAACCCGATTGGTACCGGGGTCGTTTGGTTCGGTAAGTTTTTTTGTTCAATTTTAAATTTCTAAACCGGTTCCATACCGTATTTTATCCGAAAATAAACCAATTCCATTTAAAATCTGATTTTTAAAGGAGATTTTTCTTTTTAAACTTATCTCTCAAAAACAAATACCATCTCTTTTTTCTAAAAAGTGTTCTTGAACTCATGAACCCTAAAAAGTTAATTTTGGGGTTTTTGCTCAATTCACTAAGATTTGTTTAGTTTTTCCATAAGAAATCAATTCCCCAAACCAATCGCTCTTAAAAGAAAAGAAAAGTATGCTCACATAATCTCTTGATTTTTGCAATTTCCAAGTTATGAACTTTTTCAATTTTCTCTTTCATTAGACTTATTTACTTAAGTTGTTAGAGAAATAACTTAGAAAACTTGGTTAGGCATTAAATAAAATGGAATTGTGAGTTTATTACATGATTAACTTATTTAATCAACTTTTCACTAAAAATTGCCCTCCAGGGTAACTCCATTACAACGAATTTGGATGAATCGGAAGTTGATTTTGCATTCATTAGGTTGGGTTTATTCTATATACATAGGATTCTAACAGATTTTGACATGTTTGAGCTTGAATTTGAAAGTTTTTGGAAATTTTCACATGTCATTAATATTAAATCCGAAAATTATGATAAATTTTTGGAAAAATTATTTGGTTCTACAATATCATTCTTACATGTTTCTAATCCATTTATGTGCTTTGAATTTATTTAATTTCTCATTAGAAGCAATTCTTTTGAAATTTTCAAAATTCTTGGTAATAACATCGATTTTCGAGGTTTTTCTTTTGTAGGTACTATGATGGATGGTGAGAACGTTCAAAGGAGATCCACAAGGATCCCTAGACACAAGGAAGCAGCACCACTCATAAGAGACGATGAGACCCTCGCTTTAATTCGAGCTCATTCGAGGAAACCATCGAAAGACGCTTCAAAGAGACGTGACAAAGAGATATTGAGAGGAGATGATGAGGAACGAGATTACACCCTCATATATGAGGAAGATGAGGCTTCTGAAGAGCCTATGAGATTTGTGGAGACCACCAAAACTATCCTACCTAAACCGACGGTTGGGAGAAAGAAATCGAAGCAATCGCGCACCACTTCGAACATGGAGTTCACTCAACCTCCACAAGTGGCAATGAAGTTTGTTGGGAGTGATATGAGAGCCAATGTTGACTACATGGCTGGTCTTAAAAAGATGTTGAATGGTACATTGATGCATTAGGATTGAAGAAATTTGTGGCCACCACTTTCCCAACATATGTGGACATCACAAGAGAGTTCATAGCCACCGTGACCCTAGCCTACCCAAGGAGGAAGATTGTTGAAGCTAAGGAAGGAATTCTAGCTTTTACGGTTAAAGGAAGGTCGTTTGCTTTGACTATTGAGGAGCTTTGTGATATTTTGGGTTTTGAGTGCCATGAGATGACAAAGTACAGTGGTAGTGAGGAGCACTATGACATATGATTGAGGATTGCAAACGAGAAGATCAAACCCGAAGAATCTAGAGCCCCACGGATTACACATCCGGCGATACGTTACTTGTATTACCTTGTTTAGCAATGGATTTTTAGTAGGAATGACCGTGGAGTGGTCAATAAAGATGAGTTTTACATGCTTATAGCACCTTTTGATGGCACCTTTTGAAAATTTGTACAAATTTATTTTCCAATAAGTCTATCAGTTGCTTCTTCAGTTCTGCCATTTCAGCAGGCGCCATCCGGTAGGGTGATTTCGAGATTGGGCGGGTACCTGGCTCTAGCTAGATCCTGAACTGCTCCTTGCGTGGTAAGGGCGTACCGGTGAGACTTTGGAATATGTCTTCGAAGTCCTCTACTACCGGGATTCCTTCGACACTAGTCTTGTCCCCATTCTCTGGTATTGATATGGTCGCCAGGTAGGCGGTGCATCCTTGATGAAGCATCTTACGGGCTTTTAGGGCAGATATGACTCCTGCCCCGTCGGCCAAGGTGAAGCTCTAGAAGGTGACCAATGGCTTGGTCCCTTCGAACCGCACCCTTCCTCGTCTGCAATCGAGGTGGGCCCGATGGGTGGTGAGCCAGTCCATCCCTAGAATGACTTTGTAACCCTTCAGCTCTACTTCCAGTAAGTTTCCCTTCATATGGGTTCCTTGGATAACTATTGGTACTTCTTGGTGTGTTCGGCCGGCGGTTAAGACCTCGTGTCCTGCCGTATCTACCAGCCGTGACTCCTTCCGAGTCTCTCCCTGGAACGCCCATCGGCCAAGCACTCCAATGTCCACGAAGCTGTGAGTTGCCCCGGGGTCAAAAAGGGCGTTAACTTCAATTCCTCCGACACTTATGGAGCCGGCAATTGCGCTTGGGTTTCCGATCTCCACCCGTAGGCGAGGCTCGAACAACTTCTTCCTTATTGCATGGGCTTGATCTTCTTCTGCTCGGTCTTTCCTAACCTTGTTTTCCTTTAGTTCCATCTGAAACAGAACTCTCAACTATTACTATCCTAACTTACCAGGGTGACCCCATACGACGTCAAGGCGAACAACGAAATGGAGGTCCTTTCCCAAGTAGCCCCAAGAGATCTTTCAAGTTGTCCTCCAGGTCAGAACTGGAGCGATAGCCGAGCTCTGATACCAAATCTGTAACACCCGTATCTCGGACTGTGAATCCAGACCCAAGTGTTAGACAAAAATTGGTATCTTCATTACTCTAAAAACTCTCGTTACATTGTTCCGTAAAATAACAACGTAACGGTACCAGATTCACAACGCCTTGAGAAAGTCATCCTCCACTGCATGCTGCTCCCTCTTGCCTTGCCGTCCTTTGGTCCACCTGACCGGATGTCTTATCCTGCGCACTGGTAAGGGGGTGAGTATTGAATCAGTAAGACGGTCTACTCCGTCTCACAACCTAACACTACCTAGCTATTCTAAACCCTTACAACTCCACACAGCACCCTTAGCACTACTTGCCAGGTACTGCGTCTCATGGCCAACCCTTTGGCGGTGATACAAACTCCTCAACTCATGCCGGGTACGCTGGCAGCCCATCCTCAGCATCAGCAAGCTTGTAACTATTCGGACCAGTAAACTGGTATGCCTGGCACGCTAGCGGCCAATCCTCTAGTCGGCCCTTCAGCGGACTCCTACCGGTTCTTCCAGCGAACAACTGAACGCTAGGTCTTTGTGCCACTTTTTCAGGCCAAACACAAACAACTGGCATTGTGAACCTACTATACTACTACTATTAGACTCTCCTAAGGTTCACAATCAAATTATCTACTCTGGTTAATCCTAGTCCTTTATACCTCTACGTTCTCAAGCAATAGCCGAAGCATTTCAAACAATACATTTGCCTCGTATGGTCGGCCCCAGGTAAGCATGGATATCCCAATACATTACCCATGACACATCTATGTCCATACGGCGACCGTCCCTGCAGAAATACACACATAAAACTATCCGTTAACTGTGGAAGACTCACGATCCAGCCTTGACCTTTACTGGTCTAAGCGTTCACGTGGCCTTGCCTCTAACCCTGGAGTCGTATGCGGCCGTACGAGTTTGATAAGCCTCCTTATCGCTTCTCTTGTTGGCATACACCATCTAGACTCTATATCAGGTTGATTAAGGCGTGCCCGAACAACTATCGAGTTGTCCGATCACTACCTGTCTAGCCTATGGCATTCTCTAGTAGTCTGTCGAGTCCAACAAACAAGTGAACCATCGAGTATCGTCACTGCCTTGCGGCGGTAACTCTACCATAGCTCTATTTTGTGGTTTAATGATCGGTTAGTATCAGACCTTTCAGTCTGCCCCGTTAATCCTCACATTTTGCCCACCAGCTCCCTTTGCAGAGTATAGCCGGCCTATGCATGACTCTATCGGATTCCTGAGCGAACTCATTCCTCCTAACTTCCTAGACTACATGCGGTGCGAGTCGGAGCTAGGCATGATCCTGCCATGACTAACCTCCAGTCCACCAAACAACGAATCACTCTTGTGCCAGCTTATGCCGATCCAAGTTTCCTCGAGATACAAGGTTGAGTCCCACGACCGGTACGTGAAAGTCCGTGTACCCTCACCAAGATCCATCATGATAGCCGAGTTACTTAGCAAGCTGTGTTAGCCTTGCCATGCCCCTCTACTGTCTCACCTATGAGTCCATAGCCAGATCGCCATGATCTGACCAGATGCTCTACCACTGTCGGTAAGCCAAGCATGCTTTTGCTTACCGGGCGTGATTCCGAACCGAGGTCGTATCGATCACTATCGAGGCCTTACCGGTCTGCGGCACAGTGGTTGGCATTGCTCGTTAGCTTCCTCTCCGATCATCGATGCCTTCACCGATGATTACGGGTTCGTTTATCGCGGACGAACAAGGTATCGTACCGATACACCAAAGCCCACATGATGCTCACCGATGCCAGTCAACGATCACATCGCGGACTGCCTTTGCGGACTGCTCAGTTATCAACGATGGCCAGTGGTAGATCGATCGTAGGCCTCCCCGAGGGCCTATCGACTCGTCCCCATGGTCCGATCGTGAATACTACTTGATAGCCACTCTTGCCCCGATCGGATCATCGAGTGTCCGTACCGATGATCATCTCACCGATACGTCCATTAAGGAATGATCAGAGGCTCTCTTGTCCTGATCATCGATCAGCCTTACTTCCTCACGATACCTCCTCGAGGCACGTCCTCTAGGTTACCCGCGCCCTGTCGAAGCGTCGAAGCGTCATCGTGCTCTCTCGAGGCGTCATCTATTCCTCATACCGATGCCATGTCGAGGCGTCTCCGATGCCATCTCGAGGCGTCACCAAGGCCTATCGTCGGCACCCTAGCGTACTGTCATCGGGCACCCCGAGGCCATACTGATGCCAGCAGTAGGAGTTACCGACCCTGTCGGGCCATGTACGGATCCCTATCCATCTACGGCTGCTACTACTACCGGGCCATGTACGGATCCCTATCCGTCCACGACTGCTACTACTACCGGGCCATATACGGATCTCTATTCGTACAAGGCAGCTACTACTACTACTACTACTACTACTACCCTAACCCATACTACTAAGACTACCGTATGAAAGCTATAAAGGAAAAGAATAGAAAGGGAGTATTAGGTACGGATCGCGCTTTACCTTATACCGATGCTCCTTAGGGTGGAGTGCCGAGTTCCTTCTCGAGCTCCTCTTTTTCTCTTCCTCTTAAACGTGTATCTTTGGCTCTAGAGAGAAGAGAATTATTTTGGTGTGTAAATAATGAGCTCCCTATCTCCCTATTTATACTAAACCAAAAACCCTAAGGAGAATATCCACTTTCCTTATTCTTTTCCACCTCCTCATTTAACGGGCTTGCTTTCCCTCTTCTCCACGTTTTTCTTTCCTTCCTTTTCGCCGCCCCTTCTAAATTTCCTACCTCCATGGGCCACGACCCAATTACCTAGGTTACCATTCCCTAAATAATTAAGAATTGATCCCTGATTTGTAGAAATAACGAATTCCTCTACATTTTGCCAAGTTACATTTCGAAACCTCCGGTTGGTTTCAGGATGTTACAGTTACACCTACCTCGGAAGTTCCTATTCCGGAGAAGAATCAACAACCGAAGGACCGATTAGAGAAATCGAACCCCCATGTAATCTTGATCCAAGATTCAAAACTTGATATTCCAGCCGAACTGAAATCGTTACAGGAAAAGTACGATAAACAACAGAGTGATCAGGAAAAATTCCAAGAGAAGATGACTTTCTTCATGGGACGGACCGATCAGGGTTCCCGGAATCAGACGGCTCAGATCGATCGAAACCTGTTTCCAACCGAGACGACGCCCAGAGTCTTATCGGTGGGAGGCCAATCTGCGACTCATATCACACCGCATTCACGAAGTTTGGAGGAAAGAGACGATGAGATAGCAGCCATGAGGGAAACTATCCGTTTAAAGAACTCAAGGATGCATCGCGTAGTAAGCTCGGCTCCCGAGCTCGATAAAGTCTTTAAGGGAATGAAACAAACCCCCTTCACCACCCAGATTGTAAACACTACAGTCAAACCAAACGCTAAGACTCGAATCACGCTCTACGAAGGAAAGACCAATCCCACTCAGCATCTCACGGCGTTTAACATCGCTATGGGCCGAGCTCACTTCCTTCCCGAGGAAAAAGAGGCTGGTTACTGTCAGCTGTTTTTAGAACACCTTGCTGGCGATACTCTGGCCTGGTTCTCACAGCTTGACCGAAATTCAATCGACAACTTTCATCAGTTAGCGACGACTTTCTTGAAGAACTATTCGATGCACATCGAGAAATAGACTTCGACTGCCAATCTCTGGGCTCTTCATCACAAACATGATGAGCCTTTGAGAGAGTTAATGGGAAGGTTCAAAGGAACCGTTTCCAAATTGGTTGTGGCAGACGACGCCGCCATCGATGCGCTTCAGAAAGCGTTGCTCTTGAAAAGTCTGTTCTGAAACGAACTAACTATTAACCGACCCGATACCTTGGAAGACACCTTGCACAAAGCATCGAGCTTTATGGAGTTAAAAGAGGATCAGCTGGAGGTCAAAGAGAGTGATAAACCAAGCCGCGTAAGAAAGGGACAGAGCTTAGAAATCACCGAAGATGCTGAAGAACCCGCGCAGAAGCAGTGGCCTAGAAATAGCTGACCGGTGAAGGAAAGTAACGCCCGGAGGTGGTGTGACTTTCACCAAACATCGAGACATTCAACGGCTCAATGCGTGGACGTGTAAATGAAACACTACCGAGCCGGGAGAGTTCTTGATATGGAATTTCAGAAGGATTTCCCAGGAAAGCAAACCCGACTGAACAGGAAGACGATCAAGACCAGCCAAAGCAGTTGCCACTTGTAGTCTACCACTCTAAGCGGGACCAAGATGACTTACACGGGGATAAAAATCCTTCAGCACCTCGGAAGAAGCTCTATATGATTATAGGCGGGGTTGAAGAATGTAACGATTCTGTAAGATCGATACAGCCAAAGCAGTTGCCACTTGGAGTCTACCCCTCTAAGCGGGACCAAGACGACTTACACGGGGATAAGAATCCTTCAGCACCTTAGAAGAAGTTCTACATGATTATGGGCAGGCTTGAAGAATGTAACGATTCTGTAAGATCGATACAGCAACACGAAAGGAAGGCCGAGACTGCTAGGAAGTGGCCAGAACCGGCCAAGAAGGACCTTTTCATTACATTCGACGAGCAAGATACTTAAGGTTTGGATCAACCCCACAACGATCCTCTGGTAATTCAACTCGTTATCAACGATTGCAAAGTAGGTCGTGTAATGATTGATACCGAAAGCTTGGTAGATATTATCTATCAAAACACCCTCGAGAGGATGGGAGTAACTCACGAAGACATCAAGTTTGGGAACAGACCACTCACTGGTTTTGCCAATGATACTACCTCGACATTCGGTACGATCAAGCTTCCAGTTTATGTGGCCGGAGTTATTCACTTCGTCAAGTTCGTCATCGTAGATACACCTTCAGTCTACAATTTGATCTTGGGAACACCCTGGCTTTACGCCATGAAAGCGGTGGCGTCAACCTATCATCACTGTGTTAAGTTTCCTACTATACACAATCAAGGGCAACCAGAAGGAGGCTCGCAATTGCTTTGCCATCGAAAAGAAGAATCGGCTCAAAGCTAAGTCCGAAGCTCGGACAAAGAACGGTGATGTCGACATTCCAAGGAAAAAGGAAGTCCGAACCATGACGAAGAGTCAAGCATGAAAGCCGATCTGATTACTTCAGATCGCATAAAAAAAACTACTTGTTATACACGAGCCTATACAAATGAACTATGAGTGACTTGATTCCTCTTTGAAAATACGTAGGCAGCTCCTTGCAAAAGCGCAGTCACACCCTTATTAATAATTTTAAGTTTCTAAAGAAAATAAACTTTTTCTGATTAATCTGACCCTAAAAGGTCGGACGGATGCAAGAACGCTGCCCTTACAAAATCCAAATTTACCTTGTTCGGACTGTGTCTCACGTTGGTGCCTTGGCTAGGTATCCGATATTCAACGCGCTTCTCATAAGTGCCGTTGTAAAATAATCAACAAACTCTAATAAGCTGGAGCCAGGTCCGCACCACGCACTTAGGACAACCAAGTAAATTACACGCCGGCTCTCGACCGCATACTGAAGTTTCGTCCTAAGGCAAAAGTTGAGCTAAGCCAAAGCACTAGTTCTTTGCACTCTCAGATCCCAAACCGAGCCCGCTTCGTACCTAAGTAAATTACAAAAGTAAACCCTGGAAAAAAGGGCAATGTTTACAAAAGTGAATTAAACCCACAAAAGTGGGCACCATGTTCGAAAAGCAACATATAATTTAATTACGAGCCACACGAGGCTCAAACTTGGTCACCATCTTGATTATCTTGGGGAGAGAGGAACGACCCGTGTTCGTTGATTCCTTCCAGAACTTGGGATGCAACATCTCGAGGAAGACCAGTAGGAGGAGGCGGCGGAGTCAGAAAAAGAGTATCATCGCCAAGGGAGTCAAAGGATTCGACCTTAGCAAGATACTCTTTCTCTTCTTTTAAGTAATTCTCAAGAAGACCAGGAGCGAGTTCATACTCAGCCTCCACCATCTTCTCCAAGCTCATTCGGGCCCCGCGCCTGTAATAGAGTTGAGCCTTTACCTCTTCTTGAGCGTGAAGAGTAATGAGATACGACCGTATTCGCTCTAAACGAGACGAATGTCTCGCACTTCAGGCAAAACTGCCACTCGCGATCTCATCAGCTCGGTGGCATGCTCCGTCACGCTCCTTCCTGAGACGATCCTCTGTAAAGCGAGATTTTTCCAGATTAGCTCGAAGTTCAGCTATCTTGGTAGAAGCCGCCAAAAGATGAATATCTCGTTTCTTCACTTCATCCTCCAGCCTTTTTCTCTCCTCCATCAGAGCGCAAGCCTGGTCAAACAAGTCGTTGAGGCTTTGTTGGTTCTCGGAAGCAGTCGCTTCCCAACTATCGGCTCTACTCATCTGACGGCCGACCTCTTGCCATGCTGCGGTCGTTGCACTTCCCCTTCATACGCACTAACAATGCGATTGCCGGTGTTAATCACCTGTAAGAAGCCACCGATAAGCGATATCAGCGTAGCTTTATGCTGAGGAGCCGCATTGCAAAAAGGCATGACCGGATCCACATGAGAGAATGTCCACTGGCAGGTGTGTCTTCTCTTTTAAAGAGAAAGCTCTGAGGCTAATCTAGGCAACAAAGTGAGGGAAGGAGCACGACGAGGAGGAGTTTGAGAAACGTTAACAGCTGTTTGAACAGCTCGATATGCAGAATCATCGTACTGTCAGAATTCACAAGAAGAGAAGCAGGAGGTGTGACACCCAAACTTTTGAGCAACGGGTGCTTCGGACGGAGACTTCGCAACTTCTACTGATCCGGAAGGTTGGAATTCTTATCTATGGGATCAACTTTCCCTTTTTTCTTTGAACGGGAAGCATCGCTAGGACCCTTTGGCACGATAAGCTCGCCAGGGACAGATCCCCGAGCTGACGCATCATCCGCCCTTTGCATATCGACCGCAGAAGGAATTTTGTGGGAACCATCTTTGATAACTAGGGTCTCCTCCTGATTTGGAAGAGAAACGCCTTCAGTGCGATCCTCAGATTCTTAGATAACTACTATAGTAGATGGATCGGCCGTAACTTCGGCATCCGATCTGTTAAAAACCTTGAAAAGTCTCCTAGATTTCCTGGAACGGATCGGAATAGAGGGAATGTTGAACGCAGGGATTCTGGGAGTAGCACCTCTCATCTCTGCGGCCCAGTATTCGATATCCCAAGTATCTAAAAACAATAAACATCCAGAGCGATGTCAGGCTTCGAAGTCGAGAGAATAAAAACTTTACAATATTAAAGTTACTCGTAGAGAGTTGTTACCAAGTCGACACGAGCAAGACGGATACGATTGTAAGACAGGTCCCAATGATGATTTCCTGCCCTTATTCTGTTAAGATCTTCTCTGAAAGGTAAATCCTCAAGAGGAGGAGTCGGAGGATGAGGAACTACAAAACATAGAGGAACACGAATGTGTTAGAAAAATACATCATGAATACCGAGGCAATGCATGCATGCAAGATTTATGAAAATCTACAGATAGAAGGATTCCACCGACTGTGATAAGTCCTAGTGGTATCCTGAACCGAGGCATCGTTTATGTTAACGAAAAAGTATTAGTCAAACCATTTGCCGATTTTACTTTTCAATTCGATAAACTTGCATACGGCCTTCATGCTGTTGTAAAAACAGCCAGGGAATTGACCCTCCTTCATTATGAAAATCTGTTCATACTTTTCGATGGAAAAGTTAATGCCGAGCTCGGCAGCAAGCACTAGAAGTGCCACGAGATTGCATGTCCCGGCCATCATCATTTGTGAGAAGCAGATGTTCCTATTCTCGCAATACCTTACAAAGGCATAAGGCAACGGGAACCACATAAAACAATCAATAAACATCTGCTCATGAAGACAGATGTAACCCGCAAGACAATCCCATGGACGTTCATGGGACCTGGGGGCAAGGAATTCTAATTCCTCTGACATACGACAGACCCTCCTCATCGAGTCCAACGACCTCTCATCTGCTAGCGAAGGAGAGATCTTGTAAGTATCGAACTGAACAGCCAAGATCTCTTGGATGATCTGTTCTTGAACGACATGTTCTTGGCCGATCTGTTTGTCTGGATAATGTTCACCAGATCCACCTCCCGTACGATCACTCGTACCAACGAACGGAGTCGAAGCTTTCACATTCACACCGGTTTGCACCGAAGTGTTAGCATAGATCGGTGCGAATCATGACGATGATGCTTCGATCTAAGTAAAAAAACCAGAAGAGTCAGAATTGACCGGAGGAGTCTCGTGGTCAACATCGAGACTGGCATTTCTTTCCGGAGTGAAAGAAGTAGATAAAGATTCGAAAGTCTTTGTCATGATCGGAGTTGTACGGAGTAAAGGATAAACCCTAAAAATGCAGATGAGAAAGGAAAAAGGATGAGAGAGAAGGGAGAAAGAATATTTTACCTTATTCGGACGACGAATAAATAAGGAAAATCCAAGGGTCGAAAGATCCGGCATTGATACACTAAGACGCGAAAGTCTAGGGTAATCATTAAACCTTGGCGGCAGACGTGAGCGAACCGAGGCGTCTCTTCAGTGTCCTTTCAAGAACGAGCCGTCCAGAGCGTGCCGCGTGTAAAGGCGAAGCGACGTGTCGAATCAAGATTTGAGTTGGGCAAATCTTCCTCAGTACGTTTCGGCCGAGCTTGCTGACGTAATACTCGCCGAACTCGGGGGGACTAGTTGGTGTTACCGGGTTTGATACCCATTACCATACCCGACCCATATCCGATTCGACATGAAGCTTCGAGAAACATTTCGGAAGAATGGGCCAGCGAGGACCCATAAAGATAACTCGGCCCGTTAAGGAGCATCTGCCAACCTATGCAAATACAAGCGAATTGGAAGACGTAGCTCGAAAAAAAGGAAATACGTAGAATTAGTATAACTTCCTTATATCTTTTAGGAGATTTTCCATTTATCTTTTAGGGTTATTTCGACCGACTTTGTACTTGTATAAATACTTGATGTATTCCTCCAAAATGGGGACATCTCCTTCAATAGAGAATTATACACACATCTTTTTACTTTATATTTTCTTTGTGATTTTACACTTAAACTTATTTCCTCTATTCTTTGGACCGATCTTGGATTGTTGCTCAATCCAGTATTACCAACGGCCATAGGGAAGATTTTCAAGCTAGTTTCGAGGAGGAAAAGGAGAAACGCTTGGCTCTTGAAGCTAAGGTTTCTAAGAAAGGGAAGTTGATCTCTACCCTAGTGAGAGCCATGAAGAAGTCCGTTCCACACTTCTTCAAGAGATCAACCACGAGAAGACCCACGACTAGCCATGATTCAGTGAGCCTTTCACTATTGTCCGTTTTGTTGATGTTGGAGATGAGGATGACGATGCTACTAGTCACCACCACACACGTGACCATGGAGAGCACACACATGACACACATGGACAGCAACTGGTCGTCCATGGTGATGATTCTGACCGTACAGAGATCCTTGATCTCAGCACCGAAGACGAGCACATTCTAGGAGAAGTTCTGGACACACCTGAGACGGTTTCAGAGACCTTTTGAGCCAAGTGTTACGACTTCGATTATATCTTTCCTATCTTTTATTTTTCACTTTTATTGAGTCGATCTCCCAATTGTGGACTGTTTTCACTCTGGGACGGTGTGAAGTAAGTCTGGGGGGATTTAGTTGTACTGATGAGTTTTTCTGTTTTCTTATGTTGTCATTCGGATTTCATCGAGTCAAAAACCTATTTTGAACGATTGACTTCTTATGAATATATGCCCAGATGTTGTGATTCAGTGACCATTGTTACAAGGTTTGTTCAGGATAGACGATCCGGAAACCTTCATGACTTGAATTCCCCCAGAAGATTTTGAAAATGCACTGTCTCCAATCAGCCCAATTCTGGCTCTATTTACACCAATCCATCCACCATTTCTCATTAGAGGAGTTAGCTCAAGGAAACATCACATTCAAGACATCTTTTTCTTTTTTACCACCCTTTTGTTGTCTTGAATCGCTAGCTCATCTTTAGTTGGTACCCCACCTATACCCTTAACCTTTCTTTCAAACCACTTGCACTCTTGTTCTTAACCCTATATGCAGATGTGTGCAAAAACGTCGGAGAGAAAGAGGATCGATGCAGTTCTAACCACTAGAGATGTGACGATTGGAGTATAGAAGATGGAGTACAAAGACAAGGTTTTTAAAGACCGTTATTCCTTGGGAACGACACATCATTGGTAACAATTTCGTGACCTTATTGAACTCATGTGCTAAGAGACCGTTTCTCCCCCTTTCATTCTAAAAAAAATGGTTTAGAATGCAAAGAAAGGGAAAGGAGAAACATGTCTATAAAAGAGTCTAAGGTGGACGATATCCCCAAGGAATGGCGTGGAGGAGTGAAGAAATTGATGAGATTTACAAGCGATTCCCTCGAAGAATCTAAGTCTGAGGGAAAAGGCGTTGAAAGTGGTTGGAATTGTGGGTTTCAATAGGTCCGTTCTCTCTTACGATTTTGCATAATGTCTAGCATCCCCGGAGAATATGGTAACCCTAAACACAATAAGCCTCATCACCAAAATTAGCCGTTTTAAATCCTAGCCTACTTTACCTTGGATGATTCCTTTGATGTGAAACACCACACTTAGAGTTGGAAACGCGAGGATTGAGACTTTGCAGGATCGAGATTTATGGACCAGATTGCGATGGTCATGAATGTGTGGCTGATGACGATGTCTTGAACTGACCAAGTAATATGTGGATTACGAGTTATGATCTAAAGGCTACATTCAGAGAAGTCATGTAAGTTCCGTATTTTCAAACCTCTTTTCCTTACTTTGTTCGTTTGCTTGGGGACAAGCAAAAGGTTAAGTCTGGGGGAGTTGATAAGTCCCATATTTTACCTATAATACTACGGTTTTCAATACATATTTATTGCATTTATGCATGGTTGTACGCCTTTAGAGGTAGTTTTCTCGTATTTATAGTTCAAGAGTCTTTATTAGGAAAAATTAATCAAAAAGGACCAAAAGGAGCATTATGGAGTATACACCAATCAACAGCAACTCACGCGAGCCAAAGAACCCATTGGAGCCAAGGAATTCCCAAGTTTACACATTTTACCAAGATGGACAGATTACATACGCCAGAGGTTTAGCAATAAACGGAGAATCAAATGGATTTATAATTGGATGAATATTATAGTGGAGATAGCCCTTTGAGTCACCTTTCCAATGGAGGTGGAATCGCAGCATTGGAACTTGTGTGGAGAGAGTTATACTCAGAAGACCGAAGACATGTCAAACTGCCTAGAATATGAAGAAGGAGGAGCACCGACCCCTCACACCGACCCGATCACGTGGTCGGTACCCAGACCATTAGGATGCATCAGCACGTGGCAAACTGAACCCCCATACCGACCTAAATTCCCGATCGGTGCCACAGCCCTTTGCGGCGCTGTTTCGACTGTTTTGACGTTTTTGCCCTTTTCGAAGCCCTAGAAGACTTAAGACCCTATATATACTTGCTTTTACCCTCTTGTTAGGTGTGTGCCGAAAATTAGACCTAGGATACATCACAAAAACGCAGCCCCATTGTTCTTTCATAGATTTGTGTTTCAAGAGCTTTAAGCAGGAGATCTCGCTTTGTACTTTGCTATAGAGTAGAATCTTCTAACCCTTTCTCTTTTAATCAAGTTTATTCATCATGAATTCATCATATCTTTGCTATTTTTTGTAAACCATGCTTGAGTAGTCCACTAGTTAGGATTTAGGGTTTTCAATGAGTCTTATGTTTCAATATAATCGATGATTGTTTAGGGATAAAATATAGTCTTCATCTTTGCTTATTCTTAATGCCTATTGCTTTACCGCGAATCTAACAATTTGATCATAGGTAGGTGTATCCACGAGAGTGTTCTTAATACCTCCGGATATAGTATTCGATGAGCTAAGCGTCTTAACAATCATACCAAAGGAGTTTAGTGAGCTCTATCAGAACTTGTTTATACCGTGTGTTCTCACCTTTTAATAACCATGCGATAGCTAAGTTTTTTAGGGTGTAGAGCATAGAAGGTTGGAGCCACGACAGTGGAAAAACCTTACAATTATGTTCTGAGTTCTAGACATCCCAATCATTATCATTATCCCTAGGCTTTCATTCGATCTTTGTTGTTGCATAATTCTCTGCGAATTTCCCGAGTCCTAGCGCTTTTCTCCCATTGAGTTACAACTTACAATTCACGTTTCACTAGCTCATAATTGATTCAATCACAAACAACACCATATTTTGTTCTAGCGTAGTTTTATTCATTACAATTCGAAGTGTGGTTAAGAAGTCTATGTGGATTTGATCCCTTTACTATACTAACCGTGATTGCTGTGTACTTGCCGGAAGTTGGTTAAGAGGTTAAAACTCGACTGAGGAAAACCACCGAATCACCTCGTGACGTTACCAGCGGTCAGACCGCATCCATGGCCCATCTCATGAACGGGTATGCGACGGTTGTCGGGGAGTACTCCTCTGGGGGGGGGCAGCTTCCTTGGTGCGTGATTTTGACACGCTACACACAATTTTGTGCGTATTTTTGGCAATCAGCCAACATCGTCAGTCAGTAATAGCCAAGCTTTTTAAGCTTTAGGGCAAGCGATCGTCCTCCAGAATGATTACCTCCGTCCTTCCCGGGAGTGTGACGCAGGACTTCGAGGATTTCTTCCCCATAAATGCATCTCATCATATAGCGAGATGCACTCCATGGGTAAAGCCTTCTTTCCAAGATAGTGTAATGGGCACTTCGAGTTCTCAACCTCCGGGCTGCCCACTTATCTTCAGGTTGCTTCCCTTCAGTTATATATTCTACAATCTCTGTCTGCCAGTTTTCCTGGAGAATGGAATCGTCTTCCATTTCGGTGGATTCTCCATCCGTTTCACCATCCATAATCTCACAGACCATGAGTTTTGGATCTATGATGGGACTTGTTATACATTCAACAGGTATAACCCGTCTCATATCCGAGTTCGAGGCCAGTGCAGCCAATGCGTCCGCAGCCGAGTTCTCGTTGCAGCAAATTTTTACGAGTTCGAATCCATCGTACTCGTCAGCAATTTCGCGTACCACCTTTAAGTAGGAGTCCATCTTGTTATCTTTTGCTTCATATGACCCGCTAAACTGACTAGTAATGAGCTGGGAGTCCGAGCAAGCTCGAACTCGTTTAGCTCCTACTGCTTTTGCCAGTCGAAGTCCTGCGATCAAGGCGTTATTTGTTGCCGCGAAGTCAAAACGAAATGATTGTTCAATCACCTCTCCAGTCGGATATTTGAGGCATACTCCGACCCCTGATCCCCTTGGGGATGACGACCCATCCGCGTGCAGTGTCCACCACAAGCTTTCTTCTAAACTCTCTGTAGAAGGCTCGTTGGGTACCTCGGCTATAAAGTCTGCTAGTACTTGCGACTTCATAGTCGGTATATTTTTATAGATTATATCGTATTCACTAAGCTCGATGGCCCATCGAGTTAATCGTCCTGATTGAAATCCATCGTACTCGTCAGCAATCTCGTCAGCAATCTCGACGGTATGAGATTGGAAGTATGGCATGAGCTTCCTTGCTGATGTCAGGAGTGTCAAGGCCAACTTTTCCATCGTTGAATACCTTGCCTCTGCGTCATTGAGGGCTTTGCTGATGTAGAAGATGGGTTGTTGTTCACCTCGGTCCTCTCTCACCAGAACTCCGCTGCCTGCCGATGCTGAGACCGCGAGCTATAGGTATAGGGTTTCTCCTACCTCAGGTTTGGCCAGCACGGGCGGCGAGGTGAGATATGCTTTGAGCTTGGAAAAAGTTTTTTTCGCACTTTTCAGACCATTCAAAGGTCTTGCTTGCCTTTCTCAGCAATTGATAGAACGAAAGACTTTTGTCTGTCGATCTACTTATGAATCGATTCAAAGCAGCTATTCGTCCGGTTAATTTTGGGACTTCTTTCCGCGTTTGGAGAGAAGGTAAATCTAACACGGCGGATATTTGCTTTGGGTTACTATCCCCCTTTTTGTTACCAAATAACCCAGGAATTCTCTTGAAGTTACCGTGAAGGTACACTTGGCATGGTTTAATTTCATCCCATACAGATTGAGTGTTTCAAAACACTTACTGAGATGATCGATATGATATTCTGCATTCGCCGATTTAACCAACATATCATCGATGTAAACTTCCATAGACTTGCTGAACTGTTCCGCAAACATCTTGTTTACTAGCCGTTGGTAAGTTGCCCCGACTTCTTCAAGCCGAAGAGCATCACCTTATAACAGTAGATTCCTCGATAAGTTATGAAAGCGGTCTTCTCGCGGTCAACAGGATGCATCAAGATCTGATTGTACCCGGAGAAGGCATCCATAAATAATAAGGGCTCGTTACCGGCAGTTGCTTCAACAAGTCTGTCGATATGAGGTAACAGAAAGCTATCTTTTGGGAAAGCTTTGTTGATATCTGCAAAAGTTGATGTGTTCTTCCTTAGAAGTTCAACGAGTTTGTCTCGTATAGGGTCGCCTAGTTTTGACTATATTCCCACACATTGATCGGGATGTTGGAATTCTACGATAATTTGTGTGATTTGTCGTTCTAACGACGCTTTCTTCTTATTAGCATATTGTGCCTTGTTTTGGCTCGCTGTTATCTCTTCTGAGGTCTGCATGGCCATAACAGCTCGGGTCCTATTTTCCTTTCAAGGATGAAACATTTACGAGTTTCGCTTTTATTACTTCTTTCGTATGAATCCCGGAAGGGGTCAGGATTTTCAAACACTGGTGATAGGTTAAAGCTACAGTTCTCATCAGGTGAAGCCACGGCATTCCCAAGACAGTGTTATACGCGGTGGGCGAATCCACAACATTGAATTCGATGTAATGTTTTATCTCGGCAACTTCAACCATTAGTTGGATTATTCCAACAGTAGGGATCATTCAACCCGCAAATCCCGTTAGGGTTTAACTCCGCTCGTACATACGTTCGTAGGTACCCATCCTTAGTAGGGTTTCTTTGTAAATCAGATTTACAGTGCTTCCGGTATCTATTAATATGCGATTGACTTCGGAATCGTCTATCAATAGTCTGACCACGAGTGGATCGTTGTGCGGTCGGGTCAAGCCCACCGAATCTTGTTCGCAGAAAGCTACCTCTAAGTTTTCGTAGCGGTTGACTGTTTATGCTTCTGACTCTTCCTATAGCTTGCTTCGTTGTATGTCTTCTTCACGATCCTTCATGATCATGAAGATTCTTCTTATCGCGAGTTCGCCATTGCAGCTACTTTCGAAGTAACTTGAACTAGGGTTTCTTCTCCGGACATCTTTAAAAGATTTCTTTCGTGAATGTTAAGCAGTAAACCTAATCGGTCCCCTTAGTCGGCGCCAATTTGGTGATACCGGATTGAGTTACAGTCCGAGATCGGTCCAAAGAATAGAGGAACTAGGTTTAAACGTAATATCACAAAGAAAAGATCAAGTAAAAAGATGTGTATAAAATTCTCTATTGAAGGCGCTGTCCTCATTTTGGAGGAATACATCAAGTATTTATACAAGTACAAAGTCGGTCGAAATAACCCTAAAAGATAAATGGTAAATCTCCTAAAAGAAAAAAGGAAGTTATACTAATTCTAAGTATTTCCTTTTATCTGAGGTAAGTCTTCCAATTTGCCCGTATTTGCGTAGGTCAGCTAAAGCTTCTTAAAAGGCCGAAACGCGGATAATGGGTCCTCGCAGGCCCATCCTCCAAGCTCTCCTCAAAACTCTGTATCGAGTCGAATCTGAGTCGGGTATGGTAATGGGTGTCGGACCTGGTACCACCAGCTGATCATTCTTTAAAACCGAGAAAGTGATCGAGGATACACAACTCATAATCCAATCAATCCATCTTCCATGAAATCCTAAAGCCAAAAGTAGTGCCTTGATGTAATTCCACTCCACTCTGTCATACGCCTTGGACATATCAGTTTTCATGGTTATGAACTGTTCTAAGGAAGAGGTATGAGTTCGCAAAGCATGCACCACCTCATGTGCTATGAGGATATTATCTAAAATCAACTGTTCAGCTACAAATGCATATTGGTAAGGAGACACCACGAGAGGCAGAAAAGGTTGAATCCTCTTTACCAAGATCTTAGAGATGATCTTGTAACTTACTGAGCACAAGCTAATCGGTCTGAGGTCACTCATCTGAACTGGGCAGGTATCTTTGGAAGCAGACATAACTACGTATAGTTCCAATCTTGAGACATCTGTCTAGAAACAAAGAATCTCTTCATTTCTCTAGTAACTTGATCACCAATAATCCTTCAATACCTTTGGAAGAAAAGACCTTTCATACCATCCGCACATGGGCCACTAGACGGATTGATGGAGAACACATCCTCTCTAATCTCCTCGGATAACACTTCCTTAATCAGCATTTCATTCATCTCCATCGAAACCTTTGGTTGAAAGCCATCAAATATTTCTAAAAAATCACTCGAGTTTGTAGAAGTGAAAAGATTTTGAATATAGGTTACTGCAACCTCTCCTTTAGAAGCTTCATGCCTCTAGAACCGACCAGCTGCATCTTTTAGCTTAAGAATAGTCTTCTTCTTTCTATTATCTTTCACTAAATCATGGAAGAATTTGGTGTTTTGGTCACCATCCACACACCATCGATCCCTACTCCTTTGACTCCAATAAATTTCCTCCTCTCTGAAGGCTAAAATCAACTCTTTCTTCGTCCCTCTGACCTGAGCTAGATTTGGAAAGTTACTAAATTATTCCTCTTCCAAAGCAATCTGTAACTGGTTAATCTTATCCTTAATGTCATCTTCCAACTACTTAAAGCTTTTCTACAAGCTTTTAGTCTTTCTGCTATTGAATATCTTTTCTGACCGAATCTAAAAGGTTGATTCCAGCTTTGACAAATTGTCTCCTTAACCAAAGGCTTGTTTAGAAATCTCTTATCAAACCTGAAACTCCCCCTACACGTTTCCCTGGATGAGATAAGACTTATCAGAGTCGGTCTGTAGTCCGAGCCTCTCTTAGCCAAGAACTTCTTATTTGATGCAGGGAACATAGAGTACCAATGTTATTCCCAAAGCATATGTCCAGCTTTGACTGCACCCACCAATCTCCTCTCTTACCTGCCCAAGTAAAACTATCACCAGAACTTGGCAACTCTAACATCCCACAGGCTTTAAGCATGTCATCGAAAGGGCCATACCCTTCATCCCCTCTAGCTGACCCTCCAATTCTTTCACCATCATGTTTGATATCATTGAAGTCCCCGAAGATTCACAACCTTTCAGTCATGTTAACATTAATCTTGGAAAGTCTCTCCCAAGTACCCATTCTCTTTGCTAAGCCACCAGGATCACCATAAACGCAGGACACAAAAACAACAACCTCACCATAACAAATTTCCACATCCAGCAAATTCTTATCTGCAAACAGAACATCCATCTCAACGTTATTCTTATAAAACATAGCCAAACCACCACTTCTCCCTAATGGATCAATGGTAAAAACACGATCATATCCAAGCCATTCTTGAACATCAACCAAAGCATCTCTTTTTTTCATAGTTTCCATAAAAAACAGTAACTCAGGGAAATTGTCCTTTCTCATTTCCCTTAATCTCGGAATCACCAGGTCTTGAACACGGTCCAAGCCCCGACAATTCCAACTCAGGAAGCTCATTGGGATGTGGACAATCCCTCATTTGGGACTGCCAATGGTTTGTGGCGTGGAGCCTTGTGTTCTTCCTCCTCAATCTCTCCATCAGGTTTCCTTTTCTTCCCTATCATCTCCACTGCTTCTTTCATATTTTCTGTTCTACCTTTAATCTCTTCGGCCTCCTTCTTCTGATTTCTTCATGTACCCATGTGTGCTCTCTTCATATGATTTAATGGTTCTCAGGAATGTTCTTCATTCTAACCCACACCGGCATGTACTGAAGGAAATCCATGGGAGGATTCTCAACCCATCTTTTCATAATCAAAGACCACTGATTATGAGTATGTGCTCCACCATTGAGAATTGTTTCCAGGTCCAACTCCTCTTGGAATATAAACTGAAAACGCTCTGCAGAGATGGCAATTCCTCTCACTTTCTTGTAAAGTTGCCATTTCCTTGGCATATCCAAAACCACATCCGCAACCCTTTGACAATCAGGGTTCAGAATACGATCCACCAAGCTCATTCTATTTTCTTCAACTAAACTGTAGTCGGGCAGGTCTGGAAGGTCGTAAGGCTCGTCAATCTCACCAAGCGAAATCTTCATCATAACCTTATCCAACCCTGAAGACATTCTCAACACCCACCACAATAGAACCTTCGTAACAACTCAACACCTAAGAAACCAAGGCAAAAGCAGCCGAGCTTTCGACCTTCAAATAACTTCGATCCACCACCGACGCATATAATTAAGACGGATATAACTCACTCACCCATTACAAGGTGTTCACCCTTCGAAAACCAGCTAAAAACAACCGAAAAGGAACTTTTCTTTCACAAACCGCACCAGAACAATAGAAAGGAAGAAGAACCGAAAATCGAGAAAACCCTAATTCTGCTTAGCCGTACAAAATCGAGATCCAAACACAACTATATTTCTCCAAATCTCATATAACCCTAATGAAACCAAACCTTCTTAGTAAACTAGCGTGTCCTAAGCTCAAAAGAGGGAATTTGCGTGTTTCCCGCATCAACTTTGGAATGAATGTGTTTTAATTATATGTTATATGCTTATTTATTTATTTTCTTCATGCTACTGACTAACTTAAAATGTATTATGATATTTGGCTGACCAAAATAGAAAAAAGAACAAAAAATGGTGTGTCAATAGACTCAATACGGTATTCCCTGAGCTCAATCTCAAGGCCATTACAAAAAAATATCTATATATATGTGTGCTTTAATAAATTTATAAAAAAAAACAAATAGAAGTTGCTCTTGTGACATTTATTGAAGAATAGAGGAGTTCTAAAGATGAAAAATCTACAATATTTTTATGTACTGCTTTACCAATAAGTTTTTTAAAGTTGCTCTTGTGACATTTATTGAAGGTGTTTTTATCCAAATAATTTAATCGTTTCAGAATAAGATTTTTCGTGAATTTTGTGGACGTGTTTCCCTACTAAAAATTTCAAAGTTTAACAAATTTGGGAGTCAACGGTCCACAACTCTTTTTTTTCCTTTTCTAAAAGCTTTAATTTCTTTTTACAAGCTTTATTTTCTTATCTTATCTTATAACCTTAAAACGAATGTGTGTGATATCCGAATGAATTGTATCTATCTCCATATAGTAAACTTTTCTATTCTCTTTTCGTTTTTAATGAATATTTGGTTGGAAAAAGGTATTTGTTTGCTTCTTTTTTTCTAAAATTATCGAATATGTGACTGTTTTTTGGTGTGTATCTTACTGACTTGTGTCTGAAAGTGAAGCCCTAAGAGCTGTCCATGTGACCTGTTTGTTTTGTGTGTTCACGTTCCTTTTCCTTTCACGTTAACCTTTCTTATTAAGGGTCTTAATCGATTATTACATTCCTAATTTACATATATGAACGTGTTTTAAAAAATTTATGTGTGTTATGTTACATTAGTGTATAAATGTCTAAAGAGACTCTCCAACAATTTTGTTTATTAATTTTCAAAAAAAAAAAAAATTGTTTATTTATTTATTTTTGAATAATAATCATTTGATTACATTACTTGATGAGCCATTATCCAATGGGTGACAGCCCATCACCCATGCTACATCTGTAATCACTATTGAGCAAAAAGACAAAATTGACCACAAATGTATTAGGTTAAAAATTATCATTACAGTTTACAAGCATATATATCCCAAAATTCCAGTATTACTTCTATTTATCCCAAAATTCCAAAAGTATATATATTTATACCTCTATCTATTTCAATTATGTTTTGTTTTATTGTAATTTTCTCTTTTGGTAATGCCTTGACAAGTTGACATGAAGTTAAAGCCGAAAATTAACACGTGCTCTTTGTATTTATACATTTTGTGTTTTGTTTTGGGCAATGACTACAAGTTGCAATCTTGTTAGACCTAATTATATGTACACGTAGGAAAGAAAAATACATGTTTTGTGAAAGTTTTGTAGATATATGGACTAGTTACAACATAATGTATAAATAACTAAAATCAATTGTGTGTTTGAGATGAAAGGGAGATATCAACTTCGGATGTGATATTTGAATCAACTAAATTCGAGTCAATTAAAGACACGAAGAAAATTATGATGTTAAAACATTTAGGTAAGATTGATAAAACACGTTGAAGATTTCCAAATGACGTCAACTCAATATCAAAGTCTTTCTTTGAACCTCACTACGAAATTCAAACCCGTGTCAAATTATAGAATAGATAATTAGATACACTTGTCCATAGTCAACCTTTTTATTTTCTTTCTTAACCATATATGGTATATCCGTATAAGATAATGGTTTGGACCAATACTCAACCATTTCCTGTACTTTATAACATTTACAGAGTATTTCTTTTAAAACTATATCGTTTGGTATTTTGAAGAGCGTAACAATACATGCTTCTACAAAATCAAGTTTTATTTTCTATGAAAGTACATAACAACATGGTCAGAACTTAGAACATATAACCATGAAGCATGAACCAACCATACAAAAGAATCTGATTTGTTTTTTACTAATTAAGTTTGGTACACGTGTTTGTGGAGAGTAGAAAGAGACAATGAGAGATGGAGAAAGAGAGACGTATAAGTATTGATTTTGCCAACGGCTCAAATGCAAAGAATAGATAAATAAATTAATATTCTTTGCGTTTTTTTACCAATACATCAAACATTTGTTAGGCGCACGTCTTCTTCTTCCTTTTGTTCCAACTTTATTTTCCGTTGAATTTCTCTCTTATGTCTTATGATATCATATATTTTAATTATTTACATGATATTATATGATACACATGTCAATACATACGTAAGGAGAAAATGAAAAATTTACGGATAAAACTTTTACCAGTTTGGACGGTTGGACGATCGATAACATCTAAAGATTTACCCAACATGTGTATCAGTATTATGCATATGCAAAACAAAGGTTCTCGAAGAAAAATTAAAGTAGTAATTAAGTAATGCTGTTTTATCTAACTAAACCAATATAATATGTAAAATACTGATGCAGAAGTGTTAAACTCGAACACATATTTTTCTATAACATTATTCGTTTTCTCTCGATTTTTCTCAAATCCTCTATAATTGTCTAACTTATTATCTTTTTTTTTTTTTGATAAAGAGTATTCTAACTTATTATCTTTTTATGCAATGCCTTGTTAATATCAACAACATTATACAGTTATACTACATTTGGAAACAGCAGAATAATATACTCCACAACAACGAAACGATACTTCTACGAATCATCTTCAAGACAATGGATCATGAAATACATATATAATACTATCAACTTCTGAAGACATGAAAGTATTGAAGAAATCTAATGCCTTTTTGGCTTAGGTGACCATCAACACACTCACAAATCTTTTCCAAGCATACTGTAACTTTGTTTTAATTTTTTTGCCTTGATTGCTTTATCGTTAGGTAATACTCTCTTCTAAAAACATAATGAATTCATTTCACAATTTAGCAACAAAAGAAAATGCATGCAGTTCAGAAAACTAGTTGAACAAAAATAAAGTTAGCGGGAGTTAATACAAGCTAGGTTGCACAGAAGCTTCATCGGATGACCGTTTCTCACTTTGGAATCAGAATTAGAATCTAAAGCTTTTGGAAGTTTCGTGGAATCGCAGACTCTCTCGGAAGCTCTCAGAATCTTTTGGAAGCTCTGAAATTTTGCGCTTCTTTATGTTTCCGTTTCCGCGTACCCGGCTCTAATTCTATGCCACCTAGAATACAAGTCAATAATTATCAATAAACCAAACCGGTCCGGTACGTTGCCAAATCATAGATGCAAACCAAATATGCAATCTCAAACTATACTGGGCCTTCGGTGCAGGGTACTATTTCTGTCTTAGAATCGTTTAACAATATGGGCTAAGTCAAGATATTAAAGGCCCAGTAAGTTTGCTCGAGTGAAGAACGACGTCGTTTATTACCTTTCAAATTGTAGTCCCTCTCATCATCATCATCATCATCATCACTATCGTCTCTCTTTCAAGCAAGCTCCTCTTTGTGTCTGTGTTGGTCAACCACAGGTAACTTCGTTGCTTTCGAAGTAATTCTAGATCTAGAGTTGTACGATTTTCGAATCGATGTTCTTGATGCACTTTGCAATCGAGTTTCGCTTGAAATCGTGTTCCGGAGTTGAGGTTTTTAAAGCTAATTCAGATTGAGGTAGAAATCGCGTAATGATCACGAATTTAGATTTCGTCTAGTTCCCGAATTTTGATCACGAACTGGAATTGATTTTGTCGAAGTTTCCGTTTATGTTGGAATTTTTAGGGTTTTAATTTTCTGAGAGATGAAGTAGCTAAGTTGTAAAATATTTTGGTAGAATTAAGGTACTGAGCAAGATGGATTATGAAAATGGATATGGTGTGGAAGTGACTGGGTTATCTCCAGCTGTTACTGAGAACGATCTCATCGAATTCTTCTCCTTCTCTGGCTCTATCGAATATATTGATATTGTCAAGTGAGTCTTACTTTCACCAAATTTGAGATTTCACTTTTGAGTTTTTTTTTTTGCTTTTCTGGATTTGCAAGATATAAACTATGTTATCTTGTTAACGAGACTAGATCGGGTGAGCAAGCTTGTACTGCTTATGTGATGTTCAAGGATTCTTATTCTCAGGAAACTGCTGTTTTGCTTAGTGTAAGTGTTGTTTTAGTTTTTGATTCACTCTTTTTGTCTCTTGAGGAATCACTCACTTCTTTGGACTTCTCTATATTCTTCTTCAGGGTGCAACGATATCGGACCAGCGCGTTTGCATTACTCGTTGGGGACAGCATCACGAACCGTTTGATTTCTGGAACGGAGCTCCGCGGGGTGGTTTTGAGGACGAAACAAACACACATGTATGAATCTCTTTCTACATTTCTATCAACTTTGATTCTTTCTATAAGCAAGCCACTAGATCGCAGATCAAATTTTGTTTAGTTATAGTCTACATGTTGAAAAGTTTGATCAAAGAGGATTATGTATCTACTTATCCTAGTTTCTAAAGCTCTTTCGTTCTTCAATCATGTAGCCTCCTCCTCAACGAAGTGAGTTCAACGCTGGAGAAGCAGTGACGAAAGCTCAAGAAGTCGTGAAAACAATGCTAGCTACTGGATTTGTGCTAGGCAAAGACGCTTTAACCAAAGCTAAAGCCTTTGACGAATCCCACGGTGTGTCAGCTGCTGCAGTGGCTAGAGTATCACAACTAGAGCAGAGGTTCGGTCTCACTGACAAAGTATTTGCCGGAGTTGAAGCTGTAAGAGTGACCAACCAGAGGTACCATGTTTCGGACAGGGCCAAATCAGCAGTTTCCGCGGCTGCAACTAGCGTTGTCAATAGCAGTTACTTCTCCAGTGGAGCTCTCTGGCTATCGGGTGCATTAGAGCGGGCTGCTAAGGCTGCTTCTGATCTCAGTAACCGTAACTCCAGCCAGTGAATAGACCAATGAACCGAACAGAACCGGATTGGTTTGTGAATATATACAGTATAATGCAAAACTGATCATGAATAAACTACTTGGTGGTTGTGAATTGTGTATCAAATTTTATCATAGCGAATACTAAAAGAAAGCGTTAACAATTTACTTTGTTACATCTAGACTTTGGTCACCAAAATGTGTATGTGAAGTATATTTGGATAGATTCGCTATCGATAGAGATTTGGCCACGTGGAGCAATCTCTGCCAAAGATGGAATCCAAAAAACAAGAGAAGTCATCTTCTTTGGCTTCAATCACCCAATCACTCCAAATCATCATCTCTCATGGCTGCTTCCTCAATTCCGCCGTCATCAACCTCCGTTGTTCGCAAATCGCTCCTCCTCTCTACCACCTTCTCCTTCCCTGCTTCTTCTCTGTCTCCCTCCACCAAATCAGCACATAGAAACAATCACAGACTGCTCCAGGCTTCTTCCTCCGCCTCTGCTTCCGATATCAAACCGACGAAGAAAGAAACTGTCTACTTCGACGGAGGAGCTCATTACGGAGATCTATTGGCCAATCTCATCCTAGGCCTCACAATCCTATGGCTCCCACTAACCCTAGCCGCCGTGTCACGAGCGTTTAACCTCCGTTACAGGTTCACAAACCTCCGCGTGACGGTGATATCGGGGCTAACCGGAGAAGACCGGAGCGATTTCTCGTACAAAGTGATTAAGGACGTGCAGGTTGTTCCGAGATTCATCGGAGAATGGGGTGACATCATCATCACGTTGAAAGATGGGACGAAAGTGGATCTGAGAAGCGTTCCTAAATTCAGAGAGATTGCTAAATACTGTTTATCAATGGCTGATCAGCCTGCTGTTTTGAAAGAATCTGGTGCTAAAGGCTTTTGATCATATTTCTGAAATAGAGATCGAATCATTTCCATGTTGATTTATAACTTGTGTGTATTGAATTTTGTATTTTCTCTACGAAGAAGACGATCATGTTAGCAAAACGATTAACGGCATGCAGTCTTCTTTTCATTTGGGACGATCCTTGTTTATACTATAAAACAAACGGGACGATGTGTACCTCTACATAGCAGAGACGGCGCGATGTTGTTATTAGAGAAACAGAGAGGCCCAAATCATTTCTAGTCCGTGTGTGGTCCAGATTACTCAATGGGCATAAACAACACTTTGGTAGAAAAGATGTCCTATCACAATCCCAGATTCATTTTGGAATTTACAGTTTTCATATATACAAAATCTTTACTGAAATTTGTTTTACGTCTCTTATTACATGCAGTATGACGATTAAAAACTTGTGGTTTTTTTACTAGTTATAGAGAATAAAATACAATAACAATATTGTACTTTACATATTGCTATTGTAAATCATTTTATGCTTAACGAATATTCTATAAAATTAGTTAACTAAATTAAGATAAAACATATCTACAAAATGAAATATATTGGTGCTAGGTTTGGATAAACATGTAGTAATGTCCAAATATATGATCCTATAGAGTAAAATAAAATAACAAACGGATTTGCATATGTAATTAGCTTTCTTAGCTTATAGTTTAGTTTAATAAGGAGGAATTTTGGTCATTCAAACTGACCATATGTATCTCCCATAGGATTCCAAGGAAATTTGTTAGAAAACATATTGGAGAAAATGAATAATAGAGAGTTTGTGAAAGGAAGGAGGGTGATGATTAAGTAAAAGAAATAGAGAGGTCGTGAAGCTTTTTCCTTCGCTTTGATGTCTGTCTGACACATTCTCATCAAATCTTAGGTAGTCTTCCACATTTCCCCATTCTGACCATATTATTCTTGTTTTTATTCATTGTTTATCACATAGGCTTGTATTTAAATATTTTTGTATATCCCCATTGTATTCTTTAAAATATTGTTTCATACGACAAAAAAAAAAAAATTGTTTCATGTGAGTGTCACTACGTGTGTCGTGTATACTAGATATGCACTTCAAATTTTGCAAGCACCCTATTTTTCTCCAATTACTCCTAGTCCTAGCTATGTTGCTAATGCCATAAAAATATCTTTCCAGTCACTATTTATCTAGAGAATGGACATGTATAACGGGTTGAATCTAGAAATAATTACAGAAAAGTCATAATATGAAACTCAAATGTCAACTATGTCATACATGAAAACTGATTTATCAAGCTTTGTCACAAGTCTCATTTTATGACGATTTTATCCTTTCAATGTACAAACACTCACCTGACATTGAAGTGAAACAACGAGCTTTGTGTAAAAAAATTACTTAACACCTTTTCAGAATAATATATTTCAAATATTGGGAGCTTTTTGTTTCTTTCATTTAATGATTTCAATTTCTTCTGCAACTTTTTTTAGTTTCTTACACCTTCTCTTTCTTCTTTCTTTGTCTCATACCAAGAAGCTTTTCTCTTTCTCTCTCTTTCAAACATTAAAACCTCTCTCTCTCCACCGGAAAAGTTACCGCCGATTCAAAGCCTCTTGTAGTAGATCCGGCATGTGACGAGCTTCCGAAGATGTTACCAACACAACAATATCGATTTATATCCAATCCATGAGATATCACCGGAAAAAGCGGCGAATCCATCTTTCCACAACAATTTGTTATCGAGAACAAAAGGCGATTGGTCCTCTCCACCGCGGAATTTCAACAGAACAAGAGGTGAGTCCGCCTCTCCATAGAGATTTGTTACCGACACGCCTATTCCGGTAAGAGTTGTCATTATTTTTCAATAGGATGTACGTACACCAACATTGCAAAATGGTGAAATATACGTCAATTTTTCTATGTACGTTAATAGTTGTCATATCTACGTACACAGTTTGAGGTTAGAGATGTTATTTTTATAACCATATGTACATAGTCCAACCAACAGTATATACTACACGTACACTGTCTAGCCACTGTCACCGTGTACACTGTCCGACAACTGGTACACCACCATATACATCATTCGAATACCGACTTGTACATTATCCGGCGGCCTGTATAACACCGTGTACACTATACAACCACAAGTACACCACGGTGTACATAGTCCAACCACAATCATCGTGTACACAGTTCGACTAACGACACACCACTATGTACAATGTTTGATTTGGTGTACGTGTAATTTTATTTTGAATGTACATAATTTTTGTGTATGTATGATGTAGTTCTATAAATTTTGTTTTATATTACATGTTTCGTAGATTTAGTTTTTCTTTCAAATTGGTAAAAACTGTAGATGTTGTGAATTTTGTAGCAATTAATGTAATTCTAACTGATGTATGTTGGACACCACCGTATACACGGTGTGTATAGTCCAATCATCGTCATCATGTACACAATTTAACCACCGTCACCGTGTACACTGTCCTACCACCGACAAACGAAGGTGTACACAGTCCAACCATCGCGTACATCTATTATTTACCTCACATATGTACGTACGAAAATAACATGTTTTCTTTCTAGTATTAAATGCTATTATTTTAAATGAAACAATCTCATATTCTCTCTCCAGCATTAAATGATATTACTTTAACTGACACATTTAATTTAATTGTGTCAGCACTCTTACACACATATGCCAAGGGCATTTTCGGAATAATTGTATAAATATGACATATCGTGAGAGTGAAACTCACTTGTGACATTTTGTGAGATTAAAACTCAATATGTGACATTATATGTAATTTTCTCTTGAATCTACTGCTTCCGAATTCGAATACGAAACCAATCAAAGAGAGAGAAAAATATGTTAAGAATTTGCAATGCGAGTCAATTGGTTACGAAATGTGTACTGCACAAAGCATACATAAGATATCTTTTTCTCCTAACTTTCAACTTTCAGTAAAGACGAATAATTTGCAGAATTAAGATTCCCCTCTTTGTCCCCAAGCTTTAAGTCACATTGGTTCACATGCATGGGCACATCTTGCACATACGTGTGCATTAGTGCATATGTATTTTTTCATGTCTAGGACTACGCGGGTAAAACAAGTACGCGACTCTAAAATGCATGCACGTATTTCACGAGAAATATCCACTGTCATTTGACGATAAATATTCTCCTTGTTAAACTAAACTATAAGCTAAGAAAGCTATTAGTTACATACGCAAATCCGTTTGTTCCTTTATAAATTTTAAGTAACATATCCACAGTCTCTTCGGATGTTAACTTTAAAAATTATAAAATAAAACCTTATAATATATCATCAACTTTATCCAAAAAAGGAAAGTGGTTAAATCTGAATTGGTCAGTCGTCCTTTTTTTAATTTAAAGTAAAACAGAAAATGAACGGCGCATTGTAGAAATTTGGTCATATGTCAGGCTAACAAGCATCCTTAAATTGTGCAAGGAATGGATGTAGTCTTTCTAAATTCTTACACAGTTACATCCTCCTGCTTTTTTCTTTCTTTTTATCCCGTATAAAATATAAACTGGATTTTTAATAAATATTAATATAAACTGCATGAAGTAGAATCCCTAGTGGTTAATTTAAAAGATTTTCGCTAGATTTTTACAGAATTAAAAAAGAATTACTACTACTCTCTCCTTTCTTTAAAGATAGATGTTTAAGGTTATGCACACTTATTAAGATAACGCATTGATTTCTACGAAATACAGTTTTCAATAAAGTTTAACCAATAATGTTTCAGTTTTTGTCTTGAAGTTTGTAAAAATGCATAGAAAACTGTAAAAACTCTAATTTTTTGGAACAAAATTTTTTTGTAAAGTTTTTATCTTTTAGGAACAGAGAAAGTATTTAATAGAGACAAAGAAAGTAGATTGATATCTGAAAAGTAAGAAACCTTCGTATACATACCCAACGAACTCTGATGTTTAAGGCGCCTTAAACAAAAATTAAATTTGATTACGGAGGACTAACTAAAATTAGAATGTACATCGGATTCCTAGAAGCTTTAATTTAGCTAGTTGTAGCCTTGTAGGTATAGAAATAAAATATATTAAAAGAAGAAGACGAAGAATGGTTTTAGGGTTCTAGAAAAGCTGGCTCAAATTTCTGAAGCGCGGCCCCATACGATTGTAGGAATCCCAAGCAATTTCACCTCTACTAAACGTTAGTATTAACGATGGTACGGTTAGTAAAAAATTTAATAAAGACAAAAAAGTCTCCAACTCTTTTTGTTCACGTGTGGCGAATTTATATGATTTTTCTTTATCATGGGGACGAAACTAAGTCCAAATCAATGTAATCATACAAAAATCACGAATAATTTAGCGTTTCACTTATAAAAAATACTAATTACATTGTTAAATCAACAATTATTTAGAAATAAATTTATGATACTACTTTAACGCTGGATGCAATGAAATTTTTACGTCAATTAACTTAAGAATCTAAGAGAAAACTTCTTAAAACAATTCTTCTTCAAATTTTCAAAAAAAAAAAAGACAAATCTTCTTCCCAATCTAAGAGTAACTAATTTAGTTTTTGACCTGTGAAATTGTTTTTTTTAGGGAAAAGTAAGAGCTTCAGGTTTATAATAGTATCTTATTGGTTTTAAGGTTTTATGTCTGTTTTTTAAAAATGAATTTGAGTTCCATAGGATGTGGCGAATAAAAGACAAAAGGCAACTTGATGATGATAAGGGAGCCGCATGATACCCAAAACCACGAGCACGGCCTAATTGTAGTATATATAGAAGTGTACAGATTTAAATTAAAAGTATTAATTGTTAGACTATGAAATGGTCAAAAGCTATACACTGTAATAGAAAATATGACCTAATTGTTTGTTCTCAATTCTTTTTCGCAAAAGTCTTATTCTATATATTTAAGTAGATATACGTGACAAAAGGTAACTGATTTTAGTGGTTGAATCCTCTTAAATTTACCATAACATGAGTGAGTTGAACAATGGTATATAGACCAAGTAAACAGGAGAAGATATATGTTCTTTCGTAATTTCAAACTTATTCCAGGCTTACTGTTTAGTGTCGGGCAAAAAGTGTGAAACATCTTCATTCAAAGCCTCTATATATACACGTATAAATTTTGGAATAAATCTTGTACATTTAAAGCATTCTTATTAACACAGAGAATATGAGGATTAAGGATGTAAATGGTAACTGCGGAATCTTACGGAATCTGGTGGAATCTAGCGAAATTTTTGGTAATTTTTTTGTGTAATCTGGCAGAATTATGTTAAATTCAAATGATAACAACTGAATCTTGCGGAATGTAGCGGAATTTTTAAAAATAAATAAATTAGTGGGCAATTTCCAAAAATATCATATTTTTAAGTTTTTTTCCCATAATACCACATCTTTCAAAAGTTACAAAAATACCACATTTTTTCAAAAAGTTCAAAAATACCACAAAATTAAAATTGACTTTTAATATTCAAAATTAAACCCTAAACCCAAACTCAAACCCTACCCGTTTAAACTATACCCTAACTTTGGAATAGTTAACCCACTATCCAAAAAAATTAAATTATACACCTTGAATCACTTAATTTTGTGGTATTTTTGGAACTTTTAAAAAAATGTGGTATTTTGAAAAAAAATAACTTCAAAGTGTAGTATTTTAGGGAATTTTAAACTTATGAAAATAAAAATAACATTGTATTTATCAAAATTAAATATTTATATTTTATAAATGTATTAAATTTTAGGAAAATTGACACCAATAATAGGATTTTGGGCAAAAATTAAGTATCTAACGTCTCCTAAAAACAAATTAGGTGTATAACATACATATCATATAAAAAGTCTATTATACCTTTTTTGATTTACACCATAATAATCTCAAAAATTAAAAAATTAAAAACCAAAAAAGGAAATCAATGGATTAAAAAACATTTACTCTAATCTTTATTTTCCCTCAGCCTCCTTTTTCTCCTTCACGTTCTTCTTCTCCATCTCCTTCTCTTTCTCCTTCACGTTCTTCTTCTCTCGGCCCATTGTCTCCTCCTTTTCCTCCATTGTCCATCTTCTTCTCCATCTCCTCCTCCTCCTCCATTGTCCATCTTCTTCTCCATCTCTTCTTTTTTCTTTTTCTTCTTCTATTTTTTTTCCATAAATCATTTGGATCGTTGATCTTAAAATAAGTTTATGTGTTTGATGTGATTGTTACAGTGTTCAAATCCTATAGTTTGTTAAATATAATTAATTGATATAGCTAACTATATAGTTATATCTATGCAACATTTTGATATTAAACTATTTTGATGACCATATATGATATGATAGTTAACTATTCATACATAACTAATGAACTATATTGATTAATTATATTGATAAATTGATTAATGTAATGTTTATATAGTGAACTATATTTTTATTTGAATAGTTAGCTAACGTTTATACAGTGTATTAGATATCGTGATATAGTGAACTATGTTTGTATTGAACTATCGTTTATATAGTGGACTATGTATTTATATCGATATATTTTAATATTGGTATATAATAGACTATATTTTTATACGGTAATGTTTTATATGGCATGAAATCATTAGAGTAGTTAACTATGCCATAAAAATAGTTACCTATATTTTTAAATTGGTAACTTTTTTGAAAACCAATTTAAAAATAGTTAACTATGTTTTAAACAGTTACAAATAATGTGATGTAGTTGACTATATTCTGAGATCAATTGAATATGTAATTTCGAAAATAGCTAATTATTTTTACAACATATGGTTTTTTTTTCATCTTCTAACCTGACTACTTTTTTTCCTTCTAGAAATACAAGTGTGGGAATAATTTTTAAAGAGATAAAATTAAGAGAAGATCAAGAGAAGATTTTTATGAATTTTTAATTTTTATATAATATTTTTAAAGATTTTGTTTTTAATTGTCAATAATTATTACATTTAATGGTAATTATCATATTTAATATGGTGATTGATTCTTATTTCCATATTTTCTTCTTTTTTCTACATAAAATTAGCCCAATTAAATAGGGGCAAAATCATCATACAATTGATTCTCATAGTTACATACCTAAATATCAATCACGTGATATTATATAACTAATTTTTCTCCTAAAACCTATTATTCAGCTAATTCACCCTAAATTTTACAAAATAATAATTTTATTGAATTATCTCCTAAACTCAGTTTATTTCATTGATATCTATTTTTCTAGCAAAATAAATATTTTTTGCATTTGTATGAAAATATTATATTTTAGGGGTTTTAATGAAAAAACCCCTCAAGTATAGTTTGATCCATTTTAAACCCCTCAAGTATAAGATTAATGATAAAACCCCTCATGTATTAGTCTGTTAATGAATTATCCCCTCCGTCTACACACACGTTAATATCTTGAAATACCTAACATTAAAATATAATTCTACGTTTTATCTCTAAAAAAACGACATGATGTTTACGCAAAATCCCAAATGCAAGAGTTCTTCCCATCAATGGAATTAAGTTCTAGAATACTTTGGAAGTATTAAACCATTAACAATTGTGTTGAGCCCTGCAGAAAATTTTAGTTTCAGAGACAAGATATGCTGCTTTGGTTACAGTTTTAGAGAGAAGAAAAAAAATCAAAATATGATAGCACTTGAGTTGCAACATGAAATTCTCAAAACAATAACATTGTGTAAAATCCAATTTAAGTTTAGTTTAGAAAAGAAAGCGTAAACATGAATAAAATATTACCTCGTCATCTTGCAAGCTAAAGACGAATGATATTTTCTTAAGCAAATTGTAGTTTGCTCGATTTTGGTTTTAATCTGAATAACCAAATCTTTCTTAATCTTTCTTAATTGACCTATGCCATTTAGGGTTTATTGCGTGTCTATTTTTAGAGCCAAAACGTAGAATTATAATTTAATGTCACGTAGTTTAAAGTCTTAACGTCAGTGTAAATGGAGGGGATTATTTATTAACAAACTAATACATGAGGGGTTTTATCATTAATCTTATACTTGAGGGGTTTAAAATGGATCAAACTATACTTGAGGGTTTTTTTTATTAAAAACCCTATATTTTATAATCCAAATTAACAATTCATTAAACATATCTATCATAAAATTTTGAGTACTCATTTTAGCATAATTTATGTCGATTTATTATAATACATTTAAACATATGCATTCGTTAGAAGAAAATAAAACAACGGATAAAATTTTATCTGAATATTATAGTATTTCCTTTTTCAAAAGAAAATTCAACAAGTTTTGTCTTTTATTGTATTGTTCAAAAACTTCATCTTCGTTCCACCAAATCAAATGGTAACAAATGTACAGTATTCCTCAAAATTACTCACAATTCCACAACTTCAAATACACCAGTTAGAGGCTAACATTTATGAACAGAAATATAAGGAGGTATTATAAAGCAGAAACAACAAGACAATTAACAAAGTACTGAGATTATTGGTTGGTGATATTTTTGACAAAAGAAAAAATAAGTTAAGAGCATGTGCATTAGAGACATTTATAATGGGTATCTAAAATATTTTATAATTAAATTTAATTAATTTTTAATTTTAAGACATTTATGATTAATGACCCCTCCATTATAAACACCTAATGTTGAGGGTCTAAAATAAAAAAAAATTAATTCATTTAAATTTATTAAACTAAAAAACATTTAAAACATCGAAAAGTTGGAAAAAATTTGAAACATACATGGCATAAAAAAAAATTATCTTCCCAATCATAAACTTACAAAGTACGGTACGTTCTAATGTTGACGTGGTCCAAATTGTTGCCATATATGGTCAACCAAATCATTTTTCAAGTCTTCATGTTTCTTTCTATCACGAACTCGAGTTCGAACGGCCATCATTTCGGGAAAATTTGTAGGCATATTAGTAGAAAACATGAAATCTACATGTGAACTTCCTTCTCCTTGTACGAACTCTGAAACATTATACCGGGTGTATGGAGCTCGTTCGTCTGAAACATCATACTAGAGGTATGTAGCTCGTTCGTCTTCTACTATCATGTTGTGAAGTATGATACATGCTTTCATAATGTTTCATATTTTTGCCTTGTCCCAATAAAGAGATGGATATTTAACAATGGTAAACCGAGATTGCAAGACTCCGAAAGCACGCTCGACATCTTTCCGTACAAATTCTTGACGTTCAACAAATAAAAGTAGCCCATTTGGATAAATATCATATGTGAGATAGTAAGCCAAATGATAGTCGTTTTCGTTTACAGAGAAACACACTTTTGGAGCTTTACCTTGAATGATATCATCAAAAACTGGTGAGCGGTGAAGAATATTGATATCGTTTAAGGTACCTGGAGCGCCAAAAAATGCGTGCCATATTCATAGATCATATGAAGCAACCGCCTCTAAAACGATCGTGGGTTTTCCAGATGCACGTGAATATTGCCCTTTTTAAGCGGTAGGGCAATTCTTCCACTCCCAATGCATACAATCGATGCTTCCTATCATCCCGGGAAATCCCCGTTTATGTCCGGCATAAAGCAATCGGTGAAGATCCTCTGGTGTGGGTCTTCTTAGGTATTCATCTCCGAACAAATATATGATTCATTCGACGAATTTGGTCAAGCATTTAAGAGAAGTACTTGCACCGATCTTGGTGTATTCGTCAACTTGGTCAGCCGTAGCACCATATGCCAGGATCCTTATTGATGCTGTACACTTTTGTAATGGAGAGAGACCAAGCTTTCCAGTAGCATCTCTCTTTTGTTGAAAGTATGAAAATTCATTTGACAGTCGATCCACGATTTGCATGAACAAGTGCTTGTTCATTCTAAAACGGCGTCAGAATAAATTTGGCGGGTAAGTTGGTTGGTCACTGAAATAGTCGTTTCACAACTGCACGTGTCCCTCTGCGTGGTCTCTGTTGATGTAGACTCGCGTTTTCTTGGGTTCGGTTGCTTCTTCAAGATCATCATATTCATTTAACAAATTTTCGAATTCTTGTTCGATAAATTCATCTAGCTCTTGATCGAGTGTTCGTGAGAAAGGATCAGTGGAAGATGATGCCATTTTGTAGTATAAATTTGTTGAATATTTATGGTTTATAAAACAGATTTGGTTTTTAGAAGAAGAGAAGAAGAGAAAGATATTTGTAGTATAGGAAAAGAAGAAATGATTGAAATAAGAAGAGAAGAAAAGGCTCGTATAAATAAGAAATGTCCAAATTATTCTACAAAACATAATTTGATACAACACATGTGACAGAAATGAACAAAACTTAAGCAGAAATGAACAAAACACAAATGAACAAATTATACAACACATGTGAACTTGTGACTTGTTGTCTTTACCATCAACTAACTTGTTGTCTTGTGACAAATTATACAACTTGTGACTTGTTGTCTCTGCCGACATGAATACAACCAAAAAACCTGCATAAGCATTAAAACAAATTATCATCAAACTATTCTTAAACATTAACTATGAGTATAATGTATATGTCATTAATTACAAAGAAGCATCCAACCTGCGAACATGACATGCAACTCCTATGCTCTGTTTTTACATCATCTCATTAAACCTCAGCATCATGTATATGGCATACACAAAGAGAAAACACAATTTCAGTAACAATTTCAGAAAACACAAAGAGAAAACACAATATATACAAAAAAGTAAATTCATATCAATCAACAACATAACCATGATGAAACACAAAGGAAACACTATATCAAGGAAGCACGAAGAGATCCTAAAGCATCTAAAAAGTATCAAGAAAACCAGATCAAGAAAACTTGGAAATTAGTAATTAGGAAGTTCCAGAGAGACAAAAGATGATATAAACCATAATCACTTCTACATTTGGTTCTTGTAATTCAAAGAAACGAAAAAAGTTGACAAAATTTCAAATAGAAGCATAACATAAGCTACAAAAACTGCAGTAGAAGAAACTCGCATAGATATGCATCATTTGCTCAAGAAAGACAAACAAACAGTACCAACAAGGTTCGACTACCATTTAAAACATTGCACTATATGATCTCGTTGTATAAATTCACACCATTTTGATGTGTGAATCCGTAGAAACAACAACCATTGAAACAAACAGTGATCATCACTCTGAAGAAATCCCTCAGAACAATAGCAGCTGAGTTTAAACACACTATCCAAAAGAACAACTATTGAAACGTTCATTTCAGAGTTGAACAAAGACAAATCCAAAGAATTTCACAAAATCAGACCATTTTCCTACAATCGAACATCTAAAACTGTTTTAAGTAAAGACATCAATAGATAGAGAAAGAGAGACACAAACCTTCAAGAACATGATCTTCTGGTCCGATTGACGAATCATCATAGACATCGCATACAACTCTGCCGCGAATCTCCCCAGTACACGCGTATACACCAGATGCTTCAAAGATCGCATTCATCACAAACAAACCCATCACGAATTTACTCAGCCGTGAATCCATGTAGATGAAAAAGGTCTAATCTTTAGTTTTCTTCTTCATCGACGATGTCTCTCGCTTGGAAATGAATCGCCTCTGAATCGAATCGAATCGCCTCACTTCTTCTTCGACGATCTCTCTTGAATCGAATCGAATCACCTCTGAATCGAATCGAATCGAATCGCCTCTCTTGGTCGCGTCGGGGGAAACGAAGAAAGAGAGAGGAAGAGGAAAAGTCGATACAAACACGATACCTGTTACGAATAAGCCTCTGTTATTGAGCTTATTTGTCCACACAATCTCACACTATTCTATAACTTGTAAAGGAAGTAAGGAATGCAAAGCTTAAAGTAAAGAACACAAGAATTGGTAACCCAGTTCAGCTCAATCGATGTGATTGAGACCTACGTCTGGAGCCGATTCAATCCGGCAAAATCCACTATAAGAAGAAGAAGTAATACAGCTCAAACCGAGCAAGTTCTATCAATGGATGATTCGATCACAATCAACTCCACGATATTCTGTTCTAAGTTACAAAAAGAAGAAGAGATACAAGCTATATATATATATATAGTTAGCTAATACCGTTTGAAAAGATCGAGCTCTATCGCGACTAAAGCTGATTCATCTTTATCTCTTCCTATCTTTTAGGTTCCAACATAATCCCTTGGTTAACTCTTATGTTGACGGGTACCAGGAATTGAAAGCATACCGGTTTTTAATAACACTCCACCTTGATTTCAAATTCCTGATACATTTCTTCTTCTTCTTACTTCTTCGTGCTTCTTCTTGGACTTTGCACTAACTTGGATTTAACCTCGGCGTCAGGCTTCAACGTTCATCACCTGATCAGCTTGAGCTGGCTCAATGCCGACTCAAACTTCTTCACTGGTATGCCTTTGGTAAGCATATCCGCAGGGTTCACAGAAGTATGTATCTTCAACACCTCAATCCTGCCTGCATCAACTTCATCTCTGACAAAGTTATACTTCACTCCAAAATGTTTTGTCCTCTCATGAAACACATGATTCTTAGACAAACTTATTGCAGACTGAGAGTCACACCAAATACCAACCTTCTCTTGTGTCAAACCCATGTCTTGTAACAATCCTTTAATCCACATTGCCTCCTTTACTGCTTCAGATAAGGCAATGTATTCTGCCTCAGTAGTTGATAGAGCTACTACAGGCTGCAAACAAGACTTCCAACTCACTGTATTTCCACCAACTGTGAACACATACCCACTCATAGACCTTCTTTTGTCTAAATCTGCAGCAAAATCAGAGTCACAAAAGCCTTCTACCTTCAACTCATGTGACTTAGTATACACCAAATTCAACCCCAAGGATCCTCTGATGTATCTAAGTGTCCATTTCACTGCTTCCCAATGTTCATGTCCTGGATTACTCATGAATCTACTCACCAATCCAAGAGCATGAGCAAGGTCAGGTCGTGTGCCCACCATGGCATACATAATACTCCCAACGGCACTAAGATATGGCACTGCTTCAGTGTCAATTCTCTCTTCATCATCTCGTAGAGATGCTAGTTTAAAATGAGCACCAATAGGAGTATTCACTGTCTTACCTTCCCACATATTGAACCTGTGGATAATCTTCTCCAAGTAATCTGACTGAGACAAAGTTAAAACTCCCTTACTTTTGTCTCTCTTTATATCAATTCCAAGAATTCTGCTTGCTGGCCCCATATCCTTCATTTCGAATTCACTACTAAGAGCTTTCTTTATCTTGTTAATCTCAGCCATCTCTCTCCCAGCTAGCAACATATCATCAACATATATAAGCAGGTACACAAAATCATTTGTACCAACCTCCTTGACATACACACAAGGGTCATTCTCACTACGGCTGAACTTCTGATCCGTAATGAAATTGTTGAACCTGATGTTCCATCTGCGGGGAGACTGCTTCAGGCCATAGAGGGACTTCTTCAGCAAACACACTTGATCCTTCTCTGGATCTTCCTCGAATCCTTGTGGCTGCTCCATATACAGCTCAACATCTAAATCTCCATTTAGAAACGCTGTCTTCACGTCCATTTGCTCCAGCTCAAGGTTATGATGTACAACTATAGACATCAAAATCCTAATTGAGATATGCTTCACCACTGGTGCAAACACTTCTTGATAGTCGATTCCTTCCTTTTGTGTGAAACCTCTAGCAACCAATCTAGCTTTGTGTCTCTTAGCTTCAACACCAGGAATACCAGGCTTCAACTTATACAACCATCTGTTGCTTATCACCGTTTTGTCTTTTGGTCGATCTACCAACATAAACGTTCCAGTTTTCTTTAAAGAGCTCATCTCTTCTCCCATTGCACTGTTCCACTTATCCCAATCTTTATCTTCAAGTGCATCATGGAAACACCTAGGCTCTTCTGGATCAATGTTCTCTGACATTATCAAAGCAAAACCTACTTCAGTATAATCAGCAAACTTTGCAGGCAACACTATCTCTCTCCTTGTTCCATCTTTAGCAATGTGCTTGCTTTTCTGAGGTATACCAGCTACTGTAACTGATTCAGGTTCTTCTACCTCAGACTCACTGGAATCTACATCAATAGCTCCACCTTCAGCTGAACTCTCTGAAGCAGTTTTCATGGTCACTGATTTATCTTTTGACCCATAATCAATCACCACTGTATTCTTAGTTGCCTCAGCCTTCTTAGCTTTCTTCTCCTTAGGTACGTTCTTGTAGATCACATCTTCATGGAATGTCACGTTTCTGCTGATGACATTCTTCTCCTCTTCTAATAGCCATATCTTATACCCTTTTGTTCCCTCAGGATATCCCAAGAAAATTCCTTTTAATGACCTTGGTTTCAGCTTTCCTTGATCTTCATTCACATACACCACACATCCAAACCTTCTAAGATGCTTGTATCCTGGCTTTCTTTTCAGCCACAATTCTTCAGGTACATTGTGATCAATAGCTGATGCAGGAGACCGATTAATGATATATGCTGCAGTAGCAGCTGCTTCAGCCCAAAACTCTTCACCAAGTCCTGATTCAGCCAACATGCATCTCACTTTCTCCATTACGGTTCTGTTCATTCTTTCTGCAACGCCATTTTGTTGTGGCGTGTAGGTGCAGCTGCGATGCCTCTCAATGCCATGCTTGGCACAATGCTCATTGAATCTAGAGTTGCAGAACTCTAGTCCATTATCAGTCCGAAGCACTTTCACCTTCCTTTCAACTTGGTTTTCTACCAATGTTTTCCACTCACAAAACTTGTCAAATGTCTCATCTTTAGTCTTCAAGAACATGAGCCACACCTTCCTTGACTTATCATCTATCAGTGACAAGAAGTACTGCATACCAGACCTTGATGGAGTAACATGTGGAGATCCCCACAAATCAGCATGAATGTATCCTAACACATCCTTTGTGTTATGCTTTGCAACATTAAAACTCAGCTTCTTAGACTTCCCAAGTGCACAATTATCACAGAAACGTAGCTCCTTAACCTCTTTATTCTCTATTAGCCCTTTACCACAGAGAATCTTCATGCTATTCAAGCTCAAATGTCCCAGCCTGCTATGCCACAGACTTGTCTTATCTAGAATTGGTTCAGTGTTGCAGTTTTCATCTATCACAGTGTTACCCTGCATGAAGTATAAACCATTATACAACACTCCTCTCATGGCTGTTCTGCCATTCTTAAAGAACCTCTTCTTCCCATCTCCACCTTCATGTTTGAACCCTAGCTTATCTAGAGTACCTGTGGAGATCAGGTTTCTTCTCAGATTTGGGACATACCTCACGTTATGTAGTACTTTGATGGAGTCACCTAGAGTATCAAGTTTGATGGTTCCACTACCATATGCCTCCACCGTATGATCATCACCAAGTAAAATGGCACTTTTGTCTTGCTCATTAAACTCTGAAAACCAATCTCTCCTTGAGGTCATATGGTAAGTACACCCCGAGTCTATCACCCATTTCTCTTTGGCCTCAGCGTCATGCATGCTCAACGCCTCTGATACAGCCAACCTTTCAATGATGACTCCAGCTTCTCCTTGTTCATCCTCTCCATATTTCTTCTTTCTAACATAACAATCTTTCTTCATATGTCCTTCTTTCTTGCAAAACCAGCAAGTAACTCTTGTGTTTGAGTTAGACCTACTCCTGCTCCTACCATTAGGGCCTTTATAGCCTCTGTTCATAGTTCTTCCTATGTCCTTGACATACAAACTTACCGCTGGATTTCGGTCATCTCTAAGTGCTTCAGATATCTCTCTCTCTCGAGACTTAGCCGCAGATATAACCTCCTCAAGTGTCAATGACTCTCTGCCATACTTCAGAGTATGCTTCAGGCTATCAAACTTAGGTGATAACGATGTCAACAACAGAATAGCCTGAACTTCATCAGACACCGCAATATCAAACACTCCTAACTCAGCCACTATCTTTAGGAAATCATCAACATTCTCATTTATCGACTTAGCATCTATCATCTTAAACGTATAGAATCTTAACTGCAGGTGAATCCTATTCGGTAAAGATGATTCAGTGTATAATCGATCTAACAAAGACCACATTGCAGCAGCAGTCTTACAATGTTTGATCTTCCTAAGCACATGATCACTCACATTCGTTATGATCAAACCCATAGCTTTCTCGTTCTGTTCCAGCTTATCAGTGTCAAGAACTACCTTTGTAGCAGTTGCTTCACTCGCATCTCCAGCCTCCGGTTTCTTCGATTCCGCTTTTGTTATCGGAATCCCTTTCTCCAGCTCCGGATCCAACAAGATCTTCTTCAATCCTAAGATCCCAAAGTGTGCCAACATCCTTATCTTCCATAGACCGAAATCACCTTCACCATCAAATCGATCTACTTCAACCCGAGAACTCGTCGTGAGATTCTTCGCCATAGCCTTAGCTCTTGATACCAATTGTTACGAATAAGCCTCTGTTATTGAGCTTATTTGTCCACACAATCTCACACTATTCTATAACTTGTAAAGGAAGTAAGGAATGCAAAGCTTAAAGTAAAGAACACAAGAATTGGTAACCCAGTTCAGCTCAATCGATGTGACTGAGACCTACGTCTGGAGCCGATTCAATCCGGCAAAATCCACTATAAGAAGAAGAAGTAATACAGCTCAAACCGAGCAAGTTCTATCAATGGATGATTCGATCACAATCAACTCCACGATATTCTGTTCTAAGTTACAAAAAGAAGAAGAGATACAAGCTATATATATATATAGTTAGCTAATACCGTTTGAAAAGATCGAGCTCTATCGCGACTAAAGCTGATTCATCTTTATCTCTTCCTATCTTTTAGGTTCCAACATAATCCCTTGGTTAACTCTTATGTTGACGGGTACCAGGAATTGAAAGCATACCGGTTTTTAATAACAATACCCTTGATTTTTTCCTCTTTGTTTATTTTCTTCCAGCCAATCAGGATTAGCCACGTCAGCGTGTCTAATTACACAAAATGAGTCCAATATAAGACACTTTCAAAGGGTTTTGGATCTGCAAAATATGGGTTTAATAATTTTTTATGTTTTAGACCCAATAAAAAGATCCAATAAGATCTGCACTGCACAAGCTCTAATGATATTTGTTTTACGTACATTCTAAAAGCATATTAGTTTTTTTGCTTATTTAAGATGTCCTTCGTTTGTTGTTTGTGACGTTTTCGGGTTATCCAAAAATATTGAGATCGAAAAAGGGATCAATATAACATACATCTAATATAATTTTTCGAACAGTTGTTAAACATGATCGAACAATTGCTTGTATACGTAATTTTTGTTACGAAGAATTAAAATGTATTTTTGTTATAATAAAATGAATTAAAATGTATGCTTCTTCTTTTGGTTTAATTTGAAGTTGTATTACATAAGATTTTAAAATTAAACTCCCAACAAAGAAATAATCTATTGTTTCTTCAAATCCCTATGATTTTATCTTTATCATCGTAAATCGGTTTTGCAAGTATGTTAGCAGCTACGTGACGAGACAAGATAGAGACACGTGGAGATTAGTGGTACGATTTAGAGACTGGTCTCACTTGGCATGACGAGATCATGCCCCACGAACGTTTCAACTCATGAAAACTATAATAATCAATCTCTTTGGGAACTTGGGCCATTTGTAACATCCGCGTTCACGAATGTGACCGTCGCGAACTGAATCACTCGAAATAATCAAGCTGGATCCGGATGATTTTGGCTAAAGCATTGAAAAGCTAACTAAAATTGAGCTGAAACCGAGCTGGACGGGTTTCTCGGAATTTTGGTCGGATTCGGACAAGATAGTTAACGCGGTAAGCTGTAAAATCCGGATATGACGGTTCCGCGATGGACTGTCGGATCTTAGCTGGAAACGAGTGAAACATACTCTAAGGCATATTGGCGGGAATGGTTACTGAGTCAAAACACGGAGGATTCAAGGAATTTGAGCGTGAACGATTTCTGGGCAGTTTCCACGGCGGTTACTCATTTGTATGGGTTATTTCTTTCCCATAACCGCCAAAACTCGGGGAAAACCAGAGAGAAACACTTAGAAAGAATTCTAAGGCGATTTCAGAGAGATTTACCGAGAGATCATCGAGAGAACTTGAAAATTATCGAGTGTGGGTAACGCTATTGAGTTTCTGAGCAATTCCGATCGAGTCTGTGGGTAACCTGATCGAGTCTGGGTAATCCGTGATCGAGTATCGATGATCAACCGCGACAAGAAGTGTCAGAAACGGAATCAGACCGAGTCATCGAATCCGATTATCGAAGGTGAGTTGCATGACCGTGAGCCTAAGTCTAGGTTTCGTTTTCGTGCATAAATTCATCGAGTTTAGGTTTCGTTTTCGTGCATAGATTCATCGAGTTTAGGACTATTTGGGTGATTCCGACGTTTGCTTATCGATAATTTTGTTTCTGCTGGCTCGGTCTTGATGATCGACTCCTTTCACCGAGAGTCTTGATTAGGCAACACGCTTGGGTGCAGTGATGCGCGCCAAGGCTTGTCTGGTTGCGGGAAGACTGCTCAAGTGACTTGGAATGATCAGGCGTGACGAGTGACTGGGCTGATAGGCTACTTGACTGATGATATTGATTGTTTGATTGCAATATCTTTTTTGTGGGTAAGTGGGACGGGACGACCGCTCTCACTAATCAAATTCGTTTGTTTATGCATCCTTTGTGATGCAGGTAAAGATGTAAAACGCGGTGACTAAGGATGGAAATAAAGGATGGTGGATTTGGGATTAGATCGGTTTAGATAGGTCTTATGCAATGTAATAGCTTATAGCGAACTCATCATTGTAATTGAACCTCACAATTTTATCCAAGTATGCTAATTTTTTGTTTTAAGTCTTGTCTTTATCGAATGAACACGCAAAAATGTTAAGTAAAGGAAAAACTGGAAAATGGCTAAGTATGGCCGAGTGTTCCGGTCTGGAAACCTCACCGCGGTTAAGGAATCCGGATCGGGGCTCTTCAAGTTGGTATTAGAGCGTAGTTTGGTTCTAGGACAGTTTTAGCATAAATGGATTAGTGGTACGTGTGTTTGATTATGTGTGAAACATGTTTCTGTGTGGAACATTGAGTTATTGCTGGGCTAACTTACCTGAATTGGTCATTTGTAGATGGCTAAGAGAGATAGAAGTGTGAGAAGGGCCGCTAGAGAGAGCCGTGAGAACACCGCGGTAAGAAGGGATGGTGCAAGGGATCATGAGACCAATCAGATTGTTGATGCAGCTGCTACTGCGGCTGTGAATGTTGCCGTGGCTGCGGCTACTACTGCTGTGAATGCGGTCAGTGCGGGTACTACACCAGTGGGTTTAGAGGCAGTTTTGGGTATGCTGGCTCAGGTTTTAGCAAGACTGCCAGCTGCCACACCTGTTCAGGCTGGACCACCGCCTGTTGTGGAGAATATGGTGGTGGAAGACGTGGAAGTGTTGGATGGATACAGACATTAATCTTACCTTAAGGTGATGGAGCATATGCAAAAGTTGGGAACTAAGTTCTTTACTGGAGGAACTAAGCCGATCGTGGCAGATGAGTGGGTTTCGAGACTTGAGCGGAACTTTGAATCAATCCGTTGTCCTGAAGCCTACAAGAAAGACATTGCGGTTCATTACCTGGAAGCGGACGCGCATATGTGGTAGAAAAGTGTTGTGGGACGACCTGGAATGCATGCTTGTACTTCGGGTCGATTCCGTGCTGAGTTTAGGGCGAAGTACTTCCCACAGGAAGCCTTTCATCGCTTGGAAGGTGAGTTCCTGGACTTGCGTCAGGGAACAATGACTTTAAGGGAGTAAGATGCCGAGTTCAATAGCCTCTTAGAGGTATGCTGGCCGTGAGATGGATGAGGAGAGTACCCAAGTCCGTCGGTTTCTGAGGGGATTGCGTGTTGAGCTTCGGAATCGGTGTCAGATTCAGAGTTACAACTTGGTGACTGAATTGGTTGAGAAGGCAACTTAACAGGAAGCCGGTATGCTTGAGGAAGCTAAGCTGCTGGGTGATGGACTGGAAGGTCAGTCCGGTAATGCTGGAAAGAACAACAAGAAGTGGGTTAAGAACGCCCCTTCGGTCAAGTCATCTACGAGACGCAGTGTGTGTTCGACTTGCAGAAAGATGCATGTGGGAGCATGCCGATCTGCTTCTGGAGCTTGTCACCGTTGTGGTAGCATGAACCATAAGGTTCGTGATTTCCATGAGGAGGATCAAAGGGTTAAGAATCCGGGTAATGCTGGAGAATGGTTGTGCTATCACTGCGGTGAAACTGGACACTACAAGAATCAATTTCCTAAGTTGGCACCACAAGCTGGGAAACGGGCAAGTGATGGAGCGGTTCAGCCTGCAAAGAGGCAAGCAATCATGCCGCGTGTTTACACCATCGGTGATGAGGCCAATGATGCAAGTACATCGCGTCCGATCACTGGTAAGTCCTATCACTTACCTTGTTAAATTTATGTGTGAATTTGCTTACTGTGTGCTAGCTTAGGGTCTTAGTATCATTCAAAATGAATGTGTAGGGACCGTTATTATGGGCAGTGTGGCGATCCATGTTCTGTTTGACTACAATGCTTCACACTGTTTTGTGAAACCGGAGATGATCGGGAATGGAGAATTCATAAGAGAATCCGAGGATGACTTTGGCTTTGTTGAAGCAGCTGGGGGCCAAGTCATGTTCACTCTTGGAATGGTTAAAAACATCTCGGTGATGATGGGTGAAGTTAACATTCCAGCTGACTTGGAAAGTACAAGGCACATTTGGATTGTCATCGAGGAAGAGTGTGCTTTGAAACTTATAATGGAAAGTTGGTCTTCCAAGGAGTTGGGCCGACTAAGGGAAGCTTGATTGTCTTGGCAATTCAAGCGGAACGGATGTTGGCAAATGGATGCGAGGCGTATCTGGCCGCGATTAACACCGTGGAAATTGGACCAGACGCTGAGTTTAAGGACGTTCTAGTGGTGTCGGAATATGAACATGTGTTTGGTTCGTTGATTGGATTGCCGCTAACATGTTCTGATTCGTTTACGATCGAGCCGGAACCTGGAACAACTCCGATCTCTAAGGCTCCTTACCGGATGGCACTGGCATTGATGGCCGAGCTGAAGAAACAGCGAAGTGATTTGATGGAAAAGGGTTTTGTGCGACCAAGCAGTTCACCGTAGGGTGCTCCGGTGTTGTTTGTCAAGAAAAAAGACGGTAGCTTCAGATTGTGTATCGACTACCGCGGGCTGAACATGGTAACAGTAAAGAACAAGTACCCTCTTCCAAGGATTGATGAGTTGCTGGATCAACTCCAAGGTGCTACTTGGTTCTCCAAGATAGACTTGGCATCGAGTTATCATCAAATCCCAATAGATGAGCCTGATATTCGAAAGAGTACTTTCCAGACAAGGTATGGGCACTATGAGTTTGTGGTGATGCCCTTTGGATTGACGAATGCGCCAGCGACACTTATGAAGTTGATGAACAACGTGTTCAGAGATTGCTTGGGCGAATTTGGGATCATCTTCATAGATGATATCTTGATTTACTCGAAAAATCAAGAAGAGCACATGGCTCATTTGCAGACCGTGATGGAAAGAATAAGGGAACATCAACTGTTTGCTAAGCTTAACAAGTGTAGCTTTTGGCAAAGGGAAATTGGATTTTTGGGTCATGTGGTCTCGGATAAGGGAGTATTCGTTGATCAAGAAAAGATCAAGGCAATCGCAGATTGGCCGCGACCTAGGAATGCAACAGATATAAGAAGTTTTCTCGGTTTGGCTGGATACTACCGCAAATTTGTTAAGGGTTTTGCAAGCATGGCAAACCCAATGACTCGGTTAACTAGAAAGAATGTTCTGTTTGTTTGGACAGCCGAGTATGAGAAGTGTTTCTCGAAGCTTAAGGAGATGCTCACGAGTACACCGGTGTTAGTGTTGCCTAGGGAAGACGTGCTCTATGTGGTTTACACAGATGCATCGCGAGTTCGACTCGGGTGTGTTCTGATGCAACATGGAAAGGTGATCGCTTATGCGTCATGGCAGTTAATGAAACATGAATCAACTTATGTCTTCCAGGACCTGGAAATGTGCGTGGTGATGTTCGCACTTAAGATTTGGAGATCTTATCTTTACGGTGCAAAGCTCCAATTGTTCACGGATCATTAGACTTTGAAGTATATCTTCACGCAACCGCAACTGAATCAGAGACAAAGCAGATGGATGGAAACAGTGGTTGATTATGACTTGGATATAGCTTATCATCCCGGTAAAGCTAACTTAGTGGATGATGCACTAAGCAGAAAAAGAGTTGCGGTGGATTCAGAAAAAGATATGGAAGGATTAATCCATATGATAAGATCTTTGCGGTTATGTGCTTTGGGCGACACAGTGGTACCTTTGGTTCTCGAAGTAGCGGATCAAGCCGACCTGCTGACTAGGGTTCGGTTAGCTCAAAAGTTTGATGATAATCTGCTTAAGACTTCGCGGAATGATCAGTCTGAGTACAAGACTTCGAATAATGGAACGATCGTGGTGAATGGGCGGGTGTGTGTTCCGGATGATAAGGACCTTCGGGAAGAAATTCTTAAGGAAGCACATCAATCCAAGTTCTCGATTCACCCTGGATCGACTAAGATGTATCGGGACTTAAAGCGATACTATCAATGGGTTGGAATGAAACGGGATGTTGCTAAGTGGATTGATGGGTGTCACACTTGTCAGATGGTTAAGGCGGAACACCAAGTTCCGAGTGGTTTGCTTCAAAGCTTACCAATTTCCAAGTGGAAATGGGATAACATTACGATGGATTTCGTAACCGGGTTGCTGTCAGTGAATGAGTTAGACGCGATCTGGGTGATCGTAGACAGGTTGACTAAGTCTGCGCATTTTCTTCCTATCAACAAGATGGATAGCGCGGCAGTTTGGCTAAGCTTTACGTTGAAGAAATCGTGAAGTTACATGGAGTTCCGTCAAGTATTGTGTCTGACCGCGATTCCAAATTTGATTCGACCTTTTGGAAGGCGTTACAGAAAGCGATGGGGACAAAGGTCCATATGAGTACTGCCTATCACCCACAAACAGATGGGCAATCGGAAAGAACAATCAGAACACTTGAGGATTTGTTGCGAGCTTGTGTTTTTGGTTGGGGTGGAGAGTGGCAGCAGTATCTGCACTTGGACGAGTTCTCTTATAACAATAGTTATCATGCGAGCATCGCAATGTCGCCTTCTGAAGTTTTGTATGGCCGACCTTGTAGAAATCCTTTACGTTGGACCCAAGTGAGGGAGCGGAGTATCTTTGGCTGTGACTTTGTTGAAGAGATTTCTGAAAGGATAAGGGTTTTGAAACTCGAGATGAAAGAAGCTCAAGATAGACAGAAAAGTTATGCGGATAAGCGTTGGAAAGAGTTGGCGTTTGAAGTTGGTGAGATGGTTTATCTCAAAACAGTTACTTATAAGGGTAAGGATCGATCAACGAAGAATGCAAAGTTGAGTCCAAGGTATATGGGTCCTTAAAAGATAGTGGAAAGGGTTGGTGCGGTGGCTTACAAGTTGGACTTGCCGCCATCGATGAATAATTTTCACAATGTGTTTCACGTATCTTTGCTAAGGAAATGTATAAGGGATCGTGATAACGTGGTGAGTGAACCTCCTTCGGAGTTGCGGGAAAACTTAACAGTTGAAGGCAGGCCAGTCCGGATTTTGGATACAAGGGTTAAGGCAGAACGAAGTAAGAAAGTGAAAATGGTCCAAGTTGTTTGGGATTGAGAAGGTGAAGAAGAGATCACTTGGGAATCATAAGCAATGATGAAGGCAAATTTTTATAAGTGGTTTGATAAACTTAAAGTTGAAGTAAGGAAAAGCAAAGAGGTTCGTGGATGAACATTAAGCTAAGTGGGGGAGACTTGTAACATCCACGTTCGCGAGTGTGACCGTCGCGAAGAGAATCACTCGAAGTGATCAAGCTGGATCCGGATGATTTTGTTAAGGCATTGAAAAGCAAAGTAAAATTGAGCTGAAACCGAGCTGGGCGATTTTCTCAAGATTTTGGTCGGATTCTAACAAAGCAATTACCGCGGTAAGCTGTATGATCCAGACAAGACAATTCCGCGATGGACTGTCAAATCTTAGCTGGAAACGAACGAAAAATACTCTAAGGCATTTTGGCGAGAACGGTTACTGAGCCAAAACGCGGAGGATTCAAGGATTTGAGTGGGACGGTTTCTGGGCAGTTTCCGCGGCGGTTACTCATTTTTATGGGTTATTTCTTTCCCATAACCACCAAAACTCGGGGAAAAACAGAGAGAAACACTTAGAAAGAATTCTAAGGCGATTTCAGAGAGATTTACCGAGAGATCATCGAGAGAACTTGAAAGTTATCGAGTGTGGGTAACGCGATCGGGTTTCTGGGCAATTTCGATCGAGTCTGTGGGTAATCTGATCGAGTCTGGGTAATCCGTAATCGAGTATCGACGATCGACCGTGACAAGAGGTGTCAAAAACTTAATCAGACCGAGTCATCGAATCCGATTGTCGAAGGGGAGTTGCGTGACCATGAGCCTAAGTCTAGGTTTCGTTTTCGTGCATAGACTCATCGAGTCTACGACTGTTTGGGTGATTCCGACTGTTTGCCTATCGATAATTATGTTTCTGCTTTGCTCGGTCTTGATGATCGATTCCTTTCACTGAGAGTCTATATCATGCAACACGCTTGGGTGCAGCGATGCGCGCCAAGGCTTGTCTGGTTGCGGGAAGACTGCTCGAGTGACTTGGAATGATCAGGCTTGACGAGTGACTGGGCTGATAGGCTACTTGACTGATGATATTGATTGTTTGATTGAGATATCTTTTATGTGGCTAAGTGGGACGGGACGACCGCTCTCACTAAGCAAATTCGTTTGTTTATGCCTCCTTTGTGATACAGGTAAAGATGTAGAACGCGGTGCTAAGGATGGAAAGGAAGGATGGTGGATTTGGGAATAGATCGGTTTAGATAGATCTTATGCAATGTAATAGCTTATAGCGAACTCATCATTGTATTTGAACCTCACGATTTAATCCAAGTATGCTAATTTTATGTTTTAAGTCTTGTCTTTATCGAATGAACACGCTAAAATGTTAAGTAAAGGAATAACTGGAAAAATGGCTAAGTATGGCCGAGTGTTCTGGTCTGGAAAACTCACCGCGGGTAAGGAATCCGGATCAGGGCTCTTCACCATTCCCACCAACAACCAACACCAGCAATGCCCACTTTATACTTCGCTAAGTTTTGCTTCTAAATCTCTTGATTATGTAATCTACGATGGGTTAATCTTTTGATTACTTATGTTTTCAATCATTCAAGACATGTACTTCAATGGTTTTAGTCACTACTCCTAGTATGGATCTTGGCGCACTATAGCATTTATCATTATATATACGGTACCTAATAGGAAATTCCGAAATTGTGTATACAATGATTAATGATTTATCCAAAACTTATTTTGGTTATGATCCGTATCTCCGCGGAATGGTGGAATTACGTTTTAATGTCATTCCCTAAATATTTTACTAAGGTGATTGGTAATTCTCTGGAACGCTGAAATGGCGCTTTTAATTTTATTTTGTAAGTATTTTGTCAATAAATAAAACTTGCGGAATATAAATAAAACGCAAATATGTAAGATTCACCTTTTGGTGGGAAAAAAATACAAAAACCCTCCATTAAGCAAATAAGTGAGTTTCAACTAGGTATTTGGTGGAAGAAAATTAACTACCCTAATAAAAATGGGCAATTTTCAAAAATACCATTTTTTAAGTTTTTTTCTATAAATACCACCTTAAAGTTTTTTTTCAAAAATACCACATTTTTTTCAAAGTTCCAAAAATACCACTTTTTAAAAAAATTCATTTTTAACATTCAAAACTAAACCCTAAACCACAAACCCAAACCCTACCCCCTAAAACTATACCCTAATTTTGGAATAATTAACCCAAACCCAAAAAATTTAAATTCTAAACCTTAAAAATCAACTTTTTAAAAAGTGGTATTTTGGAACTTTGGAAAAAATGTGGTATTTTTGGGGAAAAAAAAACTTCAATGTGGTATTTTTGGAAAAAAAACTTCAAAGAGTGGTATATGAGGGAATTCCTCTAAAAAATTATCATTTTCTTATAACCAAGTAATCAATGATTCATACATGTGGATATAAATTGATTATGCTACTTCGAAAAGATAGTAATTGCGTACATTTTTCAATTAGTATTAGTATCTAAAAATCTGACATAATTTATAATAATTTAAATACATATTTTTAATGTTTTATATATATTTTATTAAATAATATTTAAGATATACTAAGAATTATTATAAAAATATTATTTGCTTATTAACTATAGGAATTTTAAAAATATAATAGTACATATTGTTTTTTTACTATTCGCCGTTTCACAAATTTATCCAATCATACAAATATTTTGTAAGATTTTATTCTGCAGCTTATCTCATTCCGCAAAAGAATCTAATTTTCCGCCATTACATGATTACGCATATTTACCAATCAAAAAGAAAACATGTGGAATAGTAGAAAAATGCAAAAAACAAAGATTTTACGTTTTGGAAATAATTAAAAAAAATATATATCAAGAAAATAAGTGAGTACTCCCTCCGTTTTTTATTGTTTGATGTTTTAGAGATAAAAAATTGCTTTTAAAAGATTGATTTTCTCTAGTTTCTATGAAGTAATAATGGTGAATTGTAAACTTCAAAACATATTAATTGGTTTTATTGAATTACTATTGGTTTGAAATTATAAAAAGCTGTTTAGTGCAAAAACCAAGACAATTATAACCAAATATTAATATGTTTTCTTAATATGTGTGAAAACTCTAAAACATCAAACAATAAAAAACGGAGGGAGTATATCACGTTTTGTGTGTGGAAATAAGTGAAAATTAATCATCTTAGGTGTACCCGATCGGGTTCAGATATACCCGACATAATCGAACAAGAACTTTGTAAATCCTACTTCATACATTTATATGATCAAATTAATGTTATACAAACTAAAGAAGACAAATACTAAACATAGATTCACCATTTAAACACAAAAAAATTAAATAAACCGATGCCAAAAGACAAGTCTTAAGTAAGACTTGCCAAAAAATATGACAAAACCGAAACAAAAGTCTTCAAATGAAATGAACATAACAACTTAAAGAAACAAAAGAAACAATAGCATAGCATGTAGGCAAAAACATAGCATGTAGCACTCCACTCCATTTGATTAAGCATCCACTGTGACATGTATTTTGACTTATAATTCAATATATAGGAAGTAAAAGAAACATAAGTATTAACAATGAAAGTTAACATCAAATTAGATGAAAGTAAAAGAAACATTACCTTGTAGAATTAGGCTTCAAATTGTAGCATAGAATTAGAATGATAAATGAAAACTTAATGAATCACAGAGAAGCATAAAACATGTACCTCTTTGAAGCTCGTCCTCATATTGGACTTCAACAAGGATGCGAGCATATGTAAGCACCTTATCTTCACATCTGATGTCTTGCTTCATCCATTGTTCAGTATACATCAAGACCTCCACCATATAGTGCGTCAAGCAACTTCTGTACGGCTCTATGATCCTTCCACTGGTGCTAAAAGGACTTTCAGAGGCAACAGATGAAACCTGCATAGCAAGTAAATCCCTAGCCATCTCCGATAAGATTGGGTACTTGCCATTGTTGACTTTCCACCAAGACAACACATCAAACTCCATTCAATTCATAAGCTGCGGATTTTCTATTTTCTCCCTTAGATATGCTTCTAATTCATTTGTGTCTCTAACACCAATCTCAGTCAGCAATGCATTGTATCTTTGCTCTACTGAGTTGTAATTGTCTAACATATCCTCATCGATAGAGTCATAAACTTTATCTGCTTGCTGCTCTTGAGTCGCATGAGAACTTTGAGACTGACTTTGAGATGAACAAGGAGTCTGAGAAGGAGGCTGAGGAGGTTGAGGAGGGTGAGCATCATTGTATCTCTCTGCACACTCATCATACATATTACGCATCACTAACATAACTGATTCACTTAATTATCCAGTTGTCAAAGTGTCTTTTCCCTACATATCTTCAATGCACATATTGGCAAACTGCATCTTCTTCCTTGGATCAAAAACACTAACAATTATCACCATATTGTTAATGTTTTTGAGTCAATCCCAGTACTTATCAAACTTCATAAGCATCTCCTCAGCCTTGAGCTTCACATCACCATCATGACTACTACATAGCAACTGAAGCTTGGCTGCCATGTTCACTATCTCCCCATAACACTTATGCGCATTCAGAGTAGTCGAAGCAGAAACTACCAAGGTAGACTGGTAGAATATACCAAGAAACTTGACCATCCCTTGAACACCATGCCAATCATCCAAAGAAAGAGGTCCCACCGTTTTCCTATCATTATCTATTTCTAAAAGATTATCGTTATACAACTTATCCTCGGATTCCATCCTATCAAATCCTCGCTTGAACTTTATTGCTTGTTTCACCATTAGAATGTTTGAATTTCATCTTGTTTTCACATCTAGTGGTAGACTACCCTAGTCATTCTACCCACAACCCTTTGCTCGAATGCCTCTCTTCTATTAGTTCCAGATCTAACATAATGAGATGGCATTTCTTATTGCAGTCACACTCCTATCTACATCAGCCAGTCCATCCCTAACTATCAAGTTGATTATATGACCAGCGCATCTCATATGCATATAATCACCATTCATCACAAAGGACTCGAAGTCAATGGGTGAGAAACTACGCTGAAACTTACTAAGAGCATTACTATTAGTCGATGCATTATCAGTGGTTACACAGAAAACCTTCTCAATTCCCCAGTCAGCTAAGCATTTTAGAAGTGTGTTGGGAATGGTATTATTTTTGTGATCAGTCACAAACTTGAAGCCAATGATCAGCTTCCACTGCTTATCAATGTAGTGCGTTGTTATAACCATATAGCTGGCACCTGACAATTGAATTAAACAGTTAGCTTTGAATATGAACAAAGAACAATGAAAATTCTTCAATCAAAACGATTAGAAAACAGTACATGTCACTTGAGAAACCCAAATAAAATTGTGAGTGATACTCTCTTTTTAGTAGTCTGAAACCATTGTCTTAGAGCAGCCTTCTTGTCCACATATATCTTCACAATGTCTCTAGTTGCTGTCTTTCGTGAATGAGGCTTGTATAGATTTACCTTCATAGATTGCAAATCAATTACGTCAGATAAAGAACTAATAAATTGATCAAGGAATAAAACAATTAGTTATCGTATCACTAACCTTGTTGCATAATTGTTTGAACGCCAAACTTTCTACAAAGGCCAGTGGAAGCTCTCCAATCACAAGCATCTCATTTGCCGCTTCTCTGAATACACCCTCAGAAACTCTTGCATTCTGTAGCTTCCCTTCATGGTTAATCACCTTCTGGTTCTTTCTAGGATCTTGACCATCTTCCCATGCTTTGAACTCCTTACAGCTCTTCATGTGATTCTTCAAGTTTGTAGTTCTAGAAGATGTTGGACATGTGAACTCTTTTCGACAGTAGTTGCAGACACATTTGTCACGATTGCTATAACGCCCTGACCGCCCTGTTTGTTGACTCCAAGCCCACTCTCGGACCGAGACTGCTCTGACAGTCGGTGCTTTAGTATGGGAGGCTCGAAATACTTGTTTACTAACCCTACAATTACCAAACGATCTTTTCTCATGTTTTGGCCTCACTTGCGCGGTACTGGAAATAACTTTCCAATAGGTCATCCATCATTCGATTGCTCCAGCTCAAGCACGTTTAACTCTGGAGTTCTCTCAAGACAAGTGACTGAAAAGATAAGTGCACTTTGGTGACATAGGTAGCCAAATCAATTATTTTAAGCCTCTCTGCATACACCACATATTCTCAGAAATGCACCATGCATTTCCATAATCTGGGGTGTTACAGTTGCTCTCTAGTCTAGTGTTGTTAGCTCAAACGTCTGAGCTGGTGGGTAGTGTCTTCTGAGTCTTAACCCCTTTTCGGGAAGCATAACCAGTTTCTTGTTTCCTTTCGCCCCTATCAACTGATTCCTGAGTCAAAGGTTGAACATCTTCTAGACTACATCATGCACATCTCTGTTCTTGTTTCCATCATATTTAGCCATAGACGCAGAAGAATCCATCTGCAAATACACATAAATACGATCAGACATTTCGAAACAAAAGTTTATCAGAGTATCTGACATTGTAAAGCATCAAGAGAAATTGAATATATGTGCTAATTAACGATCACAAATCACAAAATTAACAAACAACTTCCAATACACATACTAAAGAATATAAAACACAATTCGAGCAGACATTTCCAAACAAACATTCATCAGACCATGAAGAAAAATCACAAATAATAAAACATCAAGAGATATTGATTGTTTGCTAATTAACGATCACACTTCACAAACGAAACAAAGAACTTCCAATAGACATTTACAAACAAACAATTCATCAGACCATCAAGATATATCAAGGATAAACAAGATTACAACACGATTTGAGAATTGAGATTTCTATGTGAATTGACCATTAATACTACACTAGGTAAATTCCATATGACATATACTATAGATTATAACACGATTTGAGAAGAAGAAGAACCGTAAGAGAGGATTTACCTCTGATTATCTCAGCGAATTCACAAACATAGGAGATGAATCGATATCGCAAAACCTTAAGAAATCCATTGTGAGCCTTCGTTTGATTTATAGCATCACTTCGTGCTTCGACTTTGAGAAAATTAATCTCGATTCTAGCTTGGCAGAGCAAAAGGCTCGAGCATGCAAACGGTGAGGTGAAAAAGCTGAATGATTACGTTGGAGGAGGCTCAACGGCTTAGGGTTAGGTGCTTAGGTTAGGTCTTTCTATTGGGCCCGGTTGCGGTTCGATAATCAGTTATATCCGAAGCCGATCGGATATCTGGTCCAAATCAATACACTAACCGATCGGTTATATAGCCCTAACCGTACCCATACCGAACTCCTTTTTGGGCGGGTGCGGGTTTCGGGTATGGACTTTATACCCAGGCCTAGTTGTTAGCGTTTGAAAACAATAATCCAAAACGCTTTCTACCGTTCCGTGCCGCTCTGAACCTCTTAATTTCAAAAGTTGTTTCCCTCGAGCGTTTGCGGTTGCATATAGATAATTAGAAAAGTAAAAATTACTTGTTAAAAAAAAAAAAAAAGATAAAGTATATTTTAAAATGAAAAAATATAGAATAAGTTTGAAAAATAAATATTGGCTATTATAATGCCGAAATATATATATATTTAATATTTAGTAACATATAATAATTTCATATTTATAGATTTTTAAACCAAAATTCTCTCGATCAATTTTGAACACCATTATACATAAATCTAAAAATTTAAATTTTAAATTTTAACATTAATCTCTAAAAAATGCTATTAAAATCATAACTTTCATCCAAACAAAAGAAAATATTAAAAATAATAAAATATTTTTCAAATATTTTTCATTACTAATTATAATAAATTAATGATTTTTCTATTTTTTAATAATAATATATTTTTGTTGTTTTTTATAACTAGAAAATGTATTTATATTATTAATTTATTGTTTAATTACAACCGCAACCGCTAATCAACCAGTCATAAACCTTCCGCAAACGCACCAATTTCTAACCATTGCACCAGTCGTCAAAATCGCTTAATAACGCTTGAAACAGCTACCATCTGCTTCCGCAAACTCTCGCAACCGCAACCGCTGCGGCTAAACCAGTTAGCCCTTACTAATCAATTTGTTTTCATTTTTAATGTCCTCTCAAACATAATCAACACGTTGCCATTAAAACATATTAGTAACTTTTGATTTGCTTATTGATTACAATATTTACTTATATTATAATCATCTATCTATTGATTGACGTGAAAACACAATAACCATAATTACAAAGCATATATATATATATATATATAATCAGGTGCTATGTATTTTTCACCTACATATCGTATATACTACTTTGTTATCATTGTTTTAAAATTCCATATTTGTAACAGTTTTGTTTTGTGATATATCAAATAAGGACTATGTATATAGTGAGAATTGATTTGTAAATATTTATATTTTGTCATTATGTTTATCAAATCGCATAATTTTTGTGTTCCTCTATATTTCATGATACAAAAAATTATTCTGCGGCTTAATTTTATTTTTCGCCATTTCAATTCCGCAGTTATGCATATGTTACTAAATGAAGTCTTTGTTTAACAAAATTAGATATAAAATATATATATATATGACTATAAGCTAGTAAAAACTTGGAATAAGGATGGTGAATTCTTTTTCTTTAGATGCATGCTAAGTAGACCATACATTGAAATGTTGCTTTCATGATGGGGATAAGGATGGAACACTTTAGAAAACAAAGCTAATTAAATAAAATATGTGACCTATTTAGAAAACAAAGCTAATTTAATTATTTTGTATCATGTATGGCATATAGAGTAGTATATTTTTCAAAATTGTAATTTGTGCGAGTGGAGAAGCATTAAGCGATATTGTCATTTGTCAGGGACTTTTGTTTAATTGTCAGGGACTTAGTCAAAAATATTTGCTGCAAAGTCTGCATAGGGTTGGCCATATAGCCTTGGAAAAATTGAAAATCGTTCAATCAATCTCTTTCTATCCGGACCCCTTTGCATATTTCCTATCTTATTTATCAAAATTTCAAGTCAATATAACCCCACCGAAATTTGGAATCAATAATGCGTACATAATATTTTATTAATTAGAATTTTTATCTTGTCAATTAATTGAATTATTGTTGTATTATGGACCCCCTATATCAATGATCCATCAATTATTTAAACGTACTTCAAAACTTTGTACGTATTTGAAAGTTATGCCTCTTTAAATCTTTTTAAGGGTTGTTCAGACAATTAAATTCGAAGTTTAGGTGCTATCTATTACACTATTTTGGTCACCTAAATAGTGTTGATTTTACTCTAATCTATTACACCAATTTTTACACAGTTTTATATTTTTGAAGTTTTTCGGTCCAGTGGTCAAAGGATTAAAGACTTCTACACCGGGACTGGAATTTGAATCCCAGACAATACAGTTTTTTGCAGATTAATGGAGAAATGCTTTTCGGAGGTTCCATAGTCCAGGAAGATCCATCGTTGGAGATGTACTTGCAGAGCCATTCGTCGGGGAAAGTCCGTCCATCATTAAAGATGTCGTAATGCAGAGCCTTTCATCAGGGAGAGCTTGTCCATCATAGGAGATGTCGTACATGGAGAGTAGCACAATGGATTGGAGGTGTAAGTGGAAGTTGTTCACCCTAATCGCATATAATACAGGTAGTTGAATATCATCATAATATGATTAATCAATTATATCTAATGATGTACTAGACGATTGGAAAAAAAAAATCAGTTTTTTTGTTAATTGTAGTACATCGTATTTTAAAAATTTGCAAACTGATTCTTTCTACTTTATTTTTATTAAATTTCTATAAAATATAAAATTATATAATGAAATATTTATTATATTAAAACAAAATATATTACACCATATAAATAACAAAACATAATAAAATTTTGTTTATTCATCACCAATGAATATTTTTCCCATAAATGAACAACTAATGCATTTCAAAATGAAAAATGAGCATCTTTATTTTTGATTTTTCTAAACCGTGCAAGAAATTCTTGGAACTGGAAATTATCATCCTTGACTACTTCGACTTTGGGAGTTGGCGTTGCTCTTCCAACTTCAATTGGTGCATCGAGATAGCGTTCATCTTCGATTATCATGTTATGTAAAATTATACATGTAGTCATAATGTCATGTAAGACATCCTTTTCCTAAAAACGAACTTGTCCTTTCATAACAGCAAAATGTGAATGAAGTGTTGGAACCAATTTTTTGGTTACACAAATGGGCTTTGTATTGGGCATTTGTCTAATCCAAATTGGTAAAAAAGTGAATGAGAAAAGCCTTTTGGTTTAAGTGAGTGACATGTTAAAAATCCCACATCTAAAGTTTGTGAATTTTTCAAGTGCTATATAAGGAGCCACACATATACCTTTGTTCAAAACATAGCAAAGGCTATATACCATGAAAGAGAGGAGGGGAATCCCCACACGCGCGACCGACCGACCGAACCGGGCCGGGCCGGCCGGGCTTTGGCTTTGGCTTTGGCTCGGGCGTTGGCTTTGGCTTTGGCTTTGGTTAAAGGCCCAATTAAATATCTTTTTGGACCAACTAAATGAGCAGATAAAAGCCCATCTCGTTTTTGGCCCAAAACCGCTAAACCGGCGTCAGTTTTGAAAACCAACCGGAGTTAACCTCTCTACGGTTTTAAAACCGCCTTTCCATCAGTTTTTATAAACAAAGTCGTCTTCTTCGTTGATACTTACGTTCTGAAACAAAAACACTCACAGAAACTCTCAAAAATTTCTATCAGAAACATAACAACAATCTTCCTTTCGTTTACAGTAAGTCTCGAGAGTATCGTAGATATTAGTTCGTAAGAATCGTTTGTTCGAGTGTCTGCGAACACGATTAGTCTGTGGTTTTATCCTGGGACTCGGAATCTCAAGAACCCGTCACACTGCGGGAGATTCTTAGAGTTAAGGAAAGAGATTTCGTATCTCGACTCCACTCTCATCTCTGATCTCTTCCCTTAACGTCTTTTTATCGCGATCCATCTCCAATCACGTAGTGTGCCAAATTCTGGTCCTACAATCTTAACTCTAAGACAATCCTCACGGATTGGATTGCGATAATAGAAACGTTTTTAACAGAAACCTTATATCACGATCGTGTCAAAACTTTCTCGCTGATTGGTTTCTGTCGGGATAGAATCGTTTACCGTTTGCGAACGGTTAAACATCTCTGTTTTTCGATAATATTTATGAATTGCGATTCTATCTTATTATCGAAAGTTTTCTGATTTATTTGTGTTTACACACGAAATCGTTCTAACAAATTTTTGTTTTCTCTGTATTTTTGGTTTTTCAAAAATGGAAACCGAAAACGAAAACACCATTGTCAACGTTGATGATGCGGCTAACGTAACCCTCGGGGTTGAATCTTCTGAGACGCCTACTGCTCAAGTGCAGTTTGGGAATCAACCGCCTGTTACCGTTGCATTCCCAGTTGCCACACAGTCTGAAACTGTAACCGCAGCCACTGCTCAGTTTCCACCAGTGCAGATGCCATATGCAAACTCGGCTGGATTGCTTCCTGATAAGTTTGACGGAAGATCCTTCAAGATGTGGCAAAAGAAGATGCACAACTATCTGACCACGCTCAATCTGGAAAAGTACATCTGTGAGGACTGTCCTTCCCTCTCAACGAAGAACACTGATTTTCGGGCACTTGCAAGTGTTGATGCGTGGAGACACGGTGACTTTCTGTGTAAGGGCTATATCCAGAGTCGTCTGGTTGACCAGTTGTTCAACGTGTTCAGTAACGCTGCCACGTCTAAGGAACTGTGGGACTCTCTGGATAAGAAGTACCGTTCAGAAGATGCTGGATCCCAGAAGAATGCTGTGGCAAAATTCGAGAACTACAAGATGGTGGATTCTCGTCCCCTGATGGAACAAGTTGACGTGCATAACCTTCTCCATGAGATTCATGCCGAAGGCATGAGGCTGTGTGAAACCTATCAGGTTGCATGTATGATCGAGAAGCTTCCGCCAGGATTCACAGACTTCAAGAACTACCTCAAGTTGAAGAGGAAGTGGATGAGCATGGAGAACCTGATCATGCGTCTTCGGATTGAATCCACAAACCGCATGAACCTCGAAGCTGCAAGTGCTCAGAATCGTGAGAACAATACGAATTTGGCTGAACACCAAACTGCTAAGAAAGGAAAGTGGCAGAACAAAGGGAACCAAGACAAAGGCAAGGGAAAGGTTGCTCCTCAAAACACTAAAAAGTTCAAGAAGAAGGCTGGTGGTGAACCTTCAAAGCCGAGGTTTTATAGAACCTGTAACTACTGTCACAAGGTGGGACACAAGGCCTCTGAGTGTCGCAATAAGAAGGCGGACCAAAACAATGCTAAGTTTGAAGCTAATCTCACTTCCACCATCACTGATGCTGACATGTGTGCGGTGGTCACTGAGGCAAACGTTGCTGAAAGCCACCCAAAGACTTGGTGGTTTGACACCGGTGCAACCAGGCACATATGCATGGATAGGGAAATGTTCTCCACTTACAAGAAGAACAAAGGGAATGAGAAGCTCTGCATGAGTAATTCTGCAACTTCGAAGATCGCTGGATATGGAAAGGTTGTTCTGAAACTTACCTCGGAATGTGAGCTGAGCTTGACCAATGTGGTCCACGTGTCGGACATTCGTAAGAATCTGATTTCGGGATCTCTCCTGAGCAAGCACGGATTCACTGTCAAGCTGGATGCTGATAAGCTTGTGCTGTCCAAGAATGGAAAGTTTCTGGGTAAGGGATTTGTTTATGATGGTTTGTTCAAAATGTATGTTGAAAATGTAATTCGCTCTTCTGACGTTGGTGTCAGTGTTGTAATCGAGGCTTCCACCTCGAAGAACAAGTTTAATAACAATTCATTTTCTTATGTTGCGGAGTCTTTTAATTTATGGCACAAACGTTTAGGACATGTTAACTTTAAATCTATAAGTAGATTAATGAACATGAACCTGATTCCAAAATAGAAAATAAGCAAAGATAAATGTGAGATTTGTGTTCAAGCGAAATTACTAAAACTCCATCACCAAGCGTTGAAAGAACAACCGAACCTCTAGGATTGATTCACACAGACTTGTGGGATTTAAAGTTTCTTCAAACTAGAGGCGGAAAGAAATATTTTGTAACTTTCATTGATGATTGTACAAGATTCTGCTATGTATATCTATTACATAGTAAAGATGAAGCTTTGGAGAAATTCAAAGAATACAAGTTGGAAGTCGAAAATCAACTTGGAAAAACGATAAAAATGATCCATAGTGATAGAGGAGGAGAATATGGTGAACCGTTTAATTCATTTTGTCGAGAACACGGAATTATTCACCAGACAACTGCTCCCTATTCACCGGAATCTAATGGAATTACGGAACGGAAAAACCGAACTCTTAAAGAAATGATGAATGCAATGTTGCAGGAATCTGGGTTAGCCCAGAACATGTGGGGGGAAGCTTTGCTTACCACAAATTACATTCTCAACAAAATACCTCATAAAGTAACTGGTAAAACTCCATATGAACTTTGGAAAGGTAATGTACCTTCGTACAAATACCTGAAAGTGTGGGGGTGCTTGGTAAAAGTAGCAGTACCACTTCCAAAGAAGGTTACAATAGGCCCAAAGACGGTGGATTGCATTTTCATCGGATACGCGCATAATAGTAATGCCTATCGGTTTCTTGTTCAAAAGTCTGATATATCCACTATCAAGGTAAACACTATAATGGAGTCACGAAATGCTTCATTCTTTGAAAATGTGTTTCCCTGTAAAGATAGGCAAAGTAATAAACGGACTCGAGAACAACGAGATGCGGATATCCCTGGAATCGAAGCAAGTAGCTCAGGTACTGCTCTCAATGACGACATTGAAGAAGCAGAAGAACCTAACGCAGTAAAAGAGCTCGTAAAGAGAAATATTTTGGCTCAGAATTCTTGGTAGTGTTTCTAGCAGAAAACGAGCCAAAAATATATATGGAAGCAATATCCACTCCAGACGCGCCTTCTTGGAAAGAAGCAGTCAATAGTGAGATGGATTCCATCATGCAAAACAATACTTATGAAATAACTGATCTGCCACAAGGGTGCAATGCTCTTGGAAACAGATAGATTTTTCGAACAAAAATGAAATATGATGGGGCAATAGACAAGTACAAAGCTAGACTTGTGGTGCAAGAATTCAGGCAAAAAGAAGGCTTGGATTTCTTTGACACTTATTCTCCGGTCACGAGAATAACCTCTATCAGAATGATCATAAGTATTGCTGCATTATGAGATCTTGAAATTCACCAAATGGATGTAAAAACTGCTTTTCTAAACGGTGAGTTAAAAGAAGAAATTTACATTAAACAACCAGAAGAGTTCATTATCCTCGGACAAGAACACAAATTGTATCGACTTGTGAAATCTCTATATGGTCTTAAACAAGCTCCTAAAAAATGGCATGAAAAATTTGACAACGTAATGATGTCAGATGGATTCAGCATAAAGGAATGTGATAAATGCATATATTACAAGAGTACTCCGACAGAGTATATCTTGTTGTGCTTATATGTAGATGATATGTTTATCGTTGGAAGCAACAAAGATATCATCAATAGAACAAAAAACATGCTCAAAGGGAAATTTGACATGAATGATATGTGATTGGCAGAGGTAATTCTAGGAATACGAATCATAAGAACTTCTGACGGAATTACATTATCCCAAGATCATTATGCTGAAAAGATTCTAGAAAGGTTCAAGACTTATTCAACTGGAACTGCAAAAACTCCAATGAAATCTCAAATTCATCTGACCAAGAATTCAGGTGAACCAGTGTCCCAAGTGGAGTATGCAAGAATAACTGGAAGTCTAATGTACTTGATCAACTGTACTAGACCCGATTTAGCACACTCTATAAACGTCCTCAGTCGTTATACGAGTAATCCCGGCCATAATCATTGGAAGGCTATAACGAGGGTATTGAATTACCTTCGATACACTAAAAATTACGGCATACACTATGGTAAAGAACCAGCGGTTCTAGAAGGCTATAATGATGCCAACTGGATTTCGGATTCTCGAAACTCGAAATCAACAAGCGGATATATCTTTACGCTTGGGGGTGGAGCCGTATCCTGGAAATCTTCCAAACAAACTATACTAGCTAGATCAACCATGGGGTCCGAGTTCATAGCTTTAGACAAAGCTGGAGAAGAAGCAGAGTGGCTTCGCAACTTCTTGGAAGATATTCCAATGTGGGAAAAACTAGTGCCAGCATTACGTGTACACTGTGATAGTCAATCAGCGATATCAAGGGCACTGAATAACCTATACAATGGTAAATCTTGTCACATCAGAAGGCGACACAAAACCATTCGGCAACTGATCTCAACTGGAGTACTCACAATAGACTATATCAAATCGGCAGAAAACTTAGCTGATCCGTTCACCAAAAGTTTGCCTCGAGATCAAGTTGTTAAATTATCAAAAGGAATGAGTTTAAAGCCTATAACTTAAGATGACGTTGATGGATACCTCACCTATGTGACTAGAGATCTCAAGATCTAGGTTCAAAAGGGACAACAAAATCAAACTGATTCAGAATTGTACACTATAAAGTCTATGTCTATACCCAGTTCCTAGGATAATAAACAATGTTACGTGTGTGTAATAAGGTTAAGCTGTGGCTTTTAATAATTTATTAACTTTGAGATATATGTGGAATGATACAAAAAAACATCTTAGAACAAAGTTAATGACATATCACCTAGTGAGTGTGAAATGGGGCCGTTTCTAGGAGAATGAAGGTCAGGCTATATTCTCCAAGTTCACTCATGATAACCAGGACATGTTCAAGGTCAAAATGAACACAATAGAGAACTGAGCTATACGAGAAAATGTCGCTATGCGATTTCTGTTGTCTAGGTTTATATAGAAATCCGGTTGGTTCAAGACACCATGTTCACCAACTAGCCAAGTTAACCCGACAGATATCAAAGATGGTTGGTTCAAAGCTGGAAACGCTACCTCTCAAATATAGTGACATTTTTGCATACTCTCGAATGTCTGTCTAGTCTAGTCCAGTCAAGTCTAGTCTAGTCCAGTCAAGTCTAGTCTAGTCCAGTCATGTCTAGTTAAGTTAAGTCGAGTCTTCATTTGTTTAGAGTCATTTCTATTCATGTGGGGGATTGTTGGAACCAATTTTTTGGTTACACAAATGGGCCTTGTATTGGGCATTTGTCTAATCCAAATTTGGTAGAAAAGTGAATGAGAAAAGCCTTTTGGTTTAAGTGAGTGATATGTTAAAAATCTCACATCTAAAGTTTGAGAATTTTTCAAGGGGTATATAAGGAGCCACACATATACCTTTGTTCAAAACATAGCAAAGGCTATATACCATGAAAGAGAGGAGAGAAATCCCCACACGCGCGACCGACCGACCGAACCGAACCGAGCCGGGCCGGGCCGGGCTCGGGCGTGGGCGTGGGCGTGGGCGTTGACTTTGGCTTTGGCTAAAGGGCCGGCACGGCCCAATTAAATATCTTTTTGGACCAACTAAATGAGCAGATAAAAGCCCATCTCGTTGGCCCAAAACGCAACAAAAGCCCATCTCGTTTTTGGCCCAAAACGCTGCATCGGTTCCTCAGCGGTTTCGCTAAACCGGCGTCAGTTTTGAAAACCAACCGGAGATAACCTCTCTACGTTTTTAAAACCGCCTCTCCGTCAGTTTTTATAAACGAAGTCGTCTTCTTCGTTGATACTTACGTTCTGAAACAAAAACACTCACAGAAACTCTCAAAATTTTCTATCAGAAACATAACAACAATCTTCCTTTCGTTTACAGTAAGTCTCGAGAGTATAGTACATATTAGTTCGTAAGAATCGTTTGTTCGAGTGTCTGCGAACACGATTAGTCTGTGGTTTTATCGTGGGACTCGGAATCTCAAGAACCCGTCACACTGCGGGAGATTCTTAGAGTTAAGGAAAGAGATTTCGTATCTCGACTCCACTCTCATCTCTGATCTCTTCTCTTAACGTCTTTCTTATCGCGATCCATCTCCAATCACGTAGTGTGCCAAATTCTGGTCCTACATGAAGAACTACGAAGGTCTACATCCTTCCGACATGCTTTTTGCTGTGAAGCAAAATATTTTTTCTTTGGACCAATCGGCTCTTGAATAGTTTGCACTATAGTGGACCAATTTGTATATATATATAATTTAAAATTAATTTATTAATTGTTTCTTGTTCTTATATATAAGTTAATCCATTTTAAAACAGTTTAAAAGATAAAAGAGTTTTTTTAAAAATTAAAAATTCAACACCAAAAAATGTGTAATACCATTTTGGTGTTGGATTTGATGTTAGGTTGGAGAAAATTTTACACCAAAATGAGATTTGGTGTAAGATTGGAAATGTCCTAACTAAATGATGTTTATGCTCATCAATCGAATACATATATGTTGATCAGATACATATGTTGAGATGTTTCAGTGAAACGAATTTATACCACGGAAATGGTTTGTACTACTTGGTACTATGACACACGTTGAAAATTTTACCACAATAGTAAAATCTTTATAAATTAATAATGTTGGAATTTGAAAAATTATTATTTTAGAGAATAAATTAATATTTTCATTTTAGATAATAATTTTTTTAATTTATTTTTCGAATTATGTTATATTATGAAATTCAATGAAATCATTTCAAAAAATAACATGAATTTTTTATTAAATTTTTTGATTATCGCCATAGAATGATGTTATTACTATAATAGATTATCAAATTAAACTGATATACTATGTATAAAATTTAGAAGAAATTATGGTTATTATCTATAATATCGATGAATACATTTAGTATAAAAAATCAATTATTTTGTTTACAAACTGAAAAACAATCCCAAATTTCCTTAATGCATATAAGTAAAGTTAAAGATAAAGTATATTGAGATTTTCAATTTTAAGTCAAAACAAAAATCATTAAAGCCATGTTTTAGTACATTATCATAGTTATATATATATGCATAATTATATATAATTATTAATTTATACTATTATTGGGATCATATTTTACATAAGAGTTTCAAAAAAATTACTATCTTATAATTTTATCGAATTTCGCTAATTTTTACATTGGTCCAATTTGAGACTAGAAGATTTTATTAATTTATAGTGATTATTAATTTATACGCTATTTATTTATGGAGGTTCTCCTGTAAATGGTATAATGTTAAAATTTAATTAATTTTCATTTAGATAGTTTAAACATTGAAAAAGGAAAAAACGGTCATGTCTAATCATAAATAGTTTTGGTTACATATGATGTTTAATTTGGTAACGTTGCATTAGCTAATTTCGTTGGTGATGTGTTTAGGGAGCTTGAACCACCGGATGCTGATGAGTAAGGCCACTTGTTTCGACGCAAAGGGTTCTTCAAAGGGGTATTCCGGTGGCAGCTGACTTACGGCGACGGTGCTTGCTTCTCGGCGGGTACTATCATGGTGGTTCACAGGTTAGTACCGGCTCGGCTCTCTTCTTTGGATCTGCGGTTATGTTCTTCCCTTCTGCGACGAGATTAATGGCGGCGGTGTGTAGGAAAGCAAGGTCCTTTTTCCGTGGAGTGGTGGCTCGGCCTCGACGGCGGCAGAAATCCTTGCGTAGGCGGCGGCACTCCTCCTACGTTTAGATCTAGGGTTTTTTGTGTCTCCGGTTTACACTCGGTTAGTGGGTGTATCCGGTTAGGGTTTCACTAAACCAGGCCATATGTTTGGGTTTAATGTGGCATATTTCTTTTGATGAATTTTTGTTAGTTTAAATGTTCACTTGTTTTATGAAAAGGCCCATAGAAAAACACAAAAATATTTTAATATAAAAATCTTTTAACAAAAAAAAAAAAAATGTTTCGGTATAACACATAGCTAATATGTATTAGAGGTAAAAGCTAATAGGTGCTACACAAAATCATTTAGGTATTGATCCAATAAGACTGTAGATGTGATGGAAGATGTATGTTCACTCTCAATCACAGTGGATCCAAAAAAAGCCACACAAAATGGCATAAAGAAATGAGAACGACCCATTTTGTGGAGGGAATACTTTTCATGTTCTCCTTTTAAAAATATATATACTCAAGAAAAATAAACTTAAATAGATATTTAATATATGTCTCTCATCGCTTACGCATATATCATGTATAATTTACCTTAATTCGACTTTCTTTCTTTATAATTTCTGTTCCTGAAAAGTTCTAAAAAAGGAGAAAAACATAAGCACGTTTATTCCATGCAGCTAGTTTCGTCGGATTATATTACTGAAACTCTCGATTTGTTAAATTTTGTTTCAATGTTTTTATTTTATCCATTAGTTATATCAAACGTTGTCACATATCTTTTGATTTGATATAGAATATCCATTACAAGAGAAAAATACTATGTACTCCAAAGAAAGAATGACCCGTTACATATTGGAATCGAGACACACTCAAACAACAACAAATCAATATCCAATTAAATCCATGTGTCATTTTATTTTGAAAAACAAAGTAATACAAAAAGATAAGTAAAAGAAGATTAAAAAGGCACCGAATATTATAAAGACTTAAACTTTGTTGGATTAATAAAAGAAAAAAGTGAATGGGTTTTGTAGTGTAAAATGTGAAGTAGAAAGGAAGGCTTTTGCATAGGGTTCCATTATTTATCATAGACTTTAGTCCTTTTCTGGTTTCTTATAACTCTTCGGTGTGTACTTGTGGGCCTTCTCATACCACCGACCCTTTTCTTCCATAACACATTTTTATATGCACCTTTATTATTTAGTAATTTGATATTAGTTTTTGCTGGTTTATATTATACGATGTTCAAACTATTATACTATTTTTTTTTATCTATATACACTGTTATGTTGGTAAAATTACGTAAGCAAACAATAGTAACATCTCTACGAATGGCACGAAATGATATATTGTATTAAAATGATATATCTCTACAAAGCTTTTATCTATTTTCAAAATATTTGACGATTTTATGCTACTAAATAGTTATATTCACGAGTAAAGCGTAAGTGTATATGTTTTTATTTGATTGGTATGTATGATTATGTATTGAGGAATGGTGGGTGATGTCATGTACAAGTCATTAACGAATTATACGAGCGGAATGAACAGAATGAAGCAGTTGAGTCACTATAGTGAAAGTGATTTTCAAGATCGATAGCTTTGAAAGTTAAAATTATTTTGAATTGCGGTAATCATTTAATGAAAATAATTTTTAATATTGAGGGAATGGAAACAAAGTGTGGAAAAAGATTTCGAGATCATATGTTGACTGTCGTAGACTTGTAGTTGAGAAACGATCTATGGTGGTATATTCTCCAAATATATATTGCACTGGAAGTCTGGAATTATATCTGGATATTTGTTTTGTGTTACACTAATAAAATTGAAACCTAAGAATTTTCATTAGCGTGCACTTGTCAACTCTCTAGAACAATGCTCATGCATGTGCTTCTATCATGGACAATGGATATGTTAGTGACATATATTTATTAGTTGTATGTGTCTCTATACATCATTGATTCACTCACAGTCATATTCTGTAATTACGCTAATTCATGTATGATGCATCATACTACTGTTAAAAAATTATACTATTCTACAGACATTGATATGATTTTACATGGCCGGTGATCGAAGAATGATACAACGTAACGTACGTTGGTACACATATATGTGTAGACAAATATGTATTTATTTATTATAAATATATTTATGTGTATTTATGTATTATATATTCTAGTTAGGAGAAAAATAATATACTGGGTGGAAGTTTGAAATAGGAACCATTGACCTGAACAGAGGTTTATCTTTTTCTTTGTTAAATGTTTCTTCAATATTTATTTGAAAAAACTTTATAGAGATACAAAATAAATCATAAGATGATATGAAAATATAAAAGAAATAATCTTGAAATGGTACCAACAAAATTCAATATCCAAGTTCTACTAGCTAGTGAACAAAAACTCTCACCTATTATAAAATTTGTATTGTTATTACTGAAAGTGCGAGAGGTGGCGTAAGAAAAGGTACTACAAATACTAGTACCGGAAACGAACACAATACATAAGAAGTTTTTTTCTCAAAACGTTTTACTAGATCAAACGATAATTGCACTTACAAGTTTCACTTACCAACTTCAATCATATTCTCACGAATTTACAAATCAACACATGATCTTGAGAATCTCTCATTACTCCTTATCCCCTTTGATCAAGATCTCTTATCGCTAGATAATTTTGAATCCACTTGATAAAAAATATGCTCTAATTATGTTAAACGTGTACCCACGTTTTGCACTCCTAGTTTTGCACTCCTAGTTATACACAATAGCAACAAATGAACATATTTTTCTCTCCCATACACAACTCCCAAGAAAGGTCCTTACCCGGTAGTCCATCTCCAAAGTCAACTTTCTTCAACGATTTTTTCCTTTTCTAGCAAGTTTTCTTTGAAACCCCTAAGTACCCACCAACTTTTCTTTACTACAAATAAACTATCTTGAGGTTTTCTTCCAATTCTTGGCCGGAAATCACCGTGGTTCCACCCTCGACACGATGTCGGAGGGTCCTCTCATCACTGGTAAGGCTACTCTCAACCAAGAACAACTCATCTCTCCTTAGTATCAGCTTTGAACCGCTTCTGAACTGATAGTAGGGGAGAAAGAACTCTTTATTGTTAAAAGAAGGAAGCTATAGTATCTCTTTGTTGTAAATTAGTGAAGAATCTATAACTACTACAAAGAACTCACCTTTGTGTGCCTAAAGGATTCTGTTCCAAGATGTCGCAGAGAAAAATAATTTTCAACTCAAATCGGCTTACTTATGCTGAAAAAGGAAAGGCTTCATTAGCATCCAACCAAGAACCAAGGATCTCTCAGATCAAGGTCGCATGATCATACATAGATCATCCAACAGTACACACTCTTAATAATAGGAAGGGCTACAAACCCACAGAAGCAAAAGATATAGTCTCTAATCCCCTTTCTCTCTGAACTCTGGATGAGTAGATTCAATCTTACCACTAGACCAATTGGAGCAGACATGGAGCAGGGAAAGGTTCTCTTTCACTTTGCTGCTGAAGAGGATCTTCAAGAGGTGCTAAACAACAGACCCTTCCATTTTGCTAAATGGATTGTTATTCTCCAAATATGGGAACCCACTGTGGACCCAAACTTCCCTTCGCAAATACCTTTCTGGGTCAGAATCCAGGGACTTCCAGTCCATCTCTGGGAGCCAGACACTATTAAGAGTATAGGAGAAGACATTGGTTCCTATCAAGCACAAGAGATCAAAAAGACATCTGTAAAGATTAGAGTTGAGGTAAATGGACTTCTACCTCTAGCCATGACTTCCATTGTGGAGTACCCAAATGGGGATGAAGCTGAAGCTAGTCTTGTCTATGTGAGACTTGAGAAATTCTGCAGGAACTGCCATCTCATAAGTCATGAGATTGAAGATTGCCCCTTACTGGAAGCTCCTAAAAAACGTAATCTTGGGGCAAATGGAAACTACACTCATCTTGGTCCTGAAAGAGAGAACAGAAGAATTGAAGAAGGAAGGCAATCTTATCTTCAAAAGTCCATGAGTCCAACAGAGAGTACCCACCTCTCCCTGAGCAAACTCACTCCAAAAGAGAAGACCAGAGTACTCATAGACTAGCAAACTCCTCATACCATCAAAACAATCTTAACAGATTTGATCAGAGACAGCTGATGCGTAGGAGAGAACAAACTACCAACTACAACTACCAACGAGGAGAAACAAGATCACATACCTCAAATCTCAGTAGGGATCATGGGAGACAGTGGGATAAGGAAAGATGGAGATCACCACCAAGACAAATATGGAGGGAGAAGAGTATAACAGAGAATCAAGGGAGATCGCCAGTGAGACAAATGCGAGAATTATCTGAGTCCACTAGAACACTTGAGCATCGTCTGGAAGCAGCCATAATGAACATGAACATGTTAGGATATCAATCCAAGTCCCACATCGGAAGTTTAGACAAAAATGATCTAATATATAAGGAGATGTCCCACCTAATTTGTATGAGGCCTTTTGGGAAAAAGCCCAAAGATAAAACCGTGCGGGCTTTGCTTCTAGGCCCAAAGCGGACAATATCATACTAATGGGGGAGTTGGACATGGGCTTGAAAACTCAATAATTTGTATCAGAGCGGTTTAGAAAAGGTGGACTTGTACATGTGGGATGGAGATTCGATGTGGGAGGAGAGAGCCCTCAAGATAACCCTCAAGATAACCTTGTGAATGGCACAAGATGGATGTTAGGTTTCGCTAGAGGTAGAAGTCCACGAGTTATGTGGTACTTGGTTTGAGGGGGAGATTGTTGGGATATCAATCCAAGTCTCACATCGAAAGTTTAGACAAGAATGATCTAATATATAAGGAGATGTCCCACCTAATTAGTATGAGGCCTTTTGGGAAGAAGCCCAAAGATAAAATCGTGCGGGCTTTGCCACTTGGGCCCAAAGCGGACAATATCATACTAATGGGGGAGTTGGACATGGGATTGAAAAGCTCCAATACATGGTATCAGAGCCTAGGTTCAGAGAAGTGGACCTGGAGATCCGTTGTGGGAGTCGAGCCCTCAAAAAGGTTACCTACGAACGGTACAAGAAGGTGCCAGGTTTCGTTTAAGGTAGAGAAGTCCACGAGTTATATGGTACTTGGCTTGAGGGGGAGATTGTTGGGATATCAATCCAAGTCCCACATCGGAAGTTTAGACAAGAATAGTCTAATATATAAGTAGTGTCTAACTCTAATTAGTATGAGACCTTTTGGGAAGGAGCCCAAAGATAAATCCGTGCGGGTTGTGCCTCTGGGCCCAAAGCGGACAATATCATACTAATGGATGAGTTGGACATGGATTTGAAAACCCTTATAGAACCACAACTTTTAGCTCCCAGACAAGCTGTTGAAGTGGCTTTGGGGGAACTAAGGGAAGTCATGGTTAACTACGCTTTTTGTGCTGATCCAACTGAAAGTGCTGCAAGAAGGGAAAGGGCAAAACAATCAGAGGAAGCATGAGAATACTTGGCAACAACTGAAAACATGGTAAGGACAGCTATCCTGAACAATATACCAATGGAGGTAGAGCCAGAAGCGATGTTAATTCTGCAAGATAGAGTCCCTGGTTCCCTCAGACTAGGGGTGAGAGAGGGGGATACCATCTATGATCAAGGAGCAGTGCCCAAAACCCCAATGAAGAAAAGACTAGGTAGACCCCCTGGGAAAAAGGCTCAGAACAGTCCTGGAAAGAGGAAAACACAAGTGAGTCCAGCTACTTTCAAATGTATGGGTTCAAAGAAGAGGAAGTATATGCACGTTCAGAGCTCACCAAGGAGAATAACACAAACTAGAAATCTTCGAGAATATACCAATGCTGGAAGGATAAATTACCATCAAGGAGAAACAAGTCGAGGGTTAGTGGAGAATGAGGAACTTCTGAGGAATACACACCAACCAAGCTGCACTATTATCCCTGGAATCTCAAAGAAAGCGATGGATTTTCTTAATCCATCAAACTTCGTTCCTTAAGGATAGTGAGCTGGAACTGTCAAGGGCTGGGGAACCCTGAGACAGTTCGTCGTTTATAGGAAATCAAGAAAAAACAAGATTTCCTAGAAATAATGTTCCTCATGGAGACAAAAAATAAGGACCCTTTTGTCCTCACTGAGCTTGAACCATTGGGGTATGAATGTCTGGAGACAGTGCCACCAAATTTATCTGGAGGAGGAGGTCTGGCTCTACTATGGAAAAAAGAAGAAGAAGTTACAATTCTTTTCAAATGTGAAAACTTCATGGACACAAGGGTAAAATACAAAAGGGATGTAGTGTTGGTAACCTTTGTATATGGGCACCCAGAACAGGGGAAAAAGAAGGAAATTTGGGACAGAATCTCAGACCATGCTGAAGACAGAAGCCAAGCTTGGTTCCTAACAGGCGACTTCAATGACATCCTGGATCACACTGAAAAGACAGGAGGGAAAGAAAGATCAGAAGAGTCTTTTGTGGATTTCCTAACTTTTATGTTAGGAAATGATCTATATGACTTACACTTCCTAGGGGACTGCTTATCATGGCGGGGAACAAGGTACAAACATCATGTCAGATATAGGCTAGACAGAGCCATGGGGAACAATGCTTGGATAGAGAAGTTCCCCTCATGAATAAGTGAGTATTTGAGATTTGAAGGCTCAGATCATAGCATGTGATCACATATTTCACACCTAGAAAGAAAAAAGGAAAAGGATTATTGAGGTATGACAGAAGTTTGGGGAAGAATGAAGAAGGTAAGAATCTTATAACAAAAACTTGGTCACTCTATCCACACGATTCAGTGGAGAACAGAATCTCTAATTGCAGAAGAGCAATAATTCAGTGGAATACAGAACACCACAAGAACAGTCAAAAGAAGATAGAGGAACTAAGGGAAGGGCTAGAAAAAACGATGACAGACTCTTTGAATAACGACCAACTCATCACTCAGATAAACAAGGAATTAAAGGCACCTTACCAGGCTGAAGAACAGCATTGGAGACAGCGCAGTAGGCAAATTTGGCTCAATCTGAGAGATAAAAATAGTGGTTACTTTCATGCAGCTACAAAAGGACACAGAGCAAGAAACAACATTGCAGTAATAAATGATAAGGAAGGGAATCCAGTGTATGAAGATGAGTAAATTGCAGAAGTAGTAATAGACTATTTTCAGAATCTTTTTACCTCTCAAGATGGAAGAAGAGCGGAGACAGTGCACCAAGGTGTGACACCTAGAATCTCAAAAGAAACCAATGAGAAGCTCACTCAAATCCCTACAGAAGAGGAGACCAAAACAGCGTTATTCTCTATCCATCCAGACAAAGCCCCAGGCCCTGATGGATTCTCAGCCAGCTTCTTCCACTCCAATTGGGATGCAATAGGAACAAAAATCACAGGAGAGATCCAAGGATTCTTCCAGTCTGGTATTCTGCTAAGAAACATGAATGCAACTCACATTTGTCTCATACCTAAGAACAAAACACCAAAAGCAGTGTCAGATTACAGGCCTATTGCTCTATGTAATATCTTGTATAAAGTTATTTCTAAGGTGATGAAGGTAATGCTACATATGATACTTAATGGAATTATTGCTGAAACACAATCAGCCTTTGTACCTAGTAGGACAATCTCTGACAATGTCATGATCACTCATGAGATCCTCAATTTCCTGAAAATTTCTGATGCAAATGAAAGAGGAGCAATGACGGTGAAGATAGATATGACAAAAGCTTATGATAGGATTGAATGGGAGTTTATCAAGCTGGTTCTAGAGAGAATGGGATTTCATGAAAAATGGATTCACTGGACGATGCAGTGTGTGACTACAGTTACTTTCTCACCTTTGATAAATGGCACAGCAAGGGGTTTGTCATATCTGTCAAGGAGACCCCCTTTCACCATATCTGTTTATCCTCTGCAGTGAGGTTTTATCTGCACTCTGCATCAAAGCACAAAAAGAGGGGAGTTTGTGTGGCATTAAAGTGGCTAGAAGAAGTCCAAGAATCAATCACTTACTTTTTGCAGATGACACAATATTCTTCTGTAGAACTAACGTGAAGAGCTGCAAAACACTAAAAGAAATATTGAAGAAGTATGAGGAAGCCTCGGGTCAGATGATCAACACTACCAAATCTGCAATCACCTTTTCCAGGAAAACAAAACAAAGCACCATGAATAGAGTCAAGAGGCAGTTGGGAATTACACAAGAAGGAGGATGTGGAAAATATTTGGCGTTACCAGAGCAATTTGGAAGGAAGAAGGCTGATCTTTTCAGCTCCATCGTAGACAAAATAAGACAAAGAGTTGTTTCATGGTCATCCAAGTTCCTGTCTAGTGCTAGGAGAATGGTGCTTCTCAAATCAGTTCTCTCCTCCATGCCCACATACACCTTGTCGTGTTTTAAACTCCCTGTAAAGTTATGCAAAAGAATACAATCACTATTCACAAGCTTCTGGTGGGACTCTAAACCAGAGAAACGAAAGATGTGCTGGGTTAGATGGGAAAAACTTACACGAGGGAAACAAGATGAAGGTTTGGGCTTCACGTTTGTTCAGCGTTTCAATGATGCTCTCTTGGCAAAGCTTGCATGGCGACTACTAACACAGCCAGAATGTTTGTTGAGTAGAGTCTTGAGAGGTAAATACTTCCACTCTACCTCTTTCCTTGAATGCCCATCACCTGAAACATCATCCTATGGATGGAAAGGAATCCTCATTGGGAGAAATCTGTTGAAAAGAAACTTGGGATTAGCAATAGGTAATGGTCAGAAAGCAAAAATCTGGGAAGATAATTGGATATCAACCTCAAGAAAGCTAAAACCTATAAGTCCAGCTGAAGAAGATGTTTATGAGAGGAAGGTTGCTGAATTATTCTTACCTGACTTAGTGGAATGGGATGTGCAAAAAATTAGAGATCATATGTGGATGCCGGAAATCGCACAATTAGATTTGTAAGGGTTTCGAGAGGAAGCAGAGAATTCTATGTTAAGCTACGAAAGAGAAAACGATGAGCAAAGAGAAATAGGGTTTTGTTATTGCTTTTTCACTCACCATATTTGATTATGTACCTTTTTGTGTGAGAAAGTCTCTAATTCCCCTTAGTCGGCGGCAAATTGTGGATGCCGAAACTCGCACAATTGAACTTGTTCAAGGGTCGTGAAAGGGATAGAGAATTCTAGGTTAAGCCACAAAAACGAAAGATCGAAGAAGAGTTTTTATTGTTGTATTGCTTTTGTGAATAAGATTGCGGATCCCTTTCTTAAGGGATGTACAATGATACATATATTATTCCTAGTATTCCTAAGTCGGCTAAGTCTTACTGTAAGACATAATATCAAGTTTCCTAAATCTTCTCGAGTTGTCTTTTCCCTAAGTCGGTCACCGTCGAAGTGGGCTTCGATAGTGGGCCAGACTTCGGCGTTGAGACTTCAAGTTCCTGTGATAGTTGCGATGTCGCTTCATTATGTTTATCTCCTAGAGACATTCGGGCTTGAAGTCTCAATTGTCTTCTGGCTGAAGCCCAACACAGGAAGTCTTCATGGCTTATGGAGTCATTTCTGAGAAGACTTCATGTCTTCATAGCTTCACGACTTCATGTATTCATGACTTCATGACTTCATGACTTCTTGTCATGAGGCAGAGAAGACTTCATCTTCACAGTTGGATTAGACTTAGGGTCGAAGGAGACTTAGGGTCGAAGGAGACTTAGGGTCGAAGGAAACTTATAGTCGAAGGAGACTTAGCTCAATTCTGGAGACGACTTAGGGGTCATATGATACTTGCATGTTAATAAGAATCGATGTCTTTAAGTTATGATGTCATACTTTGAAGGTCAAAGTCGAGCGGGTGAAATCCGACCCCAACATCATACCTCACTTGGAGAAGGAAATCCTTTATATAAACCCAATCAAATGTGAAGCTAGAGATGGGTACATTTGGATTCCTCAGACAGATGTAGAATACTCAACCAAGACAGGTTATCACACAGCATGATCAGAGGCTCCACAACCCCCATACCATCAGAACTGTCTAGTGCTTTCAATTGGAAAACTGAAATATGGAAGGGTAAATTTTCAGAAAAGCTAAACCTTTTCCTCTGGAAGATATTGCAAGGAGCTCTACCTATTGGTGAGAATCTGGTCATTCAGAATATAATCCCACAGGCGAACTGTTATCATTGTGGAGAACAAGAAACCACAAGCCACCTTCTCTTTCACTGCTCTTTCGCCAACGAAGTATGGAGTATGGCCCTTTTCAAGAGTGAATTGAATGTATTAGAACTAAGAGACCTTTCAACAACTAAGAGCTATGGAATGCTTACCACCTTCAGGGATAGTAAGAGGCCCTCTATATCGATGGATCCTTTGGAATATTTAGACGGCGAGAAATAACTTCATCTTCAGCAACCGTCGTTTCACTACGAAAGAAGTCATTCTTAACTCAATCCCCAGTGCTAAGGAATGGCGAGATGCGTAACCACAATCGAATGCAATTGCAAAACAAGTCAGAGGTACCTGGAGATTACCAGAACCTGCAGGAGCAGTGATCTGTTTCACAGATGGAGCTTGGCGAGAAGACTCTACTGCTGCAGGTATGGGATGGGTCTTCGAATTGGCTCTAAAGGAACCGATTGCAGAAGGTTCACAAGCTCTGGGTTTTGTCGGATCAGCCTTAGCGGCGGAGGCTCTAGCAGTCCGCCACGCACTAGACCAGGCCTGCAAAATGGGGATCACCAAGGTCCAATTCATGTCGGACTCCCATCAACTAGTTCGATCTCTCACAATTGGACCACCACTCTCGGAAATTTTTGGAATTCTTCAAGATATTACCAAAATTTCCTCCCAGATGAACGAAATCTCTTTCAATTTCATCCTAAGAGAAGCCAATTCAAAGGTTGATTCTCTTGCAAAACTGGCTCTTGAAGCCTTTGTTGTAGCACGATGTGCAAACCTTAACCCGATAGGGTCGTTTTAGTTTTAATGAAAAAGTTTCGAACAAAAAAAAAAAGACGGCTAATTACCTTGTTCACCAAATGAGTATATATTAATTCTTCGAGAATATTTTCCATTTTTTGATTTTTAGCCAATAGATGACGCAAGTCTTCAAGCTCTTTGATCCTCTCCAATGAAATTTTCCAGCTCAGCTATACATCATTGACACATTTACATTAGCTTGCAATCCATGATCTAATCAATATCTCCAAGTCTACAAAGCTTGACACTCAACTCTATCCGCCTGAAATATTTCGTAACTGATTCAATTCAGATGCATGACGCATGAGTTATGACAAAATGAAACCCACATCAATCTTTAAATAAATGTATTTTCCCTTAATAACAAAAGATAAGTTTCATTACAAATTTGGATAAGGCCTTTTTAAAGTGCCCCTTTTTCTAATTTTTTACTTCTAATCTCGGGGGTGTTTGGTAAGGTGTCTTTTAAGTCTTTAAAAAAATTGAAAGCTTTTAAAGACATGTTTTTGTCAAGCATGATTTATTGTCTTAAAAGATTTTAAAGTCTTCACAGCCTTTCTTTTATTTTTGTGTCTTTCATTCATACTTTTTTTTAAATAGTTTTAAATGTTTTATTCTCTCTCCTCTTTTCCAAAAATCATTTAAACTTTTTTAAATGTTATAAATAACTTTAAAATTCAAAAACATTGATTGACTAATTATTATCTCTTTGTCTATTCTTTTGAGATCCATTTTTATATAAATCAATAAATTATCAAAATTTTGTAAAATGATGAAAATAAAAAAAATTGCAAACTGAATGAAAAAAAAATCTAAAAATATATTTATTAATATACTTTTCTTAGATTTATGTGATAAATTATTTTTATTTACAATTTTTTTATAAATAATTATTAAATTTACAGTCACAGCTTCGAAAGATTATATATTACCAAACAGACATTTATTAAAATTTAAGATAATAGTCAAAGCACTAACAGCCAAAATCTCTACAGCCAAAAGTTTACAGCAAAGTATAAAGTAAAAGCCATTACCAAGAGTCCCCGTGATATGTTGATATTATTAGATGTTATTTGGATGCACTAATTGTTAAAGGAAAGTACAAAATAGAAATTGAGAAGAGAATTAAACTTGGTCCAAAAACTATAGAGTTGATCGAGAATCAAGTAAAAGCGAATATAATAAATACATAAAAGATGTGGACAAAAGAGAATTAAGAAACAGTTAAAAATATATATTTTCATACATCAACTGTTCAAAAATGTGATATGTCAGAAGTGCTTCGCTGTATAAACTCAAATCCAAGGCACCACGCGCTATTGTTATCGCTTGGATCTCATATTCCAATTGAAATTCGACAGTTCATAAATCATTAACCATATGTATGTTTAATTTATTTTGTCAGAAATGATGTTTTTGTTTTGGAAATTGAGAAAACATAAAACTTTGTAAAATTATTATTGAAACATGTAGTGAATTGTGATGATCGAATTTGTTTCTATAAAAAAAATGCTTATTCATATAAATTTAAATACTAATAGAAACATGAAACATGTTAAGTTTCTAAAAAAAAAAAAAAAAACATGTTCATTTTGATTAATAAAATAATAAAAAATAGCGAACTCGTCCAATTTTTCAGAAGTAAGTAAACGATGTTCACGAAAGAGTAGATGAATTCAAGAGAAAAATAATGACTTCAAAGAATATTTATTTCAGTTATACACGCGCGCACACACACACACTAAAGACTAAAGAGTAGCAAGTAGTTACCAAAATTAATTGCATTCGTCGTGACTGGTGGGAGCTTCTGTTTGGGTCAAAATTAAATTGAAACAGCTCATTGTACATGACTTTTCAAAGTTTCTCCATGCATTGAGATTAAAAGAAATTCATTCGAGAAATTTTTAAAAATTTCAAACGAGAAGAATCGAACCAAACGAATAATGGCCGTTGAATCACGTAAGTTGTCATGTACCCTTTTTTAACAAAACACCAATGAAGTGTTGCCAATCTCAATCACCGGTTTTTTCTTTTCTTTTCGATATCCAAAATATTTTCTTTTTCCATGTTCCATCTTCTTTACTCCTTACCTTTTTGTTTTCTTTTAGATTGTCACATTATATATATATATATATGTATCCAATGTACAAATCTCATAGTACATTCTTTCGAGAAAGATTAATCTCATATTTTTCTCATCGGTTTTATTTATCAAACTTTTTTACTCCAAAATATCACTATTGTAAATAATTATTTCTAACATGCATTATGCGAGTTTGGATTCGGATAGTGATTCATTGATGACACTAAACATAAACCATTATGCTACATGTTCATACTGATTATTTTGTCTTTATAATTACAAATTACGACAATGAATGTTTTACGAATATGAATTTTAGTAATATGAATTTTGATAGTTTATTGCTTTGTATTATATGATGAAATTACTATAGACCATTATATTAATAACCCTTCAAACAATCATCATAGTATTTGAAAGTAAAACAATTTTCTTCAAACTACTTATACATCAATCAGTTAAAAACCGAGCACATTAACTCATACATGTTCCGGATAAAAATGATGCGAAACGGAATCAAATGGATATAGTTTTATGAAAATTTACTGAAATTTGATATTAGTTCATCTGCCTCGCATTCTTTCTCTCCCATGCCATGATATCATATTTCAAATGCATACTTGAGAATACCGATGCAGGAAACCCATGAAAGTAATCATTTTCTCCACAAAACTCTCTAGACACCACTACCTTAACATAATGGCAAGTGTTTTTTTCTTACAATACTTCAAAAAATTGCATACCTAATACATATTTTTTTAAAATCAAATGGTAATGGTCTAATGGACTAGTCTAGTATTAATAAATCAAGGGAAAAGAATAGAGTCTATAAAATAATTTTTAAAAAGGACAAAGAAACATAATTGGCGAAGAATGGAGACATAAATGGAAAACAAGGTCTCATGGGTTTCAGCGTTATTTTTTTCAAACTTCCCTTCATACCCGCGCACTTACTCTCCCATCCGTTGGCTTTCATTTCTATTTTATTTTATTTATCTTCTTTAAAATAGAGTTTTTTTTAAAAAAAGGTTTTTAATATGGAGAGAGATATATACTAAATTTTCTCGCATGTGTTCATGAAAATGGGGTTCTTTTGTTTTATTTATTTTTATTTCTCTCGCAAGTGTTCATGTATTGTGAATGACTAAAGTTTTCTTTATAAGAAACCATTTTCATTTTGCCGTTTTGAAGAAACTCTGATCTCTCGGTTTTAAAAAATTCGAATCAGAGGTTTCATTTAGCAGTGGAGAGAATAAATAAAGAAGATAAGTGTAGAGTTTTTTGAGTGACGAAAATGAGTTCCTTTTCAGAGTTTGTCTTTTATTAGGTTTTTTTCTTTTCCTAGAAAAAGTTGTTTGATAGGAGGAGTTGGATTTAAAAAGGCAACGGAGCGTCGAAGAAAAACTTAGATTATAAACAGAGGAGAGAGAGAGAGAAGTGAAGAAGAAAAATGGAAGAGACGAAGAAGAAAAAGAAGAAGAATATTATTATTAACCAAGATTCCAAGAAAAAAGAACGTCATATTGTTACTTGGACACAAGAGGTATGAGTGTATATATATATATGTCTGTTTTTGCTCTGTTTTGGTCTGATTCTGAAATGGGTTTATGGAGTTGCAGGAAGATGTTATACTGCGAGACCAAATCACTCTACATGGTACCGAAAAGTGAGACCTATTTATATTTCTTTTATTTCAATCATCTTTTTATGTTCTTGTTGTTTCTAAAAAGATTGTTGGGTTTGTGTTTTGATTATATTAGTTGGGCGATCATAGCATCCAAGTTCAAAGATAAAAGCACAAGACAATGCAGAAGAAGGTCCGTGAATAGATTTAAAATCTTTCTGGGCTTTCTTAAAGAACAGAGTTTTTAAATCCGGTCTATGGACTTTTTGTTTGTTTGTTTGCAGATGGTATACATACTTGAACTCTGATTTCAAAAGAGGAGGTTGGTCCCCTGAAGAAGATATGCTTTTGTGTGAGGTAACTTCATTACATGGATATGATTTTAGATTTGGTGTTTGTGTTTTATGTCTCATCTTTTAAGCTCTTGTCTGTGATTTATTAGGCACAAAGAGTGTTTGGGAATAGATGGACTGAGATAGCAAAAGTGGTTTCAGGCAGGTAGAATCAAAGCTCAAAGCTCTAATGGTGGGGGGTGAAGTCATCATTGTAAGACCAGAGTAGTTAACTAATGTTCTCTTCTTTGTGTGTTTATAGAACGGATAATGCTGTGAAGAACAGGTTTACGACACTTTGTAAGAAGAGAGCCAAGCATGAAGCTATGGCTAAAGAGAATAGCAACAAAAGAATGTTATTCTTAGAAGGTATTAGTACACCGCGGAAAGCCGAGAACGAAGGTCCTATTGCTAAGAGAACAAGGTAAGTTTGTCTCCTTTCGATGATCTTAATAAACATAAGTTTTGCAAGTGTTTTCACACGTTCATGTAACTTGTTGGTTTATTATTATACAGGAGAAGTCACATTCTTGATCTTACGGGGATGAGTAACTATGGAAAGGCTGAGTCTTGTGTGAATCAGCAGATAATATCTCCATTTTCGGTATTAGCGCGGAATGACACGGGTATTGATGATAGCTTGGAGGAACAGAATCAAACAAGCGATGTTAAGGAGAGTGATGGTGAAGGGATGTTTCTTAAGAAAGATGATCCAAAAGTGACTGCTTTGATGCAACAAGCCGAACTTTTAAGCTCGTTGGCGCAGAAAGTTAACGCAGACAACACAGAACAAAGCATGGAGAATGCTTGGAAGGTAAACCAAGAAAGAACAACTTCTCAACATATCGGACAAGCGAAAAGTTTCTTGGTAACACAGCTTTTGTTATATGCATATGTCTCAGGTCCTTCAGGATTTCTTAAATAAAGGCAAGGAAAATGATTTATTCAGATATGGAATACCTGATATCGATTTCCAACTCGAGGAATTTAAGGACCTTGTAGAGGATTTGAGGAGTAGTTATGAAGACAATCAGCAATCTTGGAGGTGAATATAGCTTTTAATCACCGATGAAGTTTTGTGTGTGTTTAAGTGTATAACCTTTTTCATTTGATGTCTTTTAGGCAACCTGATCTTCATGACTCACCAGCTAGCTCTGAGTCTAGTTCAGGATCAACCATCATGCTGGATCAGTCTGGTGATAGAACACAACAACCACTGGTTGATACTCAGACAGAACATAAACAAGATGGAGAGGAGTTGCTCTCAACTTGCGATATCCCGAAAAATCCTGATGAGAATGTGCCCATCTCGGGCGAAGATAAGTTCAGCTCGCCTATTCAAGTCACACCATTGTTCAGATCTCTAGCAGATGGCATACCAAGTCCACAATTCTCTGAAAGTGTAAGCTTATCATTCATGTTCATCATACAATACTTAAGCTTTGATCAAACATTTAGTCTTAAAGACTGATTGTTTTTGCAGGAGAGGAGCTTCTTGCTAAAAACACTCGGGATCGAGTCATCATCTCCATGTCCAAGTGCTAATCCATCACAACCACCACCTTGCAAAAGAGTCCTTCTCCATAGCTTGTAAAACCAACCAACCATTTCTCTCACACCCAAAACATCCCATAAACCGCGGTTTTGTCTCAAGGAAGACGTAATTTTTCGCTCTTTTGCTTTAGATTTCATTTTAGGTTTTGCAGCCATATCGGCCTGAAAGTTTTTGTGAAGCGGGCATGCCATGATCTGCATTCCTTCCGCAAGGTTTTCTCAAAATTTTCTTTGTTGGTCCCAGAATGTTAATGGTAACATTTCTAGCTCCATCAAAGAAGAATCTGCCATATACTCAGATTCAGATTTCTCTTTATATTCTTACTTTTAACATAAGGAAGCCATCTACAAAGGAAGGCACCAGTGTGTCTTAAGGATCATTCTTTGGTTTGTTTGTAAGGGTCATATACTCAGATATATCATCTGAGCATTGTTCCCATGATTTCTTGATTTGTTTTCTTCTTCTCTGTACATATATAAAGAAGTATTTCAGAGTGTAACTCTAGGAACATAAAAACACTCAGAAGAGGATATTGTATTGCAAAATGTGATTGTAATGACATATATATATGAGTGGGAACATGATTTGATTTTGGTTTGATATATATAAGTTTCTTCTAATGCATTAGGTTTACATCTTGCTAATGTGACTAAGCTTTCTTTACTCTAAGTTTCAGACCTCTGGGTGTTATATTTCGAAGTAAAAAGTTCTCAAATCAAAAAAACAATTTTCTGAAGCATTTTGATTTCCATTCTCAGCTTCAAGTCTTCTTCTTCTTTTGCACTCTCTGCAGCTTCCTCCATTTCAGGTAAATTTGGTAAGACAATCCACCAAACACCATCGACACACATCCCCATTGTTTGGACGATAACGGATTCCCGCTCAGAACAGAGGATACTACGATGCTTACAAACTTCCTGGTTGTGGTTATCGTCGTGTTAGCTAGAGACCCGAATCTGCTTATCGTCAAGAAGATGAAGTTTTGGCCCACTGCGCCACATAGACAGTACATTAGAATGTCCCATGCTGCCTCAGGGTGTTGCTTGCAGAACTGCACGGCTTCAAATCCGCTCCCGTGTGGCAATCCAAACATGTAGACCATGTTGTAAATGGTTCCCCATAAATTCATTCCCAGCATTATGTCCCATGCGCTAGTTTTAGGGTACCTATATCCATGAATGGCGATGGTTGACGAAAGGGAGCTAGACATTCTGATTAAGTAAGTTCAGTTTCTACAAGAACCATACCTTGCGGTAATGGAATCCTGGGTGGCGTTTGTGAATCCGTCAAAGGCGAGGTTTAAGAAGCAGAGTCCATAACCAAGGGGTGCATTGGGATTTGCTAGCTTGCTAATGGTTTTAGAGCTTGTCTGAAACCAATCCAAAGATGGTTTACTACAGTTTCAGAGACAAAGTATAACCAATTGCTATGATCAAAGTTCATGAATACGGATTTACCTTAAGAAGGGCAAACGAGGACACTCCTCCGGCAACAAGAAAGGTGCAGAGGTACTCAGGCACAGTGTATCTTATACCATAAACTAAGGCGCCCATTAGCATGACTAGACGAAAGGAAAAGTAAATATAAGATACACAGGGAAATCCGTCAGGAGCCATTAAGGATTGACACTTTACCTGGAATCATTTTGGAAGATTTCGCAAGTACCTGCAGAAAACAAGATCACAGTCAATAACATCTCTTTACAAATCTTATCCTCCTATTAGTGACTACTACTGACAGAAATGGTTAAAACCAGAACCATCCGAAGTACCAACAACAATAACCAAGAGAGTGTTTTAACTACACTTGAATGCCTAAGTTACCTGAGCTGGATAACTAATATACTTCAAAGCTTCAATGCCCATGGCAGGACCAATGGTATTTGTAATGCCAGCACTCCAGTATGTCCACCATGGTGCTCCACCACCACCTCCATTGGACCAGAGCTTAATCACTGCTCATTTATCAAACAAAAATACTTCAGCTTCATCTATTCTTCGTTATATACATGTAATGAATGAAACCAAGGAAGAGTATTTCGAATGCTCACTTATAAAAGACCAAACCAAGCAAACTACATTCTGAGCCAAGTTCAGAAATGCCAGATGCTCGAATCTCTTCCCATCTTCACCAAATTTCTTCGTCGACCTAGATAACAAACCGAAAAATTTGAGTCCCAAGTTCCTAAACAGCAACATTTCTACAAGTAATTCCAATCACAGATTCGTATTGCAAACACATCACCAACGAGGAATCCGAGAATAGCAACGGTCTCGAATCAAATGGCGATGGGAAATTACTTACAGGGTTTCCTGAAGAACGCCTTGGTAAATGTAGGCAGCCCAGATCCCGGCGACACAGAATGATAACAACAGAACTCGCCGGAGACCGGAACCGTGAGCTTCCATCGCCTGTGATTTCTCCGATGATACTCCGGCGAAGTATTGAAATTCCGATTTGACGTTTATTCACCTGATTTGTGATCAATCTCAAGTGGAAAACGCAAGTTATTAACAGAGTCGGAGGCGCGAGAAAGACGTAGATGTTCCACGTGTAATTCTTTCATTGGATTAATAATATGACATGCTAATTTCTGATTGGCCACTCAGACGCGGATTAAAGTTCTGAGATCCAGGTCACACATTAGTATACTTTAGGTAGTAACTCAAACTACGTACCGTTTCTACCCATGAAAAACAGCACACAGTTTACTTGAACCTATGTGCGGTCATTTCTCTACTTTTTACAGTTTGGGCTTGTTGGGCCTTTCATTAACCAAACTACACACAGTACGAAGATGATTTTTGTTAACATTAAGGGTTTGACAGCGAACAAATTTGAATATGATAATAATCCAAAAACTTAGAAACATAATGCATAGTTTAATCATGATTTGAATACTTTTCAGCCTACTATGAATACTAATATCTTATATTTCTTGATTAATGAATATGGAAGTGTTACGGACTTGTTACGAATCTAGCACACCTTTGGTTCACTCAAGATCTCACACGCACTCTCTTTCACTCGTTTATTTGCAAGAAAAGAAAGTAAGACAGAGCATGAAAAGTAAAGAGACACAAGACTTTTTAACCCAGTTCAATCCATCGGTGTGATGGTATCTACGTATGGGGCCAGATTTAATCCTGGCAATATATTGATCAGAGATGATAATACAAGCTTAAAACCCAAGCTACAACTCTCAACAAGGCCTTTTTCAATGTCTCTGCTCTTTTTCACGTCATGTGGAGAAGGATGAGTTAATGATGCTTTTATACACCAATAAAGGGAAGACTCTGAATCTCTTAGAGGTTTCACTCATAACCCTTATTTCTCCAATACTCACCGTTTCACTTCACCCAAAACCTGACTTGAAGTAAACCGGATAACCACTGAACCAATTCCCAATATGACTCAAACCAAAGTCAAACCGAAATTGAATCACAAAGCTTGAGCTTCAACATTCTCCACCTTGATTCAAGTTTCATCTCATCTCAATATACTGCACTTACTTCGGATTTAACCTCCGGCAAGATGATGCTTCATCTTCAGTTGACCAGCCTTAGAAGCTCTAAAGCTGCAACAAACTTGTTCACCGAAATAGTATTTGTTAGAATATCTGCAGGGTTCCTTGAAGTATGTATCTTGTTCACTTCTACTTCCCCTTTCTCAATGATGTCTCTTATGAAATTGTACTTCACCGCCATATGCTTTGTCCTCTCATGATATGTACTGTTCTTTGACAAACATATAGCCGACTGAGAATCACACCAAACCGTTGCCTTCTCTTCTCCTAATCCCATATCACTGATTAATCCCCTGATCCACATTGCTTCTTTAACTGCTTCAGATAATGTTATATATTCTGCTTCAGTAGTTGATAACGCCACAACTGATTGTAGACTCGACTTCCAGCTTACCGTGTTACCTCCCACTATAAATACATAACCACTAATTGATCTGCTCTTATCCAAATCCCCAGCAAAATCTGAATCAGAATAACCATGAACCTTGACATCCTTGCTTCTTGTGTAAACCAAATTCAAATTTGTAGAACCTTTAACATATCCGAGTAACCACTTCATTGCTTCCCAATGCATAGTTCCAGGCTTGCTCATAAACCTACTGATTAGACCAATGGCATAGGCCAAGTCAGGCCTTGTTCCCACCATTCCATACATGAGACTTCCCACTACGCTTGAATACAGAAACCTTTCAGTGTCGATACACTATGAAGTGTCTTGAACACTAGATAGCTTAAAGTGTCCTCCAATTGGTGTATTCATTGCCTTAGCTTCATCCATGTTAAACCTTTTAACTACTTTCTCCAAGTACCTTGTCTGAGACATATACAAAACACTAGGGGTGGGCGTGGACGGTTATGGTTCGGTTTCGGTTCGGTTTTTCGGTTTTTTGGTTTTTCGGTTTTAGGGAGAAATAATCCATATAGGTATCATACTAGTTTCGGTTTTGGTTCGGTTTCGGTTTGATAATAATGAAGTCCATATAATAACTGAAATATATTTGGTTCGGGTTGGTTATGGGTATTACCCCAAACCGAAACCGAAACCGAAACCAAAATATTACGAACACATTCAACACATTTAAGGTTTCACCGAAGACGTCAACATATTTAAGTAAAACTAAAACATCTTTATCTATGAAATTGAAACATAGTATGATATTATCAAATCAAAGTGAAACTGAAACATGACAAATATATCAAATTAAAGTGAAATTAAAGTCAATTTCACATTTTAGTGATGTCGTTTATAAATATAGTTGGTCTAATGTTTATAATGTTAATATTAAATGTGGCTAATATATATAATATATATAATATTTCGGTTTTATTCGGTTTTGATTTTGGTTATGGGTTATAACCGAAACCGAACCAATACCTATAGACTAATATTCAAGATGACCAATAGGTAGTGTATGTAGGTTATGGACCTAACCGAAACCCATAACATCGGTTCGGTTTGGTTCGGTTATTCGGTTATGGGTTTTTATGCCCACCCCTACAAAACACTCTCTTTTCTGTCTCTCTTGATGTCAATCCCCAAAATCCTGCTTGCTTCACCCATATCCTTCATCTCAAACTCAGAATTCAACATCTCCTTAAGCTTCTCAATCTCAGACATTTCTTTAGCAGCTATGAGCATATCATCCACATACAGCAAAAGATATACACAGCCTTGTTCAACTTGTTTCACATAGACGCAGAAATCGTATTCACTTTCTCAAGAATTTATGTTTCTTCATGAACTGGTGAAACCTCTTATTCCATAGTCTTGGTGACTGCTTCAAGCCATAGAGAGACTTCTTCAGAAGACACACCTGATCTTTTCCCTTGTTTACTTCAAATCCTTCAGGCTGCTCCATGTAGAGCTCTTGATCTAGAGTTCCATGAAGGAATGCAGTTTTAACATCCATTTGTTCAAGCTCTAGATCTTGATTCACAATAACCAACATCAATATCCTTATAGAAACGTGTTTTACTACAGGAGCAAAGACTTCTTCATAGTCAATACCCTCTCGGTGCGTAAAACCTCTTGCTACTAACCTTGACTTATACCTCTCTGGTTCTACTTCAGGAATCCCAGGTTTTAACCTGTACAACCACCTACAACCAATGACCTTCTTCCCTTCTGGTATGTCAACAATATCAAATGTCTCGTTCTTCAACAAAGAATCCATTTCTTCTCCCATAGATTCATTCTATTTCACCCATTCCTTGGATGTTTTAGCTAACATTGTAGTTCCTCAACATTCATATCTTCTTTTGCAGTTAGTAGTGCAAAGGCAACCATACTGTAGTCATTGAACCTGACTGGTGGTACAATGGCTCTCCGAGTTCTCTCTCTAGCCAACTGATAACCAGCTAACTCAACCTCATTAACACCATCACCATCTTGCTCAGCACTTGCATTAATAAATTCATCCTTTGAATCACTTGAACTGTCCACAATAACTCCACCTGAAACAAGACCATCTGAACCAGATCCCTGTTTTTGTTGACCTTCTGTTGTAGTACCAGTACCCATAGCAATCTCAATCTTGCTTGACCCACTTGACTGACCAACCTCAGATTTACCCTTGATACATTGTTCTTCTTCAGACTTTACATCCTTAAACATCTTGTCCTCATAAAACACAACATTTCTGCTTACCACACTCTTCTTTAGCTCCAACAGCCACACTTTATAACCCTTTGTACCTTGTGGAAACCCCAAGAAAACTCCCTTTAGTGCTCTTGGTTTCAACTTGCCTTGATCGTGATGAACATAAGCAAGTGAACCAAACTTCCTCAGATGCTTGTAACCTGGTTTTCTGTTAAGCCATAACTCCTCTGGTACATTGTGATCTACTGCAGAACTAGGAGATCTATTGATCATATATGCTGCAGTAGTAGCTGCTTCAGCCCATAATTCTTCTCCAAGTCCAGACTCATTCAATAGACATCGCACCTTCTCCATGATTGTACGATTCATCCTCTCTGCTACACCGTTTTGTTGTGGTGTATAAGTACAAGTTCGATGTCTCTCGATTTCGTGTGTCTTGCAGTAGTTATCAAATTTTGCATTGCAAAATTCAAGACCATTGTCAGTCCTTAAGACTTTCACCTTCTTGTTAATCTGATTCTCAACCAAGTCTTTCCACTCACAAAACTTGTCAAATGTTTCATCTTTAGTCTTCAAGAACATCAACCACACCTTTCTTGTCTTGTCATCAATGATTGATAAGAAGTATTGCTTCCCCGACAAAGAAGGAGTGACATATGGAGAGCCCCACAAATCTGCATGTATGTATCCAAGAGCATCTTCAGTGTTGTGCCTTCCTACATTGAAACTGAGCTTCTTGGATTTTCCCATTACACAATGTTCACAGAAACTGAGCTCTTTCACTTCATTCTTATCAAGTAATCCTTTTCCAATCAAGACCTTGAGGTTGTTTATATTCATATGTCCAAGCCTGTTATGCCACAATGCTGTTTTATCAACCCTTTTCTTCTCAGCGTTGCAGGTTTCAGATAAAACAGTCTCACCGTCTAGAACATACAAACCATTAACCAAGGTTCCTCGAAGTGCAGTTTTGTTACCTCTGAAGTACCTGACTTTACCATCTCCTCCTTCATGCTTATAACCAAGCATATCAAGTGTTGTTGCAGAGATGAGATTCCTTCTCAAATTAGGTACATACCTCACATTGTTCAGTACTTTGATTGATCCTCCACGTGTGTTGATTCTGATTGATCATGTCCCTTGTGACTGAACTGAATGATGGTCACCCATCAGAATGGTTGTTCCTCTATTGTCCTGCAAATCAACAAACCAATCTCTACGAGATGTCATATGCATCGTGCATCCAGAATCGATAACCCACATATCTTTCGCCTTAGGATCATCCATGCTCAATGCTTCAGAGTAAACTAACTTCTCAACAATTACTCCAGCTTCTCCTGGACCTTCATTTCCAAACTTCTTCTTTCTAGCATAACAATCCTTTTTCATGTGGCCTTCTTTCTTACAGAACCAATATGTCACTCTTGTCTTTGAATTTGATCTGCTTTTACCTCTCCCATTTGACTCATTGGGACCTTTAGAAAACGATCTTCCTCTTTCCTTTGTATACAAACTTGTAGCATAATTTCTGTAATCTCTTGTTGCATCTTTAATCTCCCTTTCTCTCGATCTGACAGCTGATACAACTTCTTCCAGTGTTAGAGAGTCCCTTCCATACTTTAGAGTATGCTTCAAAGTATCATAGTTTGATGATAGAGACGTTAGAAACATGATAACTTGAACTTCATCAGAAACTCTCACATCAAGACTACCTAACTCAGCAACAATCTTGAGAAAATCATCTACATTCTCATCAGCACTCCTAGACTCATTCATTCTGAATGTATAGAACTTTAGCTGCAAATGAATGCGGTTTGGTAAACTGCTTTCCATATACAACCTGTTTAGAGTACTCCACATCTTTGCAGCAGTTTGACAATGCTCAATCTTTCTCAACACATGATCACCAACACTTGTAATAATCATACCCATAGCTTTCTCCGACTTTTCTAGCTTAATGGGATCCAAGATTACCTTTGTCAAAGGCTCAGACGTTGTTGTAGTTGCTGGTTTCTCACATGCAGCAGTAGTAGAACCTGTAGCTGAAGCAGTTGCAGGTTGTTTCTCCTGGCTCTTTGTGAGCTGAACCACCGTTTCCAAACTATGATATGTGACAATATCCTTCAACCCAAGGATGCGAAAATGAGCCATCATCCTTGTTTTCCACAGAGAGAAATCCCTTGTACCATCGAACCGATCGACATCTACCCGTGTACTCGCCATAAGGTCTTTAGCCATCTTGAAACTACCAAAGGTGCTTCCTTTTGTGATAAAGATCAAGTCTTTGTGATAAAGTTTGGATTTTTACAACAAAGCTTGAATCTTTTCAACAAATCTCAACTCCCAGAACCAAAAGGTCGAAACTTTAACTTAGATTGATAAAGACCGAACCTTTTCTCCAAAGCTTGAAGCTTTTGTGATTTCTTCAACAAAGCTTGAAACTTTCTGATTTTTCTTTAAGTTTGAAGCTTTCCTCAAGAACCTTGCTACTGATACCACTTGTTACGGACTTGTTACGAATCTAGCACACCTTTGGTTCACTCAAGATCTCACACGCACTCTCTTTCACTCGTTTGTTTGCAAGAAAAGAAAGTAAGACAGAGCATGAAAAGTAAAGAGACACAAGACTTTTTAATCCAGTTCAATCCATCGGTGTGATGGTATCTACGTCTGGGGCCGGATTCAATCCTGACAATATATTGATCAGCGATGATAATACAAGCTTAAAACCCAAGCTACAACTCTCAACAAAGCCTTTCTCAATGTCTCTGCTCTTTTTCACGTCATGTGGAGAAGGAGGAGTTAATGATGCTTTTATACACCAATAAAGGGAAGACTCTGAATCTCTTAGAGGCTTCACTCATAACCCTTATTTCTCCAATACTCACCGTTTCACTTCACCCAAAACCTGACTTGAAGTAAACCGGATAACCACTGAACCAATTCCCAATCTGACTCAAACCGAAGTCAAACCGAAATTGAATCACAAAGCTTGAGCTTCAACAGGAAGTCATATAAATTTTTGGTATACTATGAATACTAACAATCTGCATATCATATTCAACTATGTTTTGAACAAAAAAAATAAAAAAATTCAACTATGTTCGCTATGTCAACGTTATTATATCATTTCTCATTTCGTATTGTGATTTGAACTTTCACAAGTATGATTGTAGATTCTTCTTTTCAATCCAGTATATGTAATTTTAATTTCAGTCGTCTCGACGTCAAATGATGCACAATGTTTAAATCTTGATCAACTCCGCGTGTCATTGATCCATTTCCTAGGCCAATATACAAGCCCTGGATTTCCTCACTTCCCTCGTGCCAGAAAAAAATAAAGAGCAAATAATGAATCTTCACCACCACCAAGTGAAAATTGCAATTTCTGAGTTTAAGTTTTGAATTTGAGGCAAATTCAGTTCTAACTTAGAACTTCTAAGGCTCTTTTGTGTATGTCTTTAAGATTACATCATATGGCCATCCATTGACCAAAGAAACTACTCAGTCTACGTTCACATTTTTGTTGACCGGCAAATTTAAAGAATAATTTGTTTCCTGCATATTGCATATCATTAGGCACGTGTGGACAAACATCCTATTTAGCATCTTTTCTTAAATCGCTCTAAACGAGTAGCCTAATCATAAAAATTACACACTTGCAATTATTATATTGGTATATTATACATATGTTATGCATGCTACCTTACCAACTGACCTTGTATTGTATATAATAAACTGATGAGAATAAATAATAAAAAGTGGTATGATGAAAAAAATGTGGTTAGAGTTATCTTCTCAATTATCATATGGAACCTAAATGATTTCATTCTTTTTGTTTTGCTCGAGATATATAAACTTTGCATGGGTCAATTTATTATTCAAGTTTTTTCTATTTATTTTGTTGGTCTTTGAAAACAAAAAGTTTGGTTTTCGCCAAATTTAATTCATTAAATCATTTAGGCATTTTTGCTTAGTTCCTTTGTGTACGCCTTTGCAAGTACGATTGTGTATACTTCTTCTAAGTGCATGATGTAGTTTTTTATTCAAGTTTCAACATCAAATGATACACGTACAACCTTTAATCTTGATCAACATTCAACAACGAGATGTCCTCATAAATTGCTAACCCTCGATTAACTAATTAATATCTTGTTTTATTAAATGATGACGATAATCTTATGCCATTTACCATTTTATTTTTACACAATAGTAATTTCAATACATTCCAAAAAATAATCGCCCATATATATAAAAATTTATCATATTGTTTTGATATGATATCCTACGATTTGGAACGTAAAAACTTTTGAAAACAAACAATCTATAGACGTAGGGTAATTAACTTTAAAAAATGAGAATGTTTAAAGTATTGATTAGAGGAACCCACTTATAGTTGTGACAAAACGATAACAAGTAAAGCCATCCAAATTTCAACGATATAGGCTGGATCGAGACCCACCACCTTTATGTCCTTTAACAGAGAAATAAGTATTTTATTTTTCGTCAACGAAGACCATAATTGGTAGGAAAAATAGCAAACAAATGCAATTCTTTTTTTCTTTTGCTATTCCCATTTCTATATTTCAGAATTCAGATTAACAAAATATATTCTACAATAGGATAAGCTACGTACATATGAATTTAATTGTAGTATAGTTTTCAACGAGTCAATTTAAACTTTAGCACCCAAAATAATTCCCCTAACATTTATGAGACAGATGAGAAAACAAGAATTTTGAAAGGGGGTATTGAAAAGTGGAACAGAAACAAACATTTTAAAGGAAATTTCGTTTTGTTTCATTTCTATATGGACTCTGAAACGGAAATTGGATCGTAACAAATATTATGTGAAGTTTAAACTTTAAAATCATGTCTCAAATGTGTATTCAAAACAAAACGAATATTTGATATTCGTCTATTAATTATAAAATCAAGTTTAGCATTTTTAGAAGGTATTATTCAATGATGGATTTTAACAGAGTTTAAATATATGGTTTATTACATCCACACGTACTTTTACAAAAATTATTTACCAGAGACATATTTCTGGAGGGGAGTGTACTTTCCGTACTACTATTCACAAAAAACTTTAGTTTTATTACCTAAAATCTCTCTGGTAAATAAAACATCAGATGTTGTGTTTTAGTGTAATAATCTTGGCCCTTCATTTATTTATTGTCTTCTCCATCCTCTCTCCTTCCTCTTCCCCTTTCCTCCTCATGGATCTATGCTCCTTAACAGGAGAAAGAAAGAAACAAAATTAACGATTTTATTCTCCATACTTGAATCTTCTATTTTCTAAGATTTGCTAAGATTCACAAAATCAATTTGCCAAGATTTTGGAATCGTGATATCAAATAGAATCAAAAACTTGTTCATTTTTTATATTCATTGATCAAATCCATTAATTCGATGGTGGGCTTTGAGAAGAAATAGCGTCGTCTTCGAGAATCACTTCCTACCGATGGTAAGTATCGGATACCTGAAACCGACGGTGCTGAAACCAAGACGTCTTCCGAGTTTTGTTACAATGTTTTTTGGGTTTTGTTGCAATGTTTTTTCTTGTTGATCAATTCTCTTGTTTCAAGATTTATGGTATGGAATTGGATAATTTGTTTTGATCAATTCTCTTGTTTAAAGATGTATGGTATGAAAATTTGTTTGCTTTGTTCATATATGGACGATACAAAATGGTTAGGGTTTTGTGGTTACATATGGGCAATTTCCCCAGATCCAAGATGGCCGAGCAAGTCTCGGTGGTCGGCGAAACCCGCGATTGTTGCCGTCGCCGGAGGCTCTGCGATTTCTTCTCCTCCTCCACCAGTGAAATCTTCCAAAACAATGACAGAGGAAATTGAGTTTCTTAATTTCTTAGTTATGCTTTATAGATGGTTATTGTTTATGATGGATTGTAACTTATGGATCATGGGTGAATGATATTTGTGTGACTTTTACAAAATTTGACAATTTCAATTATTCAATTCAATTGCTTTTTTGATTGTTAAGATTCAAATTTGGAATCAATGCCCTCACCTCTGCAAACACACACGCACTCTTGACCATAACTGTGACATGGTGCTTCCGTTTCCGCTTCGTGGATGGATTCTCGTGTACAAAAGAAACAAATTATATAGGATTGGATGATAGTCGGTGGACGAGTTACCATGTACAAAAGAAACAAGTCATCACTCTTCCTATTACATATTCTAACGACCCTATGTAATTTGTCTTCAATGGTAAGAGGTAAATCCCAATCAGTGATTCTTCTCCTACTACTTTCTTTCTTCTTCAAAGGGTGTCTTAATTTGCTTGAAGCTTTAGCTTCTTTCTTCTTAAAAGTATCAATTCTGGTTTTCTTCTCATCCTCATAAACTTCAAAATCCAATCCAAAATCTAATAGAAAAATACTCACAATGCATCGTGATCAATAGAGCCTGACATGGCAATGAATCATAGATTAGACACACCAAATTCAGGTGAATCGAGAATCGATCAATTCTGAAAAAGATTTGGGTTGATGGGTTATTAAGATTTATGGGTTTATTTTTCAAAATATTGATGAAGGAAATGCTTAATGTTGAATTCAAATCTCTTTAACAAAGAAAGATTTGATTTTCTTTGGATAAATCGATGAGGAAGAAGGGAAGGAGAGAGGATAGAGGAGAGAAGGTAAATCAGATTTACTTTCTTTTTAATTTGGGGTCATTTTCGACATTCCACAAGCCAAAAGTATACTTTGCACAAAAAGTATGTTCCTTGTAAAATGTTTTTGGAAAAGTATTTGTAGGTGTAACAAACCTTTAAATCTAACCCAAATCCACTGTTATTCAATTAATGATTTTAAATTATATTTTAAAATCTAGTGTTATTGGATATGATATTTGTAAAATCATGTCTTAAGGATTTCAAAATTTTGTGTTATTCAATAGAAGAGTTCAAATTTATAATTAAAATCCATTGTTATTCAACTTTAAAAGATTTGTGAAGTATTTGTTTTTTAATGGATTTGAAATCACTTGGTGATGGAGTTTAGTGAACAAATATTTAAAAATCAAATCTCAAGGATACTGCAGAGATTTTTAGAATCCACCCAAATAAAATCCATCAAACTTTAAAAATTCAAGGATTTTAAAGCTTATGAAATTGATTTCAAATCAATCATCCAATAACACCCTAGTCTAAGGATCTTAATCTGAAAAAACCTAACAAAAACCATTTTAATCTGAAACACCCCTCATGAATTTTTTATTTTTAGTTTGAATAATTTTTAATGAAAAAATGGTTAAAGACCAAAAACACTTTAATGAAACTATCTAATTACTCAATAACCTACCCTCCATAGTAAAAAAATAAAGAAAAAGGATAAAAAAAAAACTGTTTTACCTTAACTTTCGGATCCATTCTTTGGTTCCTCCATTCTTCTTCTTCCTCTCGACGAAAACAAAAAAGAAAAAATCCAAAACTTCAAAATCTCCGGTGATTCATCTCTTTCGTCGCCTCTCCGGTGGTTACTCTTCGTCGTCGCGTCTCCGAGTCCGTCACTTTTTCACCATTCATTGAAGGTAACTACCTCTTTGAATCATAACTCTTCAATTAATTTCAAAGAATGAGTTTTGGATTTTGATTTCGAATTGGTTTTGATTTCGAATTGATTTTTGGTTACAAAGTGGGTTTCAAGATTGATTTCAACTTCGGATTGGTGATGTCTCAGATTTGAAATTAGGGTTTGAAGTGAAACAAATTTGGGGTTTTGATTTCTAATGTGTTTTAGGTTACGATTCTACATTGTTTTAAGGTTATAAGATGTCTTGGGATTCGATTGATATGATTTTGAGATGTGTGTATGTATTGGAGTTTAAAATTAGGTTTTGAAGTAAAACCCAATTACGTATTTGGATTGATATGTCCTTTGTTTTGTTGTAAATTTTGCAGAAATGCCTCCTAAGACGATGAGAGGAATTGGAAAGAAGTCCGTTAGGAAGAAAGGGGCTTCAAATGAACCGAGTGTAAAAGGTTCTAGTAGTTCGGCAGTAAGATGTGTGAAGGAGCATGGAGAAGGGTCTAAGACTGCAAATGAGAAGGTATGTTCCGATATATTTTTCTTTGATTGTGGAACAAATGAAAAATATGTAGAACTCGTATTAAGTACTAGTATTACTTATTGGTATTGATACTACTGATTGGTACTGATACTACTGATTAGTACTGAGACTACTGATTAGTATTGATACTACTGATTCGTACTGATACTACTGATTAGTACTAATACTACTGATTAGTACGAATTAACTGAACTGTAACAGTGGCTTTATATTCGTTTTGGATTGCAGGATCAAGAGGTTTCAGAATCCCTACCGATGCAGCCTCTGAATATGTTCTTGAAACCGACTGAGCAGAACTATAATTGTGTATGCAAAATTCAAACAAGATGTGACTTGTTGGATTTCTTGAATATCATGGAGGATAAGGAATTAGAAAAGGAGTTGGATTGGTTTCAATCACACCCTCAGTTCCAGCATTTCTTCCACATGGAGAAAGAACTAAACCGTAAGCTTGTGGGATTTTATATGTTGCTGCTTCGGACAGTGTGTGTGGACAGGAAGACGAGTGTTTGGTTTGTGGTTAACGGCGTACCTATACGCTATTCGCTGATAGAACATGGTCTGATCACTGGTTTGTACTGCCATGAATACTCCAGAAACGTTTATCCGAAGATGAAATTGAAGGAATACAAAAGTAAGCTTGTTGAGAAACACTTTCGCAAGTTGAAAAGCATAACTGTCAAAGTGAAGCTACTGTCAATGAAGAAGGGTACTCTAGAGAGCTTGAAGATGACAATCTTGTATTTCTTAAGTTCAATACTTGCAAAGAAGTCAACGGTTAATGGTGCTATAGATCCGTTTTTGTTTAGGATGGTTGATGATCCTGATCAGTGTATATCATTTCCCTGGGGGCGAATGACCTTTGACAATTCTGTTAAAGAAGTTTATTATGCAATGTGTATGATGAAAGGTCAAGCGAACCTCAAGTTGACCATTCCTGGTTTCATAATACCTTTGGAGGTAAACTTAATATTTCTGGAACACTTATTTAAATTTATTATTGTTTTAAATTTAAACATCTAACATATTATATCTTTATATGCAGTTGCTGGCTTTCGAGTGCATACCAAGTCTGAGGAGTTTGTTTAGAGAAAATGTTGATAAGTTGGTGAGTAAAGAGTGTCCAAGGATGTGCAAGCAGAAGTTCACACGTTGTGAATGGAAAGGTTGGCGATTGGCTGACATTTATCAGTCGCTTGGTTCTAATAAGGTTAGTATTGATGTTTGATTAGAATTTGCTTTGGTTGATTATTACTGATGCTAACTGATGTAACAAGATATTCATAGTATCTTGGAACCGGAAGAAGATGAGAAATCTCTTTGTGCACGCATCTTTGAAGATTACACAGCTGATGAAGTATTGGATATGGTACCGGACAATTGGAATGAACATCTTGCAGCAAAGAAGAAGATATGTTGGCCAAAGATGTACAAGTTGGATGTGGAAACCCGAAATAAAGAAGCGCTATTGGCTCGGGCTGTTGAATTAGAGAATACGAAGAATAAGAAGAAGGAGAAGAAGAAGAAGGATAATCAGATGAATGAGAATGATATGCATCCCGGTTTAGCTCAGCTTTTGAAAGACATTGAAAAAAATATTAAATCTGGGTTTGAGAAGGTGAATACTGAAACTCAGGGTTTAGGGAATAAGATAGAGAAACTAAGTGGAAAGGTGAAGAAGATTGAAAAGGAAATATGGAAGGATGAAAGAGTTGAGAATTTAGAATTCGGAGAAGAGGACAGTGAGAACAACGACCAAGGGTCAGAGACTGAGAAAGAAACAGATTCTGAAGGAGGAGGAGAAGAAGAAGAAGAAAGAGAAGAAAGAAAAGAGAATGAGGGCTATTTTTCAGATCGTGTTAATGATTTTGATGGTGAAGAGACAGAAGAGAAAGAGACTGAAAAAGAAGAAGAGAAAGACATAGAAGAAGATAAAGAGAGTGAAGAAGATGTTAAAGAGAGTGAAGAAGATGTTGAGGATGGTGTTGACGATGTTGATGGTGAAGAGACAGAAGAGAAAGAGACTGAAAAAGAAGAAGAGGATGAGAGTGAAGAAGAAAAGATAGAAGATAATGAAGAGGTGAAAGAGACTGAAAAAGAAGAAGAAAAAGACAGAGAAGAACAAGTAGATGATGGTGTTGAAGTAGGAAACACAAAGTCGGCTATGGTTGATGATGGTGTTGAAGTTCATGATCCAGAGTCGGCTATGGTTGTTTTCCTAGGTAAGGTTTTCGTACCACCCGAGGTTCTTCAAGTAGATGCAGAGATGGAAGAAGGAGGAGGAGAAGAAAAAGAGAAAGAAAGTGATGAGATGGAAGACGCAGCAGGAGAAGAAAAAGAGAAAGACAGTGAGGTTGAATCTGAAGAAGAAGAAGAAGAAAAAGTGAAGAGTGTTAAGAAAAAGACTCCAAGGCCTAAAAGGAACATGAAGCCATCTGTCTGCAAGAAAGATCCATTTATTGTTGAGGAACCAGTGACAAGGCAAACAAGAAAAAGAAACAACACTGGAGGAAACAACAACATCAACAAGAAAGCAAAGAATTGAGATATTTAGAACTTGGATGATGTTTTTAAGTACTTATGTTGAACTGTTCTTTTGTGTTTTTATATTTAGATGTTTTGTGTTTTGAACTTGGATGATGTTTTGTGTTTTTAGGTACTTGTGTGTACCTGGGGAAAATCCGGATATGTTAAAACTCATTTTCTATCTTAATTTGATTTTCGTACTACTGAAATTCATGGATACTACTGATATTTATAGATTCTACTGATTAGGATAGATACTACTGTGTATTAGCTATAGACACACAAAACATATTTAACATATTTAACACATGTGCCGTCAAATAATTTAAATACATTATTTTTTTACTAATAGTCATATCTAGTTTTCTAGTAGTAGGGTTCTACACTTAGTTATATTTTGATACAAAATCATGTAATATTAGTCATACTTATATAAAGTTCAATGTATCCTAGTAGTATTGTTGTAATTGATCTATTTAAACATATTTACTATCGTTTCGTATATTAAAATGATTGAACACACCATATTTGTGTGTTTGACATAATAATGATAACTTCTACTTATACATTAACATATGTATAGGGTGGAGTTGTAGTTAAAAAATAAGTTTTACTAAAAAAATTGAATTTTTAATCATATCTATCTAGTGGTACATAAGTATCAAGTAGACACATATGTACCAGTTAACTAGCAAGTAAAGAAGACGTAAACATAAAGAACACACAAAACAATCAACATAGTCATAAGTAGTAGTATCCAGTAGTACAGACAGAGAAATTACGAAAACAAGAATCACATAGTCATAAGTAGTAGTATCCAGTAGTACATACATAGAGAAATTACGAAAATAAGAATCTCATAGTCATAAGCAGTAGTATCCAGTAGTACAGACAGAGAATTACGAAAATAAGAATCACATAGTCGTAACTAGTAGTATCCAGTAGTACAGACAGAGAGAAATTACGAAAATAAGAATCACATAGTCATAAGCAGTAGTATCCAGTAGTACATACAGAGAGAATTACGAAAATAAGAATCACATAGTCATAACTAGTACTCCCTTTGTTCCTAAAAGATAAAAACTTTACAAAAAATTTTTGTTCCAATAAGATACAGTTTTTACTGTTTTCTATGCACTTTTACAAACTTCAAGACAAATACTGAAACATTATTGGTTAAACTTTATTGAAAACTGTATTTCGTAGAAATCAATGCGTTATCTTAATAAGTGTGCATAACCTTAAACATCTATCTTTAAGGAACGGAGGGAGTAGTATCCAGTAGTACAAACAGAGAGTAATTAGGAAAATAAGAATCACATAGTCATAAGTAGTAGTATTCAGTGATAGCAACATAGATAGCAACTTATGCATTGTCTTCACCAGCTAAGTAGTTATGCATAATTCCCCTTCCTCGACCTCGATATTCTCCAGGTGACGGGTATCGTGCTTGTTGAGGCATTCCTTTCCTAATTTCGTGGGGAGGAGGGAACCCGAAGCGTATCGGCTCTTCCTTAGGTATTAACCAAGTTGTCATATGTGGTACATGATATATCGTCCTTCTATATCCCAGTCTCCACTCCGACACCAAATAATGATGGGAGGCAAACTCATAATGACGGACCTCCTTCTCTCCGCTTAATCGAATGATACCTTGTATTGTATGCACGCATGGGCACCTGTCTATATCAAAGTACTTGCAAGTGCAAGTTTTTTTGCTCAAATTAACCACATAGTTCTTCCCATCAAGTCCAATTACATTGTACTCATGAGTCTGATTGTTTAACTCTTGCGACAATAACTTCTTTCCAATCGGTATACTTTCCTCTAGTATGTTGTTTACAACATGAACCAACTTTTGTGAATCGGGTATTTCAGTGGATGCCTTCCGTTGATTGTTGAACCATTCACCCATTTTCGCAATGATCATATCAATCATAGGTAATAACGTGTACTTCCTTGCTTCACAGAAAACGCCATTGACCGATTCTACACTATTGGTGGTTAATATGTTGTATCTTTCTCCTGGAAAATAACATCTTGCCCATTTTTTCGGATTAACACTTTTTTGAATATACTCGTCTGCATCAGGATATCTTCTCTTGAATACACTGTAAAGTGTTAGGAACTCAATCTCTGTATAAGCTTCCGCGCAATTCAAGAACTGCTTCACAACAGTTTTTCCTTTCGTACTACCAACTTTTGTTTTCACATTCTGAGACAAATGGTATATACAATACCCATGTTTAGCCAACGGGAACACAACACGTATAGACTTCATGAGGGATAGATTTCTATCCGATATAAAAACCAATTTACGAAACTCCGGATCCTTATCCTCAACCATGCCAGGACTTATCACCTCTTTCAATTCATTCATAAACCACATCCAACTTTCTTCTTTCTCACCATCAGCTACACCAAAAGCAATTGGATAATGGTGATGATCAGGATCTTGAGCCATCGCAACAATTAGAACTCCACCATATGCATGCTTAAGGTGGGTGGCATCCACAATGATGACTTTTCTCATCGTTTTGAACCCTTCAATACAAGCTCCCAAAGCAAAGAACAAATACTTAAACCTCATATCCTTTTCCCATTGCACACTTGACTTTGTTCCCACGTTCATCTTCTTTAGCATATACATATAAGACTCCAACATCGCATAACTCTCCTCTGGACTTCCCCGTACAATACTAGCAGCTTCTTCTTTTCCTCTCCATGCAGTAGAGTATGATATATCAACACTAGCTTTTGTTTTAGTCATCTGAATCAAATGCTTCGGTTTTGGAGTCTCCAAACTACCAGGATACTCTTCTTGCAAAATAGAGGCAAGTAATGATGTTGTCCCTTTCCTTCTTTTTATCCTTGTGCTTGCGTTAGCTTTAGAGCATGTATGCATCTTCCTGTAAGTTACAACCCTCCAACGATATGAATCCTTGATCGGAACAACTCGTAAATACCACTTGCAACCTTTCTTTGCTGCCATACATCTTAGCACATATCGTTTTGGACACGTCTTGTTTACTTCATACTCAAAACAATTTTGATGTGAAGCTCTTTGAACTAAGACCTCGACTTCCTTCCTACTTCCAAATTCTTGACCAAAACTAATATCTATACCATCTTCCCATGGAGTAGATACAAGCCCAACTTTATCCATAATATTTGATGCCTCAGCTCTGTCCACAATATTTGCTGCCTCATTGTCTTCATGCATACCAAAATTATCCTCATGATCAACCTCTTCGTAATCTGTTATCAAAACAAATCATCTAGTTATATCTGTTATATCTAGTTATATCAAACAAAGAAAACACAGAATGATGTCATGTCACACACTTATACGGGGTATACCTTGTTGTGCAATTGGATGGTGTCTTGATGGTTCGTTTATGTAAAGAGTCATCATGCCATCCCCTGCATCAACTTCACTTTCTCCAACGTCTCCATTCACTTGCACACATCTTTGAGTTTGATCCACATCTTCGATTACCTCCACATTCAGAAGAGTTCTACGACCATCTCCGTTGACTTGCATTAGGTAATTAAAAACCTCATCATCATTCGTGATATTTGATGGTACCATATTATTAAGAATCATCGGGAAGAAACTAAGTCTGAGACGCGTTGTAGAAGGATCTATCATGATCTTTCTGCTAATTCCTTCAACCAACTCATAATAAGTCACCTCCTCCGCCGCGGTTCGTATCGCTAAAGTGTGAATTCGATCTCCTGAGCTCCATCTTGTGTAATCACCTTCTCTTGAATAACATCCTCCATAATCAAAACATATGATTGTGCATTTCTTTGTCCCCTACAAAAGAAAATGACAAATATAGTTAATACCAGTTACTTTCATTAGTACCAGTTACTTTCATTAGTACCAGTTCTATTAGTTATATCTTTGCAGTTTTTATTTACCTATGATTCTCTGCGATTTTGTATGATTAAGAACGATTCAACTGTTATTTTACCACAAAAATCATTCCAAATATCATCACAAACAAACCAATCTTTTTAATCTACAAACCCTAAGCCCATAAACGAAATTACAAGTTTTCTAATCTACAAAAAAATACATACAAGCAACCGGTTTCAAACCTAATATCTAACAATGAAGATAATAAGAAGAGAAGAAGCTCTCTAACCATGAAGATAGGAAGAAGAGAAAAAGCTATCTCTCCACGGTTGCTCTGTTTTTCCGATTGATGGATGGATATGGAAGAGGAAAGACGACGAGATGAAAGGAAGATGATGAGTACAACCGACGACGACGTTAGCAGACAAAGAGGGGAAGAAGAAAGGATCCGAAGAAGAAGTTGAACTCTGTCTCGTTGCTCTATTTCTACAAAATCAGAAACAAGAAGAAGAAGAAGAAGAATGGACACGTGTAATGATAATATAAGTGAGTTTTTTTTAGTTGAGAGGGAAATAATGGAGGGGTGGTTAGATTTTTTTTTATAAGAATTGGGTTTTTGGAGATTAAGATCCGTAGTCTAACGAATTCGAAAATTTTCGTCTGTCTCCCATTGAAACATGCAAACTGTAAAACATTTTCTAGTTAAATTTGATCGAGAGAAACAAAAATAAATAAATAAATATCACAATTCGATGGGAACACGAGTTATATATCCACTCGGTGTACAGAAATCTTTGAAAAGTTCTTCGTTACCATTAGTAATCCGACGTGGATTGACTGACGTGACTCTAACGTAACCGGATCTAACTCAAATTACCAAAATTATCCTTTCCGATACGGTCTACAACACATAAACCCGATTTTAGACTCAAGGGCATTATTGTCATTGTGTTCAAAACGACGACTATTTTTGTATTGTCTGCTTTGCTTCTGTTCCTCTCTACTTCATCTTCCTTGTTCCTTCCTCTCTCCTTCTTCTCTAAATTATCTTTTTTCATGCTGTAATATTTTAATTCTTGTACCATCTATATTGAGCCAAGCATACTTTGCGCCGCCGAAAAAAACTCAAAGAATAGAGGAAGAAGCTCTCTGTCCCTAAAGCTCTGTTCTTGTCCTGATAATCTGTTTCGTTGTTCCACAAGAACACTAAGCTTTTGTCTCTCTCAGAATTAAAGCCTGTTTTTATTTCTACAAATGGGTAATTGCTTAGGTTCTTCAGCTAAAGTGGATAGTAGCCAAAGCCCACATGCTACTTCTGGTAGTTCTTCAGCTAATTCTGGTAATTACTTCCTCCCAAACCTTTATTGCTTATTTTGGGTTCTATCTTAAGTTTCTTGCAGATTTTTCAAATGATTTTTCTTAGTCAGAGTTAAAACTTTTACTTGAAGTATCAAATCGCAAATCTGGATCATCATAGATTGCTCTGTGTTTTCATGTTCTTAGCAACTTAATGAGATTTTCTATATTTGATTTGATCGTTTTTATAGCTTCTTCGGCCTCAAAAGTTTCGAGCAACACAAGCCGTTCAACGGTTCCTTCAGGACAAAGCACAGAAAGCAGTTTAGGATCATTACCAACGGTTAGAACAGAAGGAGAGATACTTTCGTCGCCAAATCTAAAAGCTTTTACTTTAAACGAACTCAAGAACGCAACTAAGAACTTTCGTCAGGATAATTTACTAGGCGAAGGAGGTTTCGGTTGTGTATACAAAGGATTTATCGATGAAACAACTCTTTCTGCTCCAAGACCTGGTTCTGGAATCGTTGTTGCTGTTAAAAAGCTTAAGCCTGAAGGTTTTCAAGGTCATAAAGAGTGGTTGGTAAGCTCCGTTTTTTCGCCCTTGACAGAAACATTCACCGTGATTGATGTGTGTTTTTGCTGATATTGTTTTGGTTTTTGCAGACTGAAGTGAATTATCTTGGTCAACTTAGCCATCCAAATCTTGTATTACTAGTTGGTTATTGCGCGGAAGGCGAAAACCGGCTTCTTGTGTATGAATTCATGCCTAAAGGAAGCTTGGAGAATCATCTTTTCAGACGTATGTTTTTGTGTAATTCAGCAATCTTGAATTCAGTTTGAAGCATTGTGTTTGTTTTTCTGTATGTTCTTCGTTGTTTCGGTGTATTATAATTGTTGGGTCAATGGTTCTTGCAGGTGGTGCGCAGCCACTTACATGGGCTATAAGGATGAAAGTAGCAGTAGGTGCAGCTAAAGGGCTTACGTTTCTTCATGAAGCAAAGTCACAAGTGATATACAGAGACTTTAAAGCTGCTAACATTCTACTCGACGCTGTAATAAACCGATCAGAAACTTTCTTTCAAGCACTTTTGGGATTCGCTCGACTCTAAACTGTTTGAAATTATAACTTAATGCAGGATTTCAATGCTAAACTCTCGGATTTCGGTTTGGCGAAAGCAGGTCCTACTGGAGATAATACACATGTATCCACAAAGGTCATGGGTACTCATGGATATGCAGCTCCTGAATATGTTGCCACAGGTATTAAACTAGACAAAACCCTGAGGTTTTATCAGTTTCTGTGTAAAAACACTTCAAATGCTTTTTCCAGTAATGTTTCAAAAGCTTTGACTTTGAAATCTTGAATAGCTTTATCTTTTTCCAAGAATGTTTCAAAAGCCTTGACATTAACCAAAACTCATTGACCACTGGAGAGTTTTTGCTTCTTAGACATTTTCTGAAAGCTCATCTTCATATACTACAGGTAGATTGACTGCAAAGAGTGATGTGTACAGCTTCGGCGTGGTACTACTGGAAATTATATCAGGACGACGTGCCATGGACAGTTCAAATGGGGGAAACGAATATAGTCTTGTGGACTGGGCGAAACCGTACCTTGGCGATAAGCGAAAGCTCTTTCGCATAATGGACACGAAACTAGGCGGTCAGTATCCACAAAAGGGAGCTTATGCAGCTGCTAGTCTAGCGTTGCAGTGCTTAAATCCCGACGCAAAGCTCAGGCCGAAAATGTCAGAGGTTTTAATTACATTAGAAGAGCTAGAATCTGCTGCTACACCTGGAACCAAACACACCCAAATGGGATCTCCAAGAGCTCATCATTCCTCTGTTGTTCAGAAATCACCAAGAGCTCAGCTGCACGTAACTCCCGGTGCATCGCCTTTACCTTCTTACACTCAATCTCCACGTGTAAGATGAGAACACAGATTAAAGAAAATAGCTCTTGCTCTATGCTTGTATGTGTAATATATGTAAAATGCAAGTTTTGAGATTCAAGTTTGCATGTCCACGAAGATTTATACAGAGAATAACTATTTACTCAAACTTTTTGGTGTCTTCAAACATATCAGAGTAAACTGAAGCAACATATGAAAAGGATGTAATTAACATGAACTATTATCAAACACTCTCTAAACTCACCAAACCAAACCAAAGCAGAGGAAACACACTAAGTAATTGAGTTCGAACATGTAAGATGATGAGATGACACTTCGCTTGCTTGAACCTTCACCGCTTCCACTCGGTTCTGGTTGACTTATCTGAACCAATTAAGAACAAAATGGGTTAAAAGGTTATTGATTTGAGTAAAGCTTTAAACTTCTAAAAGAGTTGTGTTAATCTAAGTCGTGCTTACCACTTATGTCCTTAGAAGCAGTAAACGATTTGACACCGTTCATAGATCCTTTGGCTGAGGCTAGGAGGAGTTTTTGAGCCCTTGGAGAGATAGTAGTAGTAGTAGTCAGCTTACCATTGGCAGGAGCAGCCAGTGAATGGCGCCGCAAGGTCTCGTTTTTCTCAGTTTTCTCTAGGGCAAACCTCGGAGAACCTTCTCCTTTCACTCTGGCCTTTGCAGATGCAGTCGGGGCCATGTAGCTGGGGGTTTTCCTTCCGCTATGTTTAAGCCCGTCATCTTGATTTTCAACCTTTGCAGGCAGTGACACTCGTCTTTCACTTGGCTTTGTGTTATCAGAACCAATATTACCATTCTCAGAGCTTACCTTCACATCTGAGCATTTGAGGTCCTCAACTTTATCACTGGTCTCTGCAGCTCTGGGTTCATCTTCCTCTGGTGAAATCTCTTGTTTTTCGAGATCAAACACTTTAGGAGTTACATCTGTGGTATCTTTCTCCTTTTCAGCAGACTCAACAGTGTCTCCTCCTTCCAGAACATCTGCAACCTTCACTTCAGGCTCGATCTGCACAGAATCTGCAGTATCTTTCTTCTTCTCAGCAGACTCAACAATATATTCTCCATCAAGAACATCTGCAACCTTCACTTCAGGCTCCATTTGTACAGAATCTGCAATATCTTTCTTCTTCTCCGTAGAGTCAACATTGAATTCTCCTTCAAGAACATCTGCAACCTTCACTTCAGGCTCCATCTGCACAGAATCTGTAGTATCTTTCTTCTTCTCAGCAGACTCAACAGTGAATCCTCCTTCAAGAACATCTGCTGCAACCTTCACTTCAGGCTCTATCTGCACAGAATCTGCAGAATCTTTCTTCTTCTCAGCAGATTTACGGGTGGCTTTCTCTGACCCGTTCGAAAGAGAAGACCTCTTAGGATTAGGCCTAGGCTTCTCATCTTTAACTTCCAAAGGAGATCCCTCCTTTGACGCGCTTCTACTTTTTCTCGAATTGTGCTTAGCCTTGTCGCTCTCAGCTCTCGTGGGATCTTTACTAAGCGTGGAAGTTTTCCTCACATTTCGTTTCGGTTTCTCAGTTACAGCTGTAGAACGGTTAGAGATATTTACAGTATTTCGGCCGGGTTGTTTCTTGACACCTCGCTTTGGCCTTGCCAATTCTGTTTCAACCACTTCTTGATAATTTCGCTTCTTTGTCTTAGATTTTGGAACCACAATCTTAGCTGCTCGTGAACCAGGACACCAAACTTGCAATTGTGTCCAGCGTTCAAGCCAAACCTTGGCTGAGTTAGGTTCCTCAGGTCCATACTGGATCTTCAGAGGCAATGCAGTTGGTGATGAAGCCAGAAGCTGAAAGAAGCCAAGAAAACAAACAACCAACATTGTGTTGCACAACTGGTTAATCCAAGCTTATCGAGCATGAGCTATGGAAAGTATTATTTCACCATGCACCATGAAAGAAAAGTTAAAAGTACCTTATCAACAAAGACGAATTTTGTGGGATTATTCATCCAACTATACATGCTCAATTGCAAAGCTTCCGAATCATCACCGACGGCTTCCTAATAGAAGAAAGAAAATTACAGCTTGATTAAAAACATGGCATGCCTGCAAAATAAGCCGACTATGTAACCAAAGAGATTCTACCTTATGTGTTTTCTGACACTGAATCCCGTTATCCGAAGATCTAGCTTTCTGGCCACGAACAAGAGACTGAAACTTGACAATTCCCCATATACATGAATACGTAGCAACGGCTTGTCTTCTGACCAGGTGACCACGAATAACTGCCTGCAGCCTGATGATACCTTTAAGGGTTCGAAATGCTCTACGTGCCTTCAGAAGAAGAACCAAAACATCATCATTACCGTTTCAACTCTCTACATGTAAGATCTTTCTTTATCACAGCAAAGAATAAGTACCTGATGAGCTCTGAAAGCAGCCTGAACTTTTATTACAGCGTGTCCGAGTTCGTCCGAGTCATTTCCTGCCTCAAGATTAACCTTGGACGCATCGTCACTGTTTGAGGAAACCACATTTTGAGCAGTAGTAGAAGGATCTGGTACTGATGAAACCACTGGAGGATCAACCGATAAGTTTGAAAAATCATCCGTCACCGACACAACCAGCTCTTCTTTCTTAGCAGACCTCTTTGAATATACAATGAAGAACATTACAATTACAAGTATCCACTATCCAAACAAAAATTCCAAAAGTAGAAAATCTCCAATTCTTACCAAATTCGACTTTGGCGACTTCTTCCCGAGAAGCAAAGTCTTGATCCATTTACCAGGAGTCTTTCCCATTCTTAAAATACCAAAGATGCGTCTGAATTGAGCAAGTTTCTAAATCGAGAAACCTGCAGAGAAACAAGCCAATTCTGTGAATTTCACTTCTAACATAGCCAAAGAGCATGAAGAAGTTGCATTTAACATGTATCAATTCCCAACCCCATTGAATAAAGTGAGCAAAAACAGAGATCTTGAAGACAACCAAAGCAAAATCATAAAAGTCCAAAAAAAGCAAGAAATTCGTAGCAGGGTAGTTGGTAAAATATCCAATAAACAAAATTCGAATCTTTCATACAAACCAGAGTTAAAAGAAAAGAAATTGAAGATGATGAGCAAGATCAAATACCCAGATCTGTCTAGAAAATCAAAAAGCAGAAAACTTTTTGTGATCAAAATAGTATGTTAAAAGAAAATCAAAACGTCAACCTCAGAGAATTGAAAATAGCTAAACAATGAAACGGATCAGTACCAAACCCAACACTGCCTGTTCTTCGAATGTTGTCTTTTTTAAGTACCCAACAAGATCAATGACTTAAGAGGCTAAAATGCACAGTGGAAAATTAGACTCCCCAACGGTTCCACTGACAGCGAAAGAAAGAAAGAAGAAGAAGAAGAGGAAAATGTAATTAAATAATGTAAGAAAATGGACAAAAAGAAACTTCGGTTTCAAAAGACGTCGATGTGTTGGCAAAGTTTAAAAACTAGGCCTTTCTGGGCCCAATTAAAGGAGTTAACGAAGTTGGATTTACATAAATACCCTTCTCTTTTTCTTGGATCTTCATGACATTGATAAGTGATAATATTATCCTCTCTGTTTAAAAAAGAAAAAAAAAACAACTAAGGGAGTCATTATCCAAGTGGTTAGTCCGCTAATGACTAAATACGAGATCTAGTAGTACTTCAAATCAATTATTTAAATCGTAACCAGCTCTTGATGATAATGCTTTTTGTTCTGGTGACTTGGATAATTTGTCCGTTCTATAACGATTTTTTAAAATTTAACATCCTAAGATAGCAAGAAGACACCAAATTTTAGCAAAAAAAAGAAGATAGTAAGAAGTTTAAAATTGATTCTACTAAAAATTGACTTCTGGCTTATGTATAGAGTTTTTGTTCACTATGGTTTGGGGTGTCAAAATGGATGATCCAACCCAACCCAACGCATAACCCATATGGGTTGAATGTTAATGGTTTATGGATTAACCCAATCCATTTAGTAAATGGGTTAGATCAACCCATGAACCCATCAAATATAAATGAGTTGGGTTGACTTTGACCCAACCCTTTTTATTTTGATACATAAAATGATTATATAAATATTTATTAAAAAATTGTAAAATCATGTTTGACAAAAGAAAAATACAAATCATATTTTCGTTTTAAAAACGCATTTGGAAAAATATGTTCTACAAAATCACGTTTTTATACAATTATTAGTTCAATCGAAAAAAAGGAAACAAAAGAAATATAGTTATCAATTCGGTTTTATCGTTGCAACCCGAATTGAAACAGTACCGAATAACCGGTTATACTTTTTACATTTAAAGAAATCAAAAAACTGAGTACCAATCGAATTAGACGTAAAGCCATCTAAAATTTTGTAAATCAAACATTAAATCTTGCAGAGAATACAACTGAATTTTAAATCAAAGAAAAAACCAAACCGAGTGATATTCGGTTTATTTATTATGCTTTTAACCCAATAAATCAAACCGAAATTGAATAAAACCGGATTAATTAAATTAAAAAAAAAATCTTTGTATCATTTTTATTCTCCAATTTCCAAAAACCATTTCTGGATCCCCAATTCGTGGATTAGGGTTAAAAGAGCCATTTTTGTTTTCCTCGTGGCGCAACAACAACAAATCCAAAGAGAAGAAGAAGATTAGATCCAATGGCGATGAGGAGAGTTTACAGTGAAATTAAGGGGAAGAAGGTAACGGAGCTTCCTGGGTATTTGAAATTGACGTTTTCAATGGAGACCGTGAAGACATTTGTGAAGAAAGGGCAGATGTTTAAAGCTTGAATGCTATTGTTACTGCCTATAATCACAAATTAGTCCATAACTATCCTGAGTCTTTACCTTGTAATAGTTTGCTGGGCTTCCTGTAAATGACTCGCCCTTCACTTCGACTCAATGAGTCAATTGATTCAATTAGTGACCACGAAAACACGAAGGAGATCACGAAACCTCGATCTGTTTCGATTGAAGAGAAATCACGAGAACCATGAAGGAGATCGAAGATTCGTTTTAATTTTGTGTTATTAAAATTGATTTAATAAGAACAGATATAAGGTCTCTTCGTTTGGCTGCGGCTGCGTCATGCGAACAACATTTTACCGCATGACGCAGCCGCAAGCCGCTGCGGCTGCCAAACGAACAGGCCTATAGTTAAATTTGTATAATTTTATAATTTTAAAAATTTGATGGGTCGAATGGATATCCATTATCTTCTTTTAGTTCAACCCATTTTAAACCAAACCATGTAACCCACTAACCCTTTTGATCCATTAATCCATTAGGGTAAAAAATATTTAATCCATTAGGATTGATGAGTTGGGTTGGATTGGGTTGACCCATAATTCTGACCCATTTTGACACCCCTAACTATGGTTGATAGATGGATTTTAAATAAATTTTATATGATTATTGAAATACAGTATATAACTACATTTTTTGCATGTTATGTATATAAATCGATAAACAGAATAATAAGTGTAACTGTTCAGAAATATCATTTCAGTTAAATAACTGTGTACTCTCTCCGTTGCATATTAGTTATCATTTTAACAATAGTTTTTTGTTTCATATTACTTGTCATTTTGTATTTTCAATGTATATTTATTACCATTTTTTCTTCTTTAACCCTTAATTTTTAACTTAATAATTACTTATATCAAACAAAATAATGTATTAATTAGGGGTAAAACAAAAAAATTAATTATTTTCTTAATTTGTGTGAAAACACCTAGAATGACAACTAATTTGCGAGAGAGTAATACACAATTTAGGTGTAAGTATATATGAACAGTTAGTATATATGAACAGTCAGTCCTTTTGTAATACATAATTTAGGTGATTTAACAACTGTAAGTATATGGATCTATAAAGATGGATATCTTGGGCCAAAAATGAGTTGGATATATTGGGTTTCAATTTTAACCTTTAGCAACTAATAACAAAATAAAATTGTATTAGCCCAATCATATAAATTTGTTTATTGTTTAGTAAGTTATTTGAAAAAGGAATGCATGTTTTAGTATATTAATTTGTTTTTTTTCATAAAGAATAATATTAATTGTTACTTTGGCAGTGTCGCTTAATACAAGGCAATTGCATGTGATATGCTAATTCGCATTTTTTTCCTTTTTGTTTTCTTAATAAATAAAATATCTTTCAAACATGATTACTTACCAAGTTCTCAAGAAACTTGGAAACCGTGACAAAACAGTTGGTTTTGAGTTTCACCAAGAGCTTTTTCTTAGAAAAAACTTTTGAGGGGTTCTGGTGTATTCAACAACTTACTGACGATGGCTTGCTCTTGTTTTGGGATAAAATTTTGCTACTTGGTGTCTTGGTGAAATCTTGTATAACCAGTATTCTTTTCTTAGATGTCGTAAATCAGGCCACTTAATAATACAAACAAAAAGGAAAAATTAGGGTGGAGATTCTAGTAAAAAGAATAAAAGAACAAATGAGCAAATAATGGACAGTTCATCATACCAAAAGAAAACACCGGAACATTTGAAAGAATCTCAACACTTTTTAAACACACCAAAACAAAACGACACACACTTCTTAATCTCACCGACAAATAACTAAACATCTATAATCAAAATGATTACAAAATATTTTGGCCAGATTAAATTGGTAGTATTATTTTTGGTTTGATATTGATTGATGACACAATTCCAAACAACAAATATCATGATCACAATTATTCATAGGTTTTTTACTTAGATGACATTTGATTTCAATAAAACAATAATGGTAGAAATTGAAATTAGAGAAGAAGATTTAATAGATTAAGACATGTAATTATTTATTTATACTTTTAATCCAACGAACGGCGTGATCTGATCTCAACGTAGATCATTATTACGTTGACAAGAGTTTAGCACGTGACTTCTTCGACCCGCGCGTGATACTTAACTGGTCAACTGTAAAAAAATCTCGTCTACTAGTTGACTTTTACTACGAACTGGTTGCAACATAATTTCTGGATATTTTCATATAATCATAAATACCAAAACAAAAGGAGTTAAGTGAAAACTAATGTTGTTTATTAATGAGTTTCTCATTTATTATTTTCTGTAAAAACTGTAAAGGAAGAAAGAAAGAATTTCATTGGGGAAGAGATTTACGGTTTTCAAGAGAGGTACAACTACAAACATTTATTCGTCAAACATGCATATGTGTGTTTGTAAGTATTCAGTAAATGCATGTTATAAATAAAGGTCTGACTATTTACAGAATCAATACAATTAATTACGTCAGAGAATTACTCAAGTTGAATTATAAATCAAATGAAATCTAATTGTAGAAAACTTTGGATCAAAAGCAGATAAATAGTCAGATATTTCATGTGGATTTTACGTATTTTAAGGATCTAGTTCATTTTCTATATCAATCAAACTGTATCACTTTCTTCGAAACAAACAATCTATCAAATAAACAAATTGTACTTAATTATTTATCGTCTTCTTCTCAGCACTACTCTCCACTGAAACTGGTTTATTCTTCTCTCTCTCTCAATATTTGCCGAGAAAATCTCAAGAATTTATAAACTAAGCACCTCTTATGCATTTTCTTTCACTTGCTTCTTTTAAATCACACTAATCTCAGAAAAATGGCACGTTTACTTCTGTTCCTCTAGCCATAACAACATCTTCTTCTTCTCTGTAATTGTACTAGGGAAAATGCAGAACATCTCCAAAAGCCATGCCTTTTCTCTCACTTTCCTTCTTCTTCTGCCATTATTCTCAGAATCACAGCTAACATCAAGCGAATCAAGAACTCTACTAGAAATCCAAAAGCATTTACAATATCCACCTATTCTTCGATCATGGACCAACTTAACCAATTTCTGCTACCTCCCTTCTTCTCCTTCCTTCAAAATCCTCTGTTTCAACGATCACGTAACCGAATTAACCGTCACCGGAAACAGAACAGTTAAGCTCTCCGGAACATTCTCCAGCGACTCACTCTTCACTGTTCTTACAAGACTCTCAAACTTAACGACCTTGTCTCTTGTCTCTCTCGGAATCTCTGGTCCTCTCCCACCAAAGATCATCAGGTTATCTTCATCTCTCCAATCTCTGAATCTCAGTTCTAATTTCATCTCTGGGAAAATTCCTAAAGAGATCTCGTCTTTGAAGAACTTGAGAAGTCTTGTTTTAGAGAATAATCTCTTCAACGGAAGTGTTCCTGATCTCAGAGGATTGTGGAATCTTCAAGAGCTGAATGTAGGCGGTAATAAACTCGGTCCTGAAGTTGTTCCTTTACTCGCAAGTAACTTGATTAATGTTTCACTAAAGAACAACTCTTTTGGATCCAAGATTCCAGAACAGATCAAGAAACTGAATAAGCTTCAAAGCTTGGATCTTTCCTCCAATAAGTTTATCGGGTCAATCCCAAGATTCTTGTTTTCGCTTCCTTCACTTCAGAATCTAAGCTTGACACAAAACTTGTTCAGTGGATCGCTTCCAAATTCATCGTTATGCAGCTCCAAGCTTAGAATGTTGGATATTTCTCGGAATCTTCTAACTGGAAAGCTCCCATCTTGCTTATCTTCCAAGAATCTGACTGTGATCTACACATTCAATTGCTTGTCTGTAACTGGTTCTCCTTTAGCAAAGTATCAGCGTCCGGTTTCTTTCTGCGAAAACGAAGCAAAGCAAGCGGCGGCTAATGTGAAGTCTGACAATAAAGATCATGAAAAGAAAGAAGAAGATAAAGGAATCGAACTTGGATTGGTGATTGGAATTATCATCGGTGTGGTCCTCGTTTCAGCGGTTGTGGCTGGTCTGGTTTTGTTTAGGATGAGAAAATCAAAATCAAACGAAGAGCCTTTCGAAGCAAACAACGTCGATAAGGTCTCTGTTTGCAGCACCGCAGCAAGGTCCACCGCATTGAAGACAGTACCAGATCCAAGTAATAATAGGCTTAGTACTTTGAAATTTCGAATCAAGTTTTCAACAAACATTAATCTCTAACTAGCTCAAGTATTTCAAATGTAGGACGCGTACCGCAAACAATGAGATCCGCGGTGATTGGACTATCGCCCTACCGAGTATTCACTTTGGAGGAACTGGAAGAAACAACCAACAATTTTGATGCAGCAAATCTATATGGAGAACAGGTAAAATAAAAAGCAAACAAAACATGATCATAACTTGATAGGAGACTCTGATTGATGGATATATACATAATTTGAAAACAGCTGTACAAAGGTTGTCTTAGAGAAGGCATAGCAGTGACAGTAAGGTGTATTAAGCTGAAACAGAAGAGTTCGACACAAAATTTGGCTCAACAAATGGAAGTTTTATCAAAGCTAAGGCACATGCATTTGGTCAGTGTTCTTGGACACTGCATTGTTACTTACCAAGATCATCATCCATACGCCGGGAGCACCATTTTTATAGTCCAAGAATACATCTCTAACGGGTCTTTGAGGGATCACCTCACCGGTAATCCCTGAAAAAAGATTTTGTATTTCAAGAGATTCGGTTTTTGTTGGGAAACTAATTGTTTGGAAATGTTTTTGGCAGATGGGATAAAGAAAGAGATGTTGAAATGGCCTCAGAGAATGTCGATAGCGATTGGAGTCGCTCGAGGAATACAGTTCTTACACACAGGAGTGGCACCAGGAATCTTTGGGAATAATTTGGAGATAGAGAATGTTCTACTTGATGAAACACTAACTGTAAAACTCAGTGGTTATACTATTCCTTTACCATCCAAGGTATATACAATTACACAAACCAGAAATAATGAAGACTTAGCTTCTTATTTCTAATTCAATCTCCAGAAAAATATAATATTTTGTGGGGCATTTTGCAGGTTGGAGCAGAGAGCCCTAGTAATGAAGATGGAGAAAAAGAAGATGTGTACCAGTTTGGAGTGATACTACTTCAGATCATCACAGGCAAAGTAATGGCGGCTGCATCTTCAGAGTTGGGAAGCTTGAAACTTCAGCTAGAGAATGGTTTGAGAGACGAACCATCAGTGTTGCGTAGCTTAGCGGATCCAAGTGTGAGAGGAACATATGCGTATGAGTCGCTGAGGACCACAGTAGAGTTTGCTATTAACTGTCTTTGTGAAGATCAGAAGAAACGGCCATCGATAGAGGATGTTGTTTGGAATCTGCAGTACACAATTCAGGTGCAGCAAGGATGGACGAGTAGTGGGAACCTTGGGGTTGGTGGTACATAGATGTAAAAGAGGAATATATCTTTATGTTCCTGAAGGAAGTAGAGAAATATATCAATATCAAAATCAAAACCCACATGAGAACACATTATGTTGAAACTACTAATACTTGTGGTACTTACTAGTCTCATGTCAAGCTTTAGAGAAATCGAATTAGCATCACAAATAATGCAATGTGAATTGGGTAATAGAGGGGAAAGGCCACAAAGGCACAAACCCTTTACTATTTCAAAATCTTATGGGGTGTTATTGGGGATTGGATTTATATGGATTTTTAGAATTTTGGAATTCCAAAAATTTGTTAAATTTGTAAAGAATTTTGTGTATTTAGAAAGTTTAGTTATAAGGATTAATCTAATGGTTTTATAAGGTATTATCAAAATTTTATAGCAAATCCATCTACCAATAACAATAGATTTTAATAGACTTACCAAATCCTCAAACCAATAACAATAGATTTTAGTTAGAATTTAAGAATCCATAAACCAATAAGGATGGATTTCTAAAATTTTAAAAATCCATACAAATTCAATCCCCACTAACATCCCTTAATACATATATATACACAAAAGTGAAAATTTCAGTTGGTTTGGTACAAAGTTGTTTTTTTAAGGATGCTGGGTTACATAGATGATAGAACCATCAAAGCATGGAATCACTAAACAGAGTTTTGGAAACACAAGACATAAATGAAGAGAAAAGAAAGATGTTGCTGCATGATGGCATTGAGAGTGTGAGAGCGTTACAAAGCTTACAACTAACAACTATTAATCAGCAGTCCAGCTTTGCTCAACAACATCACGCACTCTTCTGTTGTACTCGCGCTTGCTTTCGCTGTACATCCGAGCGGCTTCCGAATTTGCAGGAGAATTCGGATTAGGGTCACAGAGCAACGACTACAATAACAAAGGGCGAAACGGATTAGAGATGAAGAAAGTAACTTGAAGCTTTTAAGAGCGTTAAGAGATTTTGGTATGGCAATTCCGTATTACCTGGATGGAGGTAAGTATAGCAGCAACATCATATATTGGACTCCACTGGTTTTGTAGAATGTCCAAGCAAATACTCCCATCTGCATAAACTGCACAACAAGTAGAGAAGAAGAAGCTTAATCAAAGCCAAAAGCTGAACATCAACCAGGTGGAGAGAAAAACCAATGTTGTATCTATATAACTTACTATTTGGATGGAACATCCGTGACACGAAACGAACTGTTGGTGGTTTGTTTGGATAATCTTCAGAGAACTGCAGTGACAGTTTGAAAGTACCTGACAAGACAGTATCAAGCAAGAGCGATAAGAAAACAACTATAACGATCCCAAAATCTCAAGATAAATGATTCTTTCCAAAACTGGAATAACATATAGCCTTACCTCCATCCCATGGCGTGTCATCGGGCCTGCAAATTTAGAAACAAACAAGGTCTAAGTAAGTACAGAAACTACCATGTTATTTCAGAGACTATATAGCCAGTATCTATGGTACTTGTTCTGTACCCGAATATGACAGCATTCCAGAGCATGATATTGTTGTCCTGTGGAGCACCGCTTATTCCTGCGGGTGGGTCTTGCTGCAACCTCTTGAAATCCCTCATCAACCTCTTCCTCGCTGGAGTCGACATCGTCCTCTAGTCTACAAAACCCAAATATCCATCATTCAGATGTCTGAAAACCTCTCTGAATCTTGGAATGAAATGACTTGCAAAGATTTGGTTATACTAAACTGCTAATATGTAATGGATTCAAATCCACCTAGGGAAGTATATGACCTATGAGAGCTAACTAGCTTATGAGCAAACATCAACTGCAAAATACTGAAGCAAAACTTTTCAAAACTAAACATTGGAGCTAGAAACAGCTTAAGGCCGCATTACAAGAAACAGCTCAGATGATAGTAAATTGCAAATAATCAAAAGACTCGCATCTGCAAAGGAAGTTTCAGACCTATGCAGCTAACTAGCTTAGAAGCAAACATCAACTGCAAAATTATTGAAGAAACTCTATCCAGAAACAGCTCAAGACCGCATCAATTCACCCAAAAAATGACAAAAACAGCTCATACGAAGGTGAAATCGATGGATCCAGCAAAGAAACAAGGAGGGAATCAGAAGAAAAGGTACCGTGGAAACAGATCTCGTTGAAAATAAAGGAAGAGGTAAAGATAGCGGCGAGAAGAGGTCGTCAAGCAAACATCGGTGTCTCTGCGGCGTTGACCGCCGATGATCAGAGAGATTCCGATCGATTTGAGATCGGCGAATCTCAGATTTCGGCGTGCGATGCGAGAAAAATAGGGAACAACGTAAAAGGTACGCAGTGATGATGATCTTCTAGAAACTTGCTCCCTCTGACAACTTGTTGCTTTATTTGCTTTTTGCCCTTTCGACCACCCGAGTGGCTTCCTTAACCGGATTTAACCCTTTAGGGCGAACTGTACCGTGAACCGGACATTATCAATTACTTAACCAACCCCCAAGATGATTATTAGAGTAATAATACCCTTTTTAGAAAAGGAAATAACAACAACTTGACATAAATTTGCTATAAATTGTAGTATGTTTTACATTGTTAGTATGAGAATTCTAAACCTACTAACAATGGCAGATAATTCGTGGATCAAAAATCTTTTAGAAGATGAAGATTCCAATAAGCAACCACTAGAAAAGCGAGTACGGTTTCCAAAGAGGAAGAAATATAAACCTGAACAAGTCTTAGAGGAAGAGACTGTACCTCGTGGCCAAGCTCGTGCTGCTGCTTTGGAGCGTGCACGGATTCGCAATCAGAATACTAGCTAGCTTTTTATCGACGATGATGAGGTTGGAGAGATTTATGAGGATGATGGAAACCGCGTAGAAGATGGAATCCAGATGGAAGCTTTTAGCTTGGACAAAGAGAAAGAAGAAGGATACTTTGATGCTGATGGGAACTTTGTAGAATATGTTAAAGAAAAAGAAGTCAAGGATGCATGGCTTGATAGTATTGAAAACAATCCCATGTATATGGGACGATCTGTTGCTAATGTTAAAGAGAAGGATGATGAAAAACCAGTGGATGAAGTTTCTCTTGGAGTTAGAAAGAGGCGTATTGCTAACGTTCTTGAACCAGGACAAACGGTCCTACGAGCTTTAAGGAGGTTGAGAAGGAATAATAGCAAGGAGAAGATGACATATGAGACAAAGCTTATCTTTGATCAGCTTACTGAGGATGCAGACAAGCTCCTCCAGAATGGGGACTACGACGTTTATCATGAGAAGCAACAAGTTTTTGAACGTAAAGCAGAGGGATATGAGAGACTAGCTCAAGCTAGAGTAAATAGGAGTGCTGATACAGAATCTTGTGATATGTTTAGTGATGCTTCAAGTACAGGAGCCTTTAAACATGGGAATACAAATGATAGATCTGATTATGTCTTTGACGAGTCTTCCGGTACTATTACAGCAGCAATATTGGTTACTATTATGACCAAAACACTGGACTATACTGCTCTGCAACAACCGGCAAATGGTACAAGTACGACGAAGAAACAAAGGAATATGAAGAGGTAGTTTCTGAAGTTGCTTCAGTGGAGGAAGTATAACTTCTTTCGTCTCTACTTATAACATAAGGTCTTTAACAGATTCCTAGTTAAACATGATGTTATTAATATATGTGGATTTTTAGTTTTGTTCTTGATTTAGTATGTGCAACTGAGAAGATTATAGAGATAAGAAAAACAATTGTTAGGATGAGAGGCACTAAACCGAAATAAACCATTGTACCACTAACCGAACAGAATCAAAGATAAGCTTTATCTCATCATCTATCCCAAACCAAATTAGTAGAGTGAGTTTACAGAAGAAAAGACTTGTGTTCTTTCTTGCTTGCATCTTCAATCAATTCTCTACCTTACTAGCAAATTCAAGAAAGAAACTGACATTTGCTCTTGGATCAAAAACCGCTAAAGCAATACAAGACAACAATCAAAAAGATGTTTTGAGATACAACTACGTCACTTAAGACTCATCATCTATTCCATTCATAGTCTCCACCATAGTTGGGCGAAGCGTTGTTCGTACGACTTGCGTCTTCTGGTTTGATGGAGTTTGCAAATGCATGCCAGCCTATAAGGTAAGGCAACACGAACTTGCGATGCAGAAGAAAAAAAACGAGTTCAGAAAGATGGTCCATTCACTAATCGCAGGTAATCTAAAGTTGTGAGAGATTTCAAATGATCTTACGTTGAAAGCAGTGATAAGAACAGCAAACTCTGCTCTAGTGATTGGTATGTAAATGCTCTCATCCACATTCAAAAGCTTGTTTTGAACACCTAATAAAATAGAGGAAGCACGAAAACCGTCAGAGACTAACCAAGTTTGAATCTTTTCGACAAGAATTAAGAAGAATATTATATTTACTTACTTAGGTTGAAGAAGTGTCCAGAACCATCTGGGAGAGGCTCAACTTTCAACACTTTCCTCACTTTTCCCTCATCACTACATACAACAAAACACACCGATCACAAGCAAGTAAATGAGAATACATACACCAAATGTTATAAGCGTTGTGATGCTTTTTACCTTTTACCCTTGAATGGATCATGGAAGAACTCACAAGATTCCCTCGGGCCTAAGCTAACGAGAGTTCCGATTTCTGTAACTGACAATGAGAATACCTGCAACATTTCGACATCAAGAAACATCTTTATGCATATTAGAGAAAAACGTCTGCCCTGTTTCACCAAGTGATATGATCTTAGCACAGTTTATAGAATACCAAACCTGTTTCTTGCTCCAATCGTATTGTCGTACACCAGCTGAAGGAGCAAACTGGAGCAATAGAAAACCGTCTTTGGACAATTTGAAAGCTCCAGACTGCAAACAACAGAAACCAAATGGAAAACTCAAAACACCATAATTTATACAATTAGAGTCTCTTTGATCTTTGGGGGATAGAGACTCACGTCTAAAGACACAAACTCTGGTGCTCTTGGATCCACTGTTAGGGCAGCTTTCCCTTTGTATATCGAATGACCCACGTAAAACCTAGCTGGTAATCCTTCAGCTATCAAATCCAAAACCACAACACTCTTGGGTTTTACACACAAGGTCCAAGAGTTCTCTTTTCGTATTTCAAGTTCCCAGTTTCCAAACTAAGAGTTACTCTATAGCTTCCAATTTCAAAAATTTCTCGGCAAACAAAGCTAAAACCCTAAAGCAAAATTGAGTTGGCTTACCATTTTGCGAGGAGTTTGACGGCGAAGAAGAAGAGTCACCGAATCTTTGCTTCTCGAAGTAATCCGTCTGCCGGGAGTTAACGGAGAGCTTCACCGTCGTCTTCGGTTTCAAGACGATTCCGTATTGTTTCACGGCGAAACCGCCGGCGACGAGTACTGAAGACGAAGAGAGAAGAACGCGAGGGGTAATAAAGGAACTGGAGTTGGCCGCCATTGGAGGAGAAGATAAGAGTTGCGACATAGCTGGCGACTGTCTTCGCCGCGAATTACGACGGGGGAGAAAAAGTTGCTTCCTTTACGCTCTGAGAGACTCAAAGAGACGAGAGTGATAATTTTTCGTTAATTCGTCTTCTACACTTTACTTCTTAAAAATTACAAACAGGACCCCAAACTTCTTACAGTTAACAAATGTAACGATTGTAAACGAGGGGATTTAATATTTTTAATAGGCCGAACTGTAACACCCCATATTCTAGAAATATTTGGTGCATTGTCTGAGAGACTCAAAGAGACGAGAGTGATAATTTTTCGTTAATTCATCTTCTACACTTTACTTCTTAAAAATTACAAACAGGACCCCAAACTTCTTACAGTTAACAAATGTAACGATTGTAAACGAGGGGATTTAATATTTTTAGTAGGCCGGACTGTAACACCCCATATTCTAGAAATATTTGGTGCATTGTCTGAGAATATGTGGTGCATGCGGAGAGACTTAGAAGAATTGATTTGGCTACCTATGTTACCAAAGTGCACTTATTTTTTCGGTTACACATCATGGGAGAACTCTAAAGTTAAGCGTGCTTGAGCTGGAGCAATTTTAAGATGAGTGACCTACTGGGAAGTAATTTCCAGTACCGTGCGAGTGAGATCAAAACACGGGGAAAGATCGTGTGGTGATTGCAGGATCAGTAAACATGCATTTCGAGCCTCCCGGACTAACGCACCGACCGTCAGGGAAGTTTCGGCTTGCGAGCCGAGAGTAGGTGTGGGCCCACGGCAGGGCGGTCGGGGCGTTATATGGACCGCTTGGTTATGTTTATGTTGAAATAAAATAGTCTTCGTTAAATTGGACGAATTAGTTTTTCACTCCTCTTGAGTTTTTGTGTAGGTCTGAACTTGACTCTAAGTTCCCGACTGACGACTTGGACCTGACTTATAATGACTCAAGTCCCCCGGCCAAAAAAAATTTGGGCCAACAAATGATCGATAATACGCTAGTTGGAGATAAAGGATTCGGGCAGATAAGAAGATAATACATGGTAACGGTACCCCGTAAATAAACATATAACCCGAGCCTCTCTATCATGCAACCACACAAGATAAGAAACACTATTTTTATCGCATCTAAACCTGTTTTTCTCTTTTTTGCTGCTTGAATTCTCAGTCAACGTATGAAATGCCTTTTATTCAACATATGATATGTTCAAAACATAAGACTCATGTCATGGAAAGCGATTAAAATATATTAAAGTGTATCTCATGAAGCAGCCCGTCGCCAAACCAAGCGTAATTGACAATACGAGGAGCCAAAGCGCAACATAATAGACTGAACAGTTATACAAGTGGCTTGCAAAGTCATATGAGACAAATGAAAAGCACTCAAGTGGATCGTACCTATCAATATCCAAATATAACTTAAGTCAGATGGGACAAAGGAAAAACACTCAAATAGCCGGTTCCCAATAAAAAACTTGGATGCAAAAAGGAACACAAATAGTACCTAAGACGAATAAATTTTTGAACTACAAACAAAACTATGTGGATCTTCATTTGACGAGTTGATAACATGGCAGTTGACTCAATACTTGTTGACTTGTCAATGTATGTTAAACTATATGAGTTAATGTATGAATTTGCATAGACATGTAGTTAATGCCCGTCATGTAATTTTGATGGAGAGGTGATGTATAAATAAATCGTTTTCCCAAAAACAGAGAATATAGACCGCTTCAAAGTGATCATGTCATGAAGTGATTAAACGAGACCATGTTTATAAAAATATTTTCTTTTAAATACGTAAAGAAAAAACTTTGAGAATACTTTATGGTTGTGTGTCAAAGTAGGTTTTGTGAAGAAAAATGTCTAGAATCAATAAACTAGTAACGTAATATTTTAAAATAATGACAAAATGAGTTATTTTCTTTTTGTTTGAATAACGCAAGACTTTTATTGATCCTATAAAATCATAAAACTAATAACTCTAGATTTTTGCATAAACTAATAACACTAAATAACATAATTCTGAAAAGTCTACATTGAATAACACGTTTACAAAATCTAAATCTTTATAATTCCATCTAAAACACAAACCAATAAAACTCCCTAAATCCAAACCGAACCAAACCCAAATCAAACCAAAGCAAACACTGGTGACAAAGCAACTCGAAACCAAAGCTTATCATCATCTTTTCTCTGCTAAATCCGTCGTATATTATGTTTGTTATTTCCCGAGTTTAGTCTCTATTTAATTAAATTTGATTATCGTCATTGCCTAATGTAATCTTTGCTTTTATCTTCCATCAAACCGTTTGTTTGTCCAAGTTCTAGATCCGCCATTTGTCAAAGATATTATAGTTTTCATTGCATTGTAAATTGTAATTTTTGTTATGAACAACGAAAAAGACCTAATGAAACCGAGCATATGAATCCCAACTTCCCAAGTTTCCTCTGTTTTTAGAAGCAAAAACACATGAAACAAGACAAGAGAGCTAATGAAAAATATATGGGGGGAGATTGTATTGTATATAGATATCTAAGGTATTTTGCTTTTTCTCATTTTTCCGCAGAAAAAGGAACTTTGAATCCTAATAAGAATAATATTAATCTGAATCTGCAAACATTATATATGCACTCTTAGTTACAAAACACCATTCATAGAAAAACACTCCCCTTTTGCTTTCTCCTCTCTCTCTCTCTCGTGATTTTTCTTGAGCAACGAGCTTTTTGTTTGTTCGTCGGAACGGGAAAAATGGTAAATTTCATTTAGCAGGCTTTACCGTGTTTGCAACCAAGTGCTCCAGCATCCATGGTGAGTTTCCGGACCATTGTTCCCGGTTTAGGTCGTATTCTAAACTTGTTTGGGAGTGGGTTTACCGGTTTAGGGCTCCACGCATTCGCTTTTCCGGATTGCACAAAATAAGCTCCATTGAGGAAGTAATCTCCTTCTGATTGCCAATTCCAAGATTTCCATTCAATGAAAGGCGTATACTCTCTCTTTGTGATTTGTTTTGCTTGTTCGTTAGGAGGAGCAATGAAACGATTGCCTTGACTAATGATTGTAGGGTTCATGTTTCCACCAATGGCATACATTTCCCAATGTGTGTAATCATTGTTCACCACATGGATCAAACCGAATCGACAACGAGGCATTCTCTGTTCCAATCTCTTACCGAAATGGTTAAACGCAACCGTAATCTGCATCTTCTTATCGATCACATCTTCGTCTCTCGCCCCAAACAGCATCACTTCTTGGTGGTCAGTGAAATGACTGTTGGAAATTGTTACCGCGGTCGAGCCTTGAATCGCGTCGATCATACCATCTGCGCATCTCGTCATCGACACATGGTCGATCCAAACATTGGTCGCTCCAAACAAACTGATTCCATCCCCATCACTTTTTGTCCTGAGCCCTAAATGATGCTCTGAGTCTCTGATCAATCCACCGTTACCAGGAACAATGTGCTTGACGTAAATATTGTGTATGATCACATTGTTCACATATTGTAGTGTTAATCCAGCACCTTCCATGATGTAAATCCTAGCTCCTCGTCCATCGATGGTCTTATCGCTCGTTATCATAAGTTCTTGTTGCAGTTTAATGATCATGCTTCTTGCGAATATGATCCAAAGCGGTCCGTCTCTGGTCACTGCGTACCTTAACGTTCCCGGTTTAGGGTTTACAAGATCGTTGTCCGAAGCATCGTTGACGACATAGATCGGTCCGTCTTTTCCTCCGGTGGTTTTTCTGCCGAATCCAAGCACACAATCTGTTAGCTTCTTCCGGTTTTTCGCCCAATTACGGTCGCATCGCCAACATTTGTCTATCGCGTTATAAGCTAGGCATTTTCCGCTGCTTTTATGAATTTTACGACCACTTTTTCTCACTTGTGTAAGCTCCCTCCTTGTCCCGTTGTTTGATTCTGTGGCGTCCATTGCTCTGTTAAGAAGTACCATAATGTTTTATCCGGTTACTTGTTCAAGAAGCTAGGGTTAATTTTTGACCTAACAAAGAATAAAACTTACAAAGAGACATGGTGGTTAAAGTGGTCGGTGACGTTAAGTGGATTAGGGTCGTAAGAGTTCATGGTTTGTCTCAAGGCATCTGTTTGACGTTGAGTCCAGTAGTTGTCGAAGACAGCAACATGGGCTCGACTCTCTGGAGGGAATGTTGCTATGAACGACAAGAAGAAGACGAAAACATAACCGTAAATATTTAAAAACGCTGCTGCCATTTGCAATTCCGGCGATCAAAAACTGGTGAGAGCTAATATTCCGGTGAAACCACAAACGGAGGTTGTGGTTTCTCAGATTGACCTGCCGGGGTTAAAGATTGTAGATTTGATTCACCGGTTGCTTTTATAGCAAGGATCTTGAGAGAGAGGGAGGGAAAATGGAGGATTAATAATTAACAGAGATTAGGTAACCATTGATTTAAATCTCTTTGGTCATTTCTCCTAAAACCCAATTATAGATTTTGGATGCATTTGTTTTATTATCCTTCGTTTGTGGGATATTTTCAGTTATTTTTGCCTTCACCTAAAATTATTTTTAGTGATATCACAATAGCACCTTCAAAACTCTTTATCAAACAAAAATAGCACCTTTAAAACTTAGAGGTAACTATTTTTGTTTTTCACTAAACCATACATATAGGATAAGTTTTCATAATACTTTATATATTTTTTTATTATATAAAGCTTGATGTATCAAATATAATAATTAACAAAATTGTGACACATGTCATAATAATTAAATTTATGATAAGATTTTAACACATATGTGTAGCTATCAAATAAATTAAAAAAATTTGAATTAGGTTTTAGATTTTCTCATTAATATATTATTAGTACACATGTCAATATTTTTTCAATTAAATTTTATCTTCTATACTAATTAAAAAATAACTTTCCTCAATATCGTGGGCTAATAAGTTTTTTTTTAATTTAAGTTTTTCCTTTATGGTTAAGAGCATATATATTATCATAGAAAAACCTAAAAATATCATCATCAATTATTATTTTTGTTTTGTTTTGTCGTCCATCATCATCAATTATTTAACAAGTTATTATACGTATAAATTTTGATGTGTGCCAAAATCTTATTATCAATCTAAAAATTCAAAATATTGTTATTGTAAAATAATAAAAGAAACCATCGTTCATTTAAATTTAGTTACGTATTAGAAAAGATTTTATCAGTTCCTAAAATATAACATCTTTATTTTTAAAATAGTAAAAAATAAAATAATTTAAATAGGAATGGGAAAAACTAATTATTTGAAATACATAATAAAATTATATCAAAAGTCAAATATGTGCCAAACTTCATAATTATTTTAATGAAAAAACCCCTCAAGTATAGTTTGATCCATCTTAAACCCCTCAAGTATAAGATTCATGATAAAACCCCTCATGTATTAGTCTGTTAATGAATAATCTCCTCCGTCTACACACGTTAAAACCTTGAACTACCTGACATTAAAATATAATTCTACGGTTTGTCTCTAAAAAACGACATGATGTTTGCGTAAAATCTCAAATTCAAGAGTTTTTCCCATCGATGAACTTAAGTTCTAGAATACTTAGGAAGTATTGGACCATTAACAATTGTGTTGAGCCCTGCAGAAAATTTTAGTTTCAGAGACAAGATATGCTGCTTTGGTTGCAATTGTAGAAAGAAGAAAAAAAATCAAAATATGATAGTACTTGAGTTGCAATATGAAATTCTCAAAACAATAACATTGTGTAAAATCCAATTTAAGTTTAACTTAGAATAGAAAGCGTAAACATGAATAAAATATTACCTTGTCATGTTGCAAGCTAAGGATGAATTATATCATCTTAAGCAAATTGTAGTTTGCTCGATTTTGGTTTTAATCTGAACTACCAAATCTTTCTTAATCTCTCTTCATTGACCTTTGCCATTTATGGTTTATTGTGTGTCGAATTTTAGAGCCAAAACGTAGAATTATAATTTAATGTCAGGTAGTTTAAAGTCTTAACGTCACTGTAGACGGAGTGGATTATTTATTAACAGACTAATACATGAGGGGTTTAATCATTAATTTTATACTTTAGGGGTTTAAAATGGATCAAACTATACTTGAAAGATTTTTCATTAAAAACCCTTATATTAACATAATCTTAACGTATTATTCGTAACAGAAATAAATAAAATAATTAAATTAGATAGATAACTGGTAAGCTTCTCTATCAATGATTGCATATTAACTATTAAGGTTTTCAATCTAATTTTGTTTATTGTTACAGGGTGATCGAATTTACTTCCCACTTTTATGTTTGATAAACCTAATTTATATTAGGATTAGAAAAATCTAATTATTTAAAATATGTGATATAATTTAGTTAAAATAAGAAAAAATATAAGAAACGTTTAAAGAGTTCAACTATAAATGAAAATAAATTCAACAATTTGAAAAATGGATATTTGAGTAATAAAATAGTAAAAAAAAGAGTATACGCAATTTAATTAAGAATAAGAAAACTAATAATTTGGAAGCATGCGACAGAATTTAATTGTAATTAAAATAGCCAAAACATTGAAATTAGTAAATAAATGGTATGCTTTGAATCAATAGTTTTGCAACAACGTTCAAACAATATTTATTCATTTTAACGGGTTTCACAAAATTATAAAATATTAAATTAAAAACTCGAAGTTTTTTTCAAGAAGTTTCAACCTTCTTGCATATATGCAAATCCTTTATCTAGTTAATACATAAATCCAAATATTATTATTAACAAAAAGATGATGATATCATATCATTGATATGGGTGCATAACATAGAAACAAATCAAATTTAATATGTATTTACAAATTTAGTTGACTTGAAATAGTCAAATATATAATTGATTACCTAAATACAGTATGTTTATGGAGATCCTTTATCTAGTTAACACATAAATCCAAATGTTATTATTTAATTAAACTTTTGTTTTGACTCTCAGATGAATTCAATTATTTTGGTCAAATATATAATTTATTACCTAAATATTTTTATCTCTATATTTGTTTTGTCCAAATAAACTTTTGTTTTGATTCTCAAATGAATAATTAATTATTTTGGTCAAATTTATTACCTTTAATTCCAAAAAAAAAAAAATGTGTGTCATATATCAATATATTTATTTTAGTTAGATTATAATTTTGAATAATTGTTTTAAGAAATTAATTATTTTGGTCAAATAACAAATTATTACCTTTTATTTGAGTAATAATAAAAAATATCTTACTATGTATCGCATATATATATATATATATATATATAATGTTGATAATAACATATTGAGTACGAGATAAACAAAAGAAAGATTCACAAGAAAATATAGACAATTATTCATCATGAGGTTTGCTACTTTATTTATGGTTTCTTGTGTTCTTCTCCTTTTCGTGATGCATAATACTGAAGGTACTTTTTTCTTTTTTTTCTGATTGGTTTTTCTCGCAATATTTTAAAAACCTTAAAAAAAAGAAAATTAGCATGTATATTACCTTTTACACCAATAATTAAATATCTAACATACCTAAAGTATAATTAGGTAACTAACATTGATCATATCTAAAATGACCATATTACCCTTAATTTATTGTTCAGTTTTTATGTTTAAAAATAAAACAAAATTAAAACCAAATCTGAAAAACATAAAATCCTAATCTTTTTTTTTTCTTTCACGCCTCCTTCTCTTTCCTCTTTTTTTTGTTTTTTTTTTGCTCCTCGTCTTCTTCTTCTCTTATATTTCTCATTATCTTTTTCTTTTGCTTCTAATAGAAGCACTATAATCAATCGATCTCATCTTTTTTCTGTGATCTACAAAACTAATTTCAATCATTGATCTATAAAAATAATGATGTTTCTTCTCTTCCGCTAAACTCTCAAGTGACATGATCTCTCCAATCAAACTGAATCGTTGGAACTCGGAATAATTAACTATATTCGAAAATCAATATAATAGGTAACTACGTTATAAACATAGTTGACTATATTTGTTTAAATAAGTAACTATAATAGGTAATCACGTTATCACATACTTAATTATGTTTGTTTCAACACCTAACTATAATAGGTAACTATCCTATAGACATATTTAACTATATTTGTTTAAATAAATAACTTTTACAATAATATTTTTGGTGTAGTCAACTATGTTATGAAGTTGTGTAGACAACTATGTTATGAAAGTAGTTAACTATGTTTTAGATAATTACAAAATAGTGAAAATAGTTAACTATCTTTTGAGATCTATAAATATATAGTTTAGAAAATAGTCAACTATATTATATATATTTAAATATATGTTAAACATATATTATTTTTTCAGAGATAAATGCACAAAAAAAAAAATCAGGAACGATGATCGATTATTCAGATTTAAGATATAATATTCTTAGAGATTTTTGTTTACTGACATTAATTATAAAATTTAATAGGGGCAAAATCGTCCATTAATTATTTCTCTATGTTACTCACCTAATATTCTGTGAAGACATGTTATATCCCTAATTTTTGCCCAAAATTCTATTATTCAGCTAATTCACCCAAAAAAATGGCCATGATTTTTTTTTTTTGTATTATCAATTTATTTCGTTTTAAAACATTTTATTCACCTTCTCTATATTTTGTGTTGATGTTAAATAGTGGAAGCAGAAGATTTTCCGCCTCTTATTGTCAGCTTTCCAGGAAAGAAATGCGATCCTAATCCAGTAGCGTCTCCTACGCAATGCAGATACGAAGTTCACGATGATAACTATCCTTATTGTAAATGTAAAAATGATGCAAATGGACATCAATGTGCATGTCGTCATTTATATAATTGATTGGATCTCCATGACTAAAATATATTGAATAAAAATTTGATATTAATTAATATTTCATGGGTATATAATAAACCCTCAAGAATAATGCATACTTCTGTTAAGTTTAAATTTTAAAACAAAAATAAAAGATCTATTTTTTTCCGAGTATTTCAAGACAGTGGATTAAATACGTTTATATTTGTCAATTATTGTTGGCATTGGATCCTATATAAGGAGACCTAAGAGCATATGCATTGGAGACACCCATCATGGGTGTCTAAATTATTTTTGAATTAAATTTAATTAGAATGAATGTCTAAAATCATTTAAAGTGTCTAATATAAGATCCATTTTATGGTTTTAAACACTCATTCTAATAAAATTTAATTTTAAAATATTTTAGACACTCCAATGCACATGCTCTAACTCGACGACTCGGGATCTAGTTTAGAAATAGCCAAATTTTACGTAAGCAAATTTAAACTTGCAAACAAAGAATTCGGATCTGGATTATTCTTATTAACAAGACGTTGAACATGGACCACGATTAAAGATGGGCTTCAGAATGGGTATGTGTGCGATGTTGTGAGAGATGAAGAGATGGCCTCAATATATTGGAGAGTTAAGAGAATGAGATTATCAATGTGTAGCGTTACTAAAATATTTTGTAAATAGTATAAATATGAAACGAGCCTAAAGAGGAAGGTTATTCTGAACTCTCTAGCAAGACATGCACAATAAACTTGTCCAATATATTGTTCCATACTATTGAATATAATTATCACAGGATTACTAAAATATTCCGATTTTTGGATTGATTATTTCCGTTTGGTTTGGTGCAGCCTAATGGGCCAAATAAGGGGCTGTTGTCAAACAGAATATAAGCCTTCTTGCGATCCAAGTAATTACAGTTGTCCTCTTTGCGATCAGAAGTGAATTAATGGCGGGACTCTTATGTTCCCCTATAGAATTCCAAGAAAACAGAACAATGTGAATTAGATTTTTTTGGCTTTTTTTTTGTAAACGAAACACACCTTTGTACAATCGTGATCTCTGGAATTGAGAAAATGCCAGATTGTTATCTTTGTGATGATGGTCCGTGATCATTGATCAATAATACAGATCAAGAGTTCACCCCACCTATATGCAAATTGCAAGAGCAATAAATAAAACTATGACTATTTATGATATACAATCTACCGATCTATGTACAGAGCACTGTGAGTCTATGATGACACATTTTAGCAGAAAAAACACAATTAATGTTTCTTCTCCTACCCATTTTCAAGAAAGAAGACAACAGTTACTTTAAACCCAAAGACTCAAAATCTTTTTAAATGTGTGAAATCTCTGTTCTACGGAGAGAAACAAGATTCAGAGCTTGAAGAAACAAAAAGATGAAAGAAGAAAGATTCAAGAAGAACCTACACGTCATCGTTTTGTCACTCTTCTTTTTCTTCCTCTGTTCAACGTCGGATTTACTCCTCCCACGTTCACCGTTAACAATACTCACCGGAGGGAGATGGGATCTCCTGCAGCCGAGTGTAGGCATCTCCGCGATGCACATGCAACTCCTCCACAACAACAAAGTCGTAATCTTTGACCGTACTGATTACGGACCTTCGAATCTTCTTCTCCCTCCTCAAACATGTCAAAACGCCACCGTTTTCGACTGCTCTGCTCATTCTCTACTATACGACGTCGCTTCAAACACATTCCGTCCACTTACTCTCCGTTACGACACGTGGTGCTCTTCCGGTTCTTTAAACGCATCCGGTTCGTTAATCCAAACCGGCGGTTACGGCGTCGGTGAAAAAGCGGTACGAATATTCACACCTTGCGACGGCGTTTCTTGCGATTGGGTTGAGAACAGAGCGTATCTTTCTTCTCGCCGGTGGTATTCCACCAATCAGATTCTTCCTGATGGTCGGATTATCATCGTCGGAGGAAGAAGAGCTTTTACTTACGAGTTTTACCCGAAGAATCCACGAAAATCCGTTTTCTATCTCAGATTCTTGGTCGAGACTAAAGATCCCAACGAAGAAAACAATCTTTATCCATTTCTTCATCTTCTCCCCGACGGAAATCTATTCATCTTCGCCAATCGGAGATCGATTCTCTTCGATTTCGTCAATCACCGAATCATCAAGGAGTTTCCGGAGATTCCCGGCGGCGATAGACGGAATTATCCAAGCACTGGCTCCTCCGTTCTCCTCCCTCTTTACCTCACCCAAGAAAACAACAGATCTCAAACAACGGCCGAGGTTATGGTATGCGGCGGCGCACCACCGGGAGCGTTTTTAAAAGCGGCGAGGACAATCCCTCAAATCTTCGTCGGAGCATCTCGCACGTGCGGGAGATTGAAAGTGACCGACCCGAATGCGACATGGGTCATGGAGCAAATGCCGTCGCCACGTGTCATGCCTGATATGATACTGTTACCAAACGGTGACGTTTTGATCATTAACGGTGCTACTAACGGAACCGCTGGTTGGGAAGACGCAACAAACGCTGTTTTAAACCCGATTCTATACTTACCCGACGAACCCGACCCGACCCGGAGATTCGAAGTTCTCGCCCCGGCTTGGATCCCTAGAATGTACCATTCCGCTTCTCTCCTTCTCTCCGACGGGAGAGTTTTAGTCGGAGGAAGCAATCCTCACCGGAATTACAATTTCACGGCGAGGCCATACCCGACGGAGCTCAGCCTCGAGGCTTATCACCCTCGTTACCTAGATCCGCAGTACGCGCGAGTAAGACCGTCGATTCTCACGGTGGAGCTCGCCGGAAACATGCTCTACGGTAAGAATTTTACCGTTACGTTTGTGATTCCGGCGTACGGAATGTTCGACGGAGTAGTGTCGGTGAGGCTCGTGGCTCCGTCGTTTAGTACGCACTCGACGGCGATGAACCAGAGGTTGTTGGTGCTGCGCGTGAGGCGCGTGAATCAGTTATCTGTTTTCGCGTATAAAGCTGACGTGGATGGGCCCATTAACTCTTACGTGGCACCACCTGGGTATTACATGATGTTCGTGGTTCACCGTGGAATACCGAGTGTAGCTGTTTGGGTTAAACTTTAACATTGTTCTGATTGTTGTTGAAGAATGTAGTCAAACATATTTTGTTTGGTGAAAATTTATAGTTTAATAATGGAAACTTATGAGATTTTGATATACATAAATTAAAAATGGAAAGTTGTTGAAAATTTATTTGTTTATTGAAATAGATGTTTTGCTTTTTGCTTTCGGATTTTTACCAATTCGACTTTGGAATATCATATACATAAATTAAAAAGGAAAGTTGTTGATTTTTTTTTCCTTACTGAAATAGAAGTTTTGAGGTATAGTTAAGCCTCGAAGGCTAGTTATCAATGGTGAGATTGCAATTTGAGACAAACACAATGTCGAAGATTCATTATTTGAGTATGCAATTGTTACCTCGCGACGTCGTAGAGCAAACTTCCTGTGAAATCTCTACTCAAATTCAAATTAGTATCGACGCAATGGAAATCCACAATCGAATCTGGATATTTTCAAGAAAGACAACTGATCTATTGTTTGAATTCAACAGATCCAAATATCATTTGATTGACCGCAAGTGAAGATAATAATGATTTATACATAAAAGGGCTAAGCATGTCGGTTTTCAAATTATCGGTTTCGGTTGTGATTCCTACTCCTTTTAAGGGATGTAGTATGTGATAAAGTTTTGCTCAAGTAGTTGTGACGGGTTGATATGTTTCTACATATATTACAATTCGGGCATTGTAGTCAATCCCGCGACTAGATGGCATCGAAGTTTCCCTCCACCTAGGCATCATCAAATCACTCTCGCCATGGTTTCTCGTCCATCTTGATCTGGTTACTTCACATATCCTTTGCTTGGATTCGGTAAAGACAAAGTTAATGGGACTTACAAACTAATTTTGTTATATAACTCTTTAGAAGTAAGGCTAAAAAAATGCTACTCCGTGTGCAATTTTCGATTTTTGCACCAACGTTTGGAAGTATGTCACCCCCTTCTTCTCCCATCGGATCAATGGGTGCCATGTTCCTGTGTATGTAGATGAATCTTTTCATTGGTTTACCGAATGTAAGGAAACCAAAATTCTTTCTTTGGATCTTCACATCGAAACTTTTCAAGTCATCTCTAAAGCTCCTTTTGCAAGTGTAGATGAGGAGATCGTCATGTGCAACCTCGATAACCGCTTGTGCGTCTCCAAGAAAATGTGGCCCGACCTAGTGATATGGTTGTTCGATTCAGGCGACAAGACCTGGGGAAAAATGTATTCGATAGATCTGAATAGAACTCGTTCTTGGTTTGGAAAGCTTCATATATGCACTCGCACCACTAGCAGTTTTGGGAAAGAAGAAGAAAAAGACGTTATTGATTTCTACTAAATATACGAAAAAGCAACAAATGGTGATACATGATCCGAAACCAAACCCTATGATTTAGTTTTCACGGCTAGAGCTATTAGTAATCATGTTAGCTATTTCGAAAGTTTAGTCTCCATTTTTTATAAATTCATTGTGATTTTTTAATATATTGTCGGGTAATTTGTTCTAGAAGTCCAAGTACGAAATCAGTTAGAATTGGATTTCATACACTTGACCCAAAGAATAAACATAACAGTTGGATATATCAGTACTAATCGGTGCTTGATCGATCAGTCGTTATTGAAGCTATAAGATTGTTTTGAACAAAGAATTTGATCACAATTCACAAAGCTTAGAGTAGGAAGAAGAGGGGACCTTATTTTCAACTCCATTTATGGAGTTTCCTTCACAAAACATAATAAATATGGCTCAGAATATCATATTTTCTTAAATTTATTGACCCCCAATAAATGTAATAGTGACGACTCTCCCCTCCTACACATTTAGTCCTTTCTTTTAGCGCGATGAGTTAGTGAATGAATTGAATATAAAAGTTTACTCGACGTAAAAAGAAAAGAGTGCACTCTAGTTTTTAATTTTGTTTTATACTACAAGACTGTAAAAAAAGTGTACTTATATGAATCACGATCTTGTCTATCATATATATATATATATATATATATATATATATCGATACCATGAATTCAGCATAACACTTTTGTTTACTTTCTAAAGAATTTCCCATCTTTGAAAATTAAATTTGTGTGATCAACAATTACACAAGAGCATATACATGTTTATACATTTTGTTTGCTCATTTAGTGACAGAATTGACTGAAACAGAGAAAATATTTTGTAGTGTAACAAAGGTTTTAAAAAAAGATCAGTTTTTTTCTCTTAGTTTGCCAACAATGCATATACACTTGCGACGCTGAAAATTATTATATGGGAAATTGAAACATGTGACATATATAACAAAGAACATAACATCTTAACCACAAATCCTTTTACTTATATCCTATAACAGATTACACGAATTATTGTATACCTAAAAAGTGAAATAATTTATTATCGAACATACGTAATAAAAAAGGAGGGTTAATAAATGTGATCGCTTGGGACACCAACTACAAATTTACTCAACCTTATACGTCACACACAAGAGGACGTCACTTACGACTCGCTAGTACACTATTTAGCTATCAATTAGTAGAAACTTTTTTCACTTTCTCTAATTGAATTTTATTAAAATATTTTCCACATTTTTTTATTTATAAACGCCAAAGGCCTCTACTCCGGTAGTTAATGGAACTTTCATTTGTCATAGTTTTCACCGAATTTGTCATATTTTCCACATTTGTAACTAGATAATACAATATGTTTAATCCAAGGCATGGAGAAAACTACTTGATTACAACCACAAAATTTGTAGTTCTCCATAAATACAGTATCCGTTCTAGATAACTACACCGATTTTAGAAGTTATGTAGATTGGGGAAATATGTATATAGCTTATATTGCATGAAGATTTAGTGAACACAATGAGCACCATCTGCGAATACTCTAATGATTCAAAATGATATATAAACCAAAGTAGCTTTTCTTACAAAACCAAAAGAAGAACAAGAAAAAATACGACTGGTCATACATTTATTACAACAAGTTTTTAAATATATAACTTCCAAAAGGGAAAAAAAAGACACAACAAAGACCAGAAAACAATATATATATATATATATAATCCATGGCATTAATCAGGCAGTGAAATGAGTTTATATATAAATATAACGAAACAAACTAGAAACTTAACTTAAAACCCTAATTGCTAGCTAACATAACGATGACTAAACCATACTCAACGATCATAATCATAAACACACAACGTTTAGTTAATATTGAAATCATGGAACCATCTTAGTGATGTCGTTAATTATTACCGGGCAGATCAACATTGTTGACTTTTTCGTTGTCGTTGTCTTCGAGGTTAATGTTGTTGTTCTTCTTGCAGAAATGGAGTTTGTTGTTGTGCATCCAAACCTTAAGAACTCTTCTCTTGACTCCAATCTCTTCACAAAACCTTTGAACAACACAATCTTCTTGCCTTTGTATCTTCCAACCAACATTCTCTGCAAAACTCAGCATCTTCTCCTTCTGTTCCGGCGTGAACTTTGTCCTAAACCTCTTCTTCTGATTGTACGGCGGGTGCGGTAGCGGTCTAGACGCGGTGGTTACACCGTCTTCCTCCATAAAGTCATCGGACTCCGAGTTGTTGTTATGCATATACCGGTAGTTAGAAACTCCTATTGGCATGATCATTTGGTGTGGCATGGCTGATCTGATCTTGTGGTGGTTAAGCATGAGTTTACGCGGTGGAGGCTGTTGGTGGTAAGAGGAAATGGCGGTTGCGGCCGTTTCGCCTTCGACTTCTTTTCTATGGAAGTTTCTATGGCAGTTGCAAGCTGAGCAAGTGAGAGCTTCAATGGAGCCATCTTCACCACTTGGCATAAACTCTCCACACCCATCAGTTGCATTGCCTCCCATGGAAGCTGCATGGTTCTTGAGACACTCCTTGTACTTTATCATAGGCTTCTTGACGATGGCATTGTAACCAACATGATGGGAATCTTGATGATGATGGTGATCATAGTTGTTGCCATGACCATTGACATGTAACGGCATTTGTGGTGGTTGAGTAGTAATGTTGTTGTTGTTGTGAGTTGGAGGAGCAGAGTTAGCAGCATGATGCTCATGATGATGATGGATCATGTGACCATGACCCCCACCACCACCACCACCACTACCAACAAATGTAGTGTTTAATGGGATGGGCATATCATGATCTTCTTGACTTGCAATCTCCATCCTTTTTTTTTAATTGGGTCTTCTCGTTTCTTGTTGTTGCAAATTGTTTCTTGGTTTGGGGACAAAGAGACTAGCTAAAGAGAATACAAGACAATTGGATCAGAAGAATAATTAACAAGTAAGACCAAAATGATTATAAACTATTAAAGTTGAATACTGTCCTGATTAAAATCTTAATGGGTTTTCTTGGAAAATGTCTACTTTTGTAGAAACAACTCACGGAATCCATTTTTAAATGATTTACTTAAAAAGAACCTAAAGTTTAGAAAAATCCCAAAATTTTAGAGGACAAAACGGAAGAATAACAAAAAATGGAAATTAAGGAGAAAAAAAGAAGAAGCTCTTATTGCAAGCCTGCTCAAACAAAAAGCTGACAAACGCACTTCAAAAGAAGTCTTCTACTTCAATTTTAAGTGATAAATTTATGATGATCAATAAAAAACAAGAAATGTGTCATAAAAACAACTGTTTCTTTGATTATCAATCTCATTTTCTCTCCAAAATTTTTATGAAAAATTAACAAAGAGTGAGAGAGAGAGAGAGAAGTCAAGACTTGTAATGAAAGAAAATCCAACTAAGTTGTTGATGATTTAACAGAACTAAGAACACATACCCTCACAACTAGAAGCACCAAACTTGGATCTTAATATGCTTCAAGAACTCAGAGCTTTGTTGAAGATAATCAGCATCAACCAAATAGAAAAACCCTTAAGAGAAGCAGAGAGAAGATTAGAGATTTAGGGTTTTGTAATGAGAGAGTATGAAGGAAGAGAGGAGACAAAGATTTGCATTTGGGTTTTGGGATGTGAAAACAATGCCTTAAACTAAGAGGGCTTAGAGTATTAGTAGTGAAAACCTAAAGACTAAAGCAAGAGAGAGAAACCAAACTTAGATATTTTTTTATCATCTCTCTCTCTCTTCCATTTTCTCCACAGACAAATAGAAAACAACAGCATTTAATTATGTCAGTTTTGTTAGTATATCTATATTGATTATACATGTAAATTAAACTAATAAAATAATTTCATATAAATATGGTGTCACTAAAAATATGTTTTGTTGATCAATGACTATATCATAGGATACATAACCTAACCATATAGTTATTGTTATAATATATAGTTTTATGTATGAAGAAATTAAAATACAGAAGACAAATATTATCCAGAGAAAATTAAAGGTCATGGGTGATTGCTTTGCTTGCACTATCAGAAATCTTACACAATTTTTAGAGAGATAAAATTGTGTCAGAGAGTGGTGGGGAGAGTACTGAAGCAGTGAGACAAGCATAAAAGTAATATTAAATCAAATAAATTATTGGTTTCATTAGAAACAAATACAATAAAATAAAATGTGATTGACTATATATCAGGATGGAAACTGAAAACAATAATCTTAGTGGGTGAGTGCGAGAATAAATTATAGTATTAGGCTTGGAGACATCCATCATGGGTGTCTAAAGTATTTTAGAATAAAATTTAATTAAATTTTATTAGAATGGATGTCTAAAACTATGTAAAGTGTCTAATATAAGATACATTTTGTGGTTTTAGACACCTATTCTAATAAAATTTAATTAAATTTAATTCTAAAATACTTTAGACACCCCTCATGGGTGTCTCCAATGCACATGCTCTTAGCACCCAAACTTACGTCGTTACTTGTTAGTAGGCCTGGGCATATATCCCAAACCCGAAAACCGAATCCGAACCCAACTCAAAAAATCGGGTTTTGAACGGGTACGGGTAGTCCTAATAACCCGAATGGATTTTATAATTTAAAATTTTGGGTTCGGGTTCGGGTTAGGGTTACCCGACAATAAAACGGTTACCCAAATTACCCAAATAACACATATGTATACAAATATACATTGTTGTTTTTGATTCAATATAGTTTCTGAATTCGATTTGTATATGATCGATTTGTCTTTGGTGATTGTTTGATTTTTTTTTTTGATTATATATAAACCCTAGATTCTATATAAATCGATTTGGTCAATTTTTCCAGTTCTGGTGAATTGTTTTATAACGAGAGAATAGCATTATAGAAGTCCTACTTTGATGTTTGGAACAACAATTGTTTTACTTAAATAATCATTTGTTTTATCATCTATAAGATAGTGATGGTGATGATAAACCGTAAATATCTCACAAAATATTTGTTTAGTAATTTTAGCAAAAAAATCAATACTTTAAAGAAAGAAAAAGGCATGTTATCTAAATTGGTTGATTATTACCACTTGCTAATACAATAATCGTTTAATATGTTTTGGATTTATAAATTGTTTATCGCATGAACTTGTATAATTATTCTCTAATCTCTATTTGTTATTTGATTTGTACTTATCATAAGAGGAATCAAAAATGGACAAGAGAGGATGGAGAATTACAAGAGAAAACTATCTTTTAAATTTTTAGTTTACATTTTAGTTTCATTATGTATTTGAAGTCTTGATTTGGTTTTAGACATTACGTTGTTTTTGTTTATGTGGTTGTTAAACATTATGTATGGATTTGAAGTCTTGATTTGAATTACACGTTCTTTTAGACATTATCTTGTTTGTCAATTTGTAATTTAGAGTAAATTGCTACATTGCTTTTGAATTTATAGGTTTGATCGGATTAATTTCGGTTTTTAATGACAAACCTGAAACTCGCGCGAACCCGAAAATACTCAACTCGTACCCAACCCGTATTTCTATATAACCCGTATGAGTTTTATATTCAGAAATCTGAAAACCCGATACCCGAAGTACCCAACCCGAAACCCAATTGGGTATCCTAATGCCGACACCTGCTTGTTAGTTAGTAAAATTCATTCTTCATTAATTTGAAGCTTGGGATGATTTGATTACACTGTATTAGATAATTCCCCGTTATACATACGTCGTTCATAACTTTTACGGCTTTAGACTTTTTTTTGTTTGCCAATTAATAATAAGACTTTGGACTCTCGAGGTTGTCATGTCATGCATGTGAACTATATAATTAACCAGAAGTTACTATTAATTATGGTCCTACAATATCTCGTGTCTTTATTATAAAATTTAATCCCTTTTTACATAATACAATATAGAAACCGGAATCTTAAACTCGACAGTATGTTTTAAAAATGAAATCTTAACATTGTTTTTATATTTCATAATAAATTGTTTTCTTGCATGCATGGATATGAGTTTTTCTTATATATATATATATATATAGAAACTATGAATGCTTTCTTATCATCGATATCGTAATGACATTGGATGTTATATTAAGAGCCTTATATGAATTTGTTAAGTTTTCTTGAAATATAGTATAATGCACATAAGAGCATTTTATCTACATAGACGATAAATGATGCATCATCACACGAAATTCGAGATCAAGATGAACCATTCAATCCACGTACAGTCATACACCACATGCACATATCAAGATATAATAAACTGCATAAATTCACATCACACACGAGATATTAGTGTTTCTACTTATTTGTAAATAGAATTTCTCAAACCTTTTATATAATCTGGAGTTTGCAATCATTTATCCAACCACTGCACCAAACAAATTTCCACCATATAAAGAAGAAATTGCAGTAGTTAGGTAAGAACAACACATTTTTTACCACTAACTATAATTATATATACCCTCAGAATTCTTTAGTATTGCAAACAAGGAAGTATGGGAAAAAGATCGAAAGTTCGCATGACTAAAAATAGGAAGTCGTGGTAAAATGGAGAATCTTGCTTAATATTTCAGACTTACTGCTCTTAGCAGTGATCATGTAATAGCCACTTCAATTTGAAATTACATTTGTTTAATGCACCAATTTTTTGAACGTATAATTTAATAATGGTATGAATCACTTTGTTCTTTATTTATCCCTATTGTCTTTCTTCTTTACTACATCAGATCACACATTTGAGATACTTTATCTTTTATTTTTTTCTATTTTTTATTTTGTTGTCTCTTCTTCTGGTAATTTCTTTAAATATGTCTCTTTACCATCCGTATAATTCTCTCTCTTTTTTTTTTTTTTGTAAATTACGAATAGCTTAATGAATGTGGAATCCATAATTATTTCGTGTATATCTTTCTTCTTCTTTTTTTGGGGTCAAATGTGTATGTCTTTCTTTATTTAGCTAGAATCAGGTTTTTTGCTTCGTCTGTATTTCTTGTAAACTTTGAATTTTTCGATCCCATTTTTTATCTAAGACCAAAAAAAACTCCATATGTTTTATATAAGGTTTTTGAGAATCACTCGGTCCAAGCATATAGACTGAGCCCCAAATTTGGCATAATTTGCCGTATTTTTTAGATTAAACGAATTGTTGATGTATTATAGTTTTTTTTCTTCCTAATTTTAATGTATTTTTTCAAGTAACAAAATTAAAAGGGTCCACAAGAATAAATGACGTTAGGTCGATGGTCCAAAACTGTTCACAATTTTCAAGATGTTCGTATTTACTCGTTGCCCTTTTATATTATCATCACACTTTAATTTGTGTATGTATCTCTAAGTTATATTTTTATCGCCTTCTTATTTAATTATTATTCATATATATATATAAAAAAAATTACAAGATTTTTTTTTTAGGGCTATAAAGATTTATTCCTTTAATAGGCAGATGCAATTTTGTATTATAGCATTAAAAGATTAATAATCCTAAGATTCTTTTTAAGACAATATATATATATATATATATATATATGGGAAAAATGCAAATTTGAACCCAAACAATTTGCATCGTGCCTTTTTGGATCCGAACTTTTACATATGGTTAATTTAAATATGAATTCCAAATAAATTCAAATTTTATACTTGAACTAACATGTTTTGTGCCGAATTGTGCCTTGACCGAAATTTCGTAAGTCAACGCTAACCGAATATTGACTAAAACGATATATGGGTTAGTTGACTAGGTAAAAAATGCTTGAAAACGACGTCGTTACGTTGTTTAAGTAAAATGATGTCGTTTTCATTTAAAGAAATATCGAAATCGAATCCATAATTCTATAAATCTCTAAATGAAAAAAATGACGTCATTTTATCGAATTATGGATTCGATTTCGAGTTTTTTCTATAAAAAACGACATCGTTTTACTAAAACAACGAAAGGATGTCGCTTTGACCAAACGAAACCGAGTCAGCTAACCCACGTGTCGTTTTTGCACTAACATAGACTAACGGAATCTTGGTCAAAATACAATTCGGCACAAAACATGTTAGTTCATGTATAAGATTTGAATGTATTTAGAGTTCATGTTTAAATTAGCCATATACAAAAGTTCATGTCCAAAAAGGCACGATGCAAATTGTTTGGATTTTTTTTTTTTTTTAAGTCAAATCAAATTGATTGGATTCAATTTAGCTTTTTTCCCTATAGATATATACTAGATATATTGCGTTTTTCAAAAATATTTATTTATGTTTAAGTAATAGGATTGATATTGGTACATGAAACTTCTCTAAATCAGCTAGCTATTTATATATAAGTCAATACTCTGTTAAAGTAAAATTCAAACCCTTCGTATTAGTTAAAAGAAATTTATAGTGTAAAACCAAATCATAAACTGTTTTTTAAGTGACAAGCGTGCAAAGGCAGTCGATTTATTTCTTTTTTTAGATGGAACCATCAATTTTTGGTCAACTAAAGCTTATAGCCTTCAAAAATGATAATAACTTCTTTTAAGATGTCAACTTCCTTCTAACAATCTTTATCACGAAAATTCAAGTAAATTTATTATATGGTCTTATATATATAATTAAGATTTCAATCACGTTATGTTAGCTAATCAGCGAAAAGATTCAAGTCACAATCACCTTGACGCAGAATGATGAATTCATTTTGGGGTTGGTTAGAATAAAATTATGATAACAACATCATTGGCTATATTTTTAGTAGATATAAAAAGGTATTGATTATATCTCTTAACTTATGACTGTTAGATTTTATAATCTCATGCATTATGCATGATTATATATGACTATCATATACTTAAGTATATGCTACATTTGGCAGTCTGCATATTAAAAGAGGATAAATACGTATTATTTCCATTTTTTGTAATATTGTTTTTTCCTACATGCCTTGATCATAGTTCATCAACATGGTTCTGCGAATGTTTTTTGTAAGTTCCATCATTATATATACCGCAACAAGCATTTAACTTGAAAGCAACAAAAATGAATCTTATATTTCACATTTTATTCATACTATTCCTGATTATTTTGCATGTGTAGTGCCTTGCTTTTCTAACACACCATTTCGATTAATCTCAAAGTTTGGTTTAAATAACACGTTTGACGTAACTAAAAGGAAAGGATAAAAATTCAGCCGTTGGGAACATTCTCTTTCTTTTATTAGTTCGTTTTAGCATGGGATTCAAAAGCCCCACACCACTTCGATTCAAAGTAAAGAAAATTCATGTTTAACTAAAATTTATTCGATTTATCAGGATTTCCGACATCTAATCATATGGTTATATTATAATATATATATATATATATATATTTGGTCTAAATGTTAAGATAGTTATAATGCAACATTCTTAAAAAAAACATTAAGAAAAAACATTCATCTGTAACAAAAAAAGATAACAACATTCTTATATATAGTTTAAACCACTATGTTTCGCTAATTAAAAAAATTGGTTCGTTACATTTGTTATATATATGTATATCAATCAAGACACGATTATCATTCGAAGATAGGATTTCTGTATTATTTTAAAATTTATAGAGTCAAGTTTTATAAAAGCATGAAAATAAATAATTCTCAACTCACTATATGTAAGAGACAATTTCACTATCATTTTTTCATTTGAAACATATATACAAGTAAGATACGATAAATATATACCTCACTTTTTAAGCAAAAAAAAAACAGAAACAAATTAGAGGCAATTTATTTTGGAACAAAATTGGATAATAGATAGAATGCAAATTCTCAATCAAATGACCAAGTGTTGTTTATATTTGTACATGCATGCGTATTGTATTCATGCCCAGCACCTTCTATATATTGGGATTGATAGCAACCTTGCTTTACATCTTTATACATTCCCTGCTTTTTCCTTGCAAGTTTAATTAAAGTTAAATGATTCTGATATCTTTAACAAAATAAATAAATAAAGGGTTTTCTGCAAATAAACCCTCGAAATGGCTAGATTTGCGATTTTACCCTCCAAGTCAAAAACCCACAAATCAACCCTTAAAGTATGAGTTAACCCGCAATATAACCTTCGGCAGTACATAAATTTTTCAATCCGTATATTACAAACATGTTTATTTAGAAACTTATTATAAAGAATGACTTTCTCTTAGAAGAAAATGCAATAGCTTATACACAGATTGAAAAAAATCATATACAGCTGAGGGTTATATTGCGGGTTAACTCATACTTTAAGGGTTGATTTGTGGGTTTTTGACTTGGAGGGTAAAATCGCAAAATCTAGCCACTTCGAGGATTTATTTGCAGAAAACCCATAAATAAATGATTCCGTTTTTTTATATTTATTCTTCTGGCTATCTAAATAATATATTAGTGTTTCTTTGATTTTATAGTTAATCATGTTGTATCTTATTAAGGATCTATAATAAAATCGTGTATTTGATCTGAAAGTTTATCTAAAATAGTAGCCAACTTAATAATTTCAGTGAATTACTTATCATTGTACGATTGATTCATCATGAATACCAAAATCTTCAGTAATATACGCAAGAAGCCAAAATTTTAAAAATATGAATATGAATTAATTACTTGATTTACAGTAGATACAATTATGTTGATAAAGTGTGTACGTATGTGTATACATATATATTCATATTTCTTTTAACTATGTAGATATAACATAGAAATTACTAGTACATATACACATTCGTAAGCGCGCACATTTAATTATGTATACACTTGAAACGGTGCAACAGAAGAACTGGGGACCAATTCATGGACCAGCTCATAGCTCATATCCCATTTACTTTAAATAATCTAATTCAGAAATGAAATAAATGTTTTTTTTTTTTTTGAAACTTAATGAAATAAATGTTGGAAAATGGTTCACGATGTATATTATATAGTGGAAGAATCTTGGTTTATCTTGTTTTCTTACGGGGAATATTGGTTATCTAAAACCCAAAGGAATTTTCTTTTTGTATCTTCTTTATTCTTAAACACTGATTACCCACCAAACAAAATAACAACAGTTCAGATCGAATTTACAAATAATCTTTATCTTTTAAAGTTTTTATAGACAAAACTTTAATTTGAAAAAGGCATTATCTTTAAAGGAACATAAACTATATATTATGATGCAATTACTGTTTTATTGACAGACAATGCTAATTAAAAATAGTTTTTTTTTTGTTGCTAAAAGCTAATTAAAAATAGTTACTATTCTGACAAGGTAATTAAGCTTCAATTCTAAAATTATCTCAACGATAGAAAATTAAAATGAATTCAGATAATTGAAATGAATTACAAGATACCTTGCAGTTTGTAGTATATTTTTAGCATAAAAAATCTAATTTATAATAGAATAGAAAATCAGTTTCCCTTACTATGGACAAACTTTCCAACAAAGCAAATGCACGAGTTCTGGATTTTTTTTACACTATTATGGGTTTTACGTGCAATCAGTTTACTGACATCTGATTTTTCCTCATTCATATAATATTATTATTATATGTTTGTTTGATTCACTTTTTTTATTTGTAAATTAATATTCGCAAGGTACAGTTATATGGCAGATGAAATGGACGTAGCGTGTAAGAAAATACAAACCCGTACCTTATAATATAATTTTCTAAACTTAAAGGATAAAGTTAAAACATTATAATAATAAAAAAACAAATTATATATTAATTTCTGACTATACAGCGACGACAACATTCATCAGTCATTTTTTTCCTCACATGATAAGAGTACAAATTCATACTACTAAATAATATCTTCAATTATCATTTATAAACATTCCTTTTTCCATTCGAGTCGTAAAATAAAAATCATTTTGGGCCTGTTATGTTATGATACGTCCAGGCCCATTTTGAAAACCACCTGAAAGACTTTAACCCTAAAAGATGCAGTTGTAGCTGAGTATCTACTTAGCAAAACAGAATCAGAAAAGAAAGAAATCTTTTGACCAAAAAAAAAAAAAAAAATCTTCCATGCGAGTTTAGAACTTAGAAGAAACACAAACTTGTGGATTGAAAGAGAAATTTTTAGGCTAACAAGCTTTAGAATTCAGCAGAGAAATCAAACCCTTAATTTGTGTCAATTATTTTAGGCATTATTAAGACCATCCAAGAAAGCTTAGTAACTGAGAAGAAACCCTGAGCTCAGTCTTGTGCCACTGTTTCAAGCATCTGCAAATGAGACAACAAGTTTTTAGTGCAAGAGATCTCATGTAAACTACACTTTGAAACAGGCGCAGAGGCGATGGATCGCATTTAACACACCAAAAAATCGACTACTCTTTAGGCAGCAAGTGTCTTACAAGCAAACTTGAGACCTGTTTAGTTATCTCGAATTCTTCTGATTATCTTACTTAACCTTAACTCCTATGGTTTTTTTAAAATTCTCACTCAGCTTTGCTTATACAAGGTAAACACAAAGGCACTTTGTATGAGCTACATTCTGCAATATCTATAGGCTATATTCCAAAGAAAGAGAATCACTTGAAGAGATTGTGAAAAACATATCGTTCGATCTAACGCCACTGATTCCTTCAGGCATTTTATAAGCTAATACCAACTGAAACTAAATGAGTTTATGTATGATTGAAAATACCAACAATTTCTAAGATATGCCATTCCAACTCTATCTTTTTCTTTCAAAAGTGTTCATTTCATCTCCACATTAGTCATGTAAAGAACTAAGACAGATAAAATGTATGCAAGTAAATCTTTAACAATCTTGATCAAGACTCAAAACATTCAATAAAAATTCACTAACTTAACTACGCCAAATCTTAGAAGTATCCAATGGAAAAAATTAGGACACTTTGTGAAAACATTTCACACCAATTTTTTCTTGACTAGTCGAAAAAATTCAACAAGATTAGCAGAGAAATCAGGTTTCTCTTGGGAATATTAAAGCTAAGTAAACGCAAATATCAATTCAACATAGAAGAGAAACGTATGATTCAAACTAATTAATCTAAAACTACATCTCTGTATTCCGATCAAACGAATCAAAATTAACAAAATCAAATCAATCACCAACGATCGTTACCTAATCGAATAAGATCGATTGCTCTTCAGTGAGAAGAAGCAGGCTGATTCTGATGTTGGTGAGATGATTTGAAAGCTTTGTTGAAGATCTGCTCACCGACGAGGTAAACGCAGAAGGCGGCGACGCCGAAGCCAAGTCCGGGAAGAGCGTGTCTCATTTGATTCGATAGCATCGGATGCTTCCTCTATTCGTCTCTTCGCAGGAAAAACTCTCCGGTGGTACCCAAAGGCTTCGCCATTTTCTCCGGTCTTCGATTAGTCGCCTGTGAGACTGAGACCGTACGTTTTAGCTTCTTATGACAAATCGTGGGCTTTATTTGTAACTATTGGGCTTTTTATTTCGTACTTTAATTTTATGGGAGAATCGGTAAATTGCCCCCCCCCCAATGTCCATTTCTTTTTTTTATCAATTTTTTTATAGAGTAACCTTAACCCAAAAATAAAATAAAAAAATAAATGGTTTTCAATTTTTTTAAAAATCTTAAAATTACAAACACCTAACACAATAGTCATTTCTATATATTTCAGCATTTTTATAGGTTAAAAATTCTATTCAAAAGTAATATTATAATATGCTTCTACGGTTCCAGAATCCACGTTTTACCTCTACGGAATTGTTGACTTTTGGTTCTGCTAACTACACTTATATATATTTAGCGTAGATTTTGTATTCTACGATGTGTACTATTTTCTACGCTGGTAGATTATGTATTCTACTGTTTTCATTATGATCTACCCACATTAGAATTTAAATTCTACTACATCATCAATCATCTACCGAGTAGGGTAGAATGTGATTTCTACTGGATTAGTTATTAAATTCTCTAAAACTAGGATCTTAATATTTTCTTTCCTTATTTAGACAAAAAGAATTATAACGTTTCCTTGTTTAGAAAAAGAATATTTTAACAATTGTTTATTACTAATTAAAAATAATATATATATATATATATTACGGGTTTTTTCAACCAAAAAAAATATATATATACTACATTTCTTTATTTATTATATTTTACAACTAAATATTCAATATATTCTATAACCCATATCTATTTTTATTTTTTGTAAATAAATAATTTTCTATTATTTAATGAATTTGAAAAAAATTTGAATTTTTTTTTTTAATTAAATGTAAAGGATAAATAGATATATATATATATATATATGTTAATTAAAATATTTATATTACGTTTTTTTCAACCAAAAAAATATATATTATATTTCCTTATTTACTATGTTCTACAAACAAATATTCAATATATTCTATAACCCATATCTTTTTTTGTTTTTTGTAAATAAGTTATTTTCTATTATTTAATGGATTTGAAAAATAAATTGGAAAACTATTTTTAGCTAAAGTCAAAGGGTAAATTCGAGTTTATATTAAAATCGAGGTTAATGAGATTTAAAATATGGTAGAGGTAGCATTGAGACAAAGTGATTTTCAAACCATGGCAATTAGGCAATTAATCCTAATTTATTTGATGTATGTGTGAAAAGATTGATCAATAATTTGTTCGAAGTGGCAATAATAATTGATAAGAAATATTACTTCGAGATGTTCATATTTTTCATGCAAAATAAATTTTCATACGAGATTTTTATTATTTTAAAGTTGGTAATGTCTTCTTCTTGTTAGAAGATAAATACAATGATAAATCATAGTAATATCCTCTTGTTTTTTTCAGCTTATGTATATGGTTAAGGAATAGTGATCGTTTCACACAAAATGTTTTGATCAGACATGAAAATGGTGCTCTCTTCGTTGGCGGATGGTCTTGGTGGAAGAGGATCGTGTGAAAGAGAAGATGGAATTGGTGGGCTTACTCCAATTTTGTCTGTGAATGATTCGGACATTGTTTGGACGGATATTAGAAAAAGAAGGAACAGAGCAATCTTCATTGTTGATGGAGAGAACTTCATGGTTTATGTTTGTTTTCTTAAAATAATGATGAGCTTAGAAGGACTTGTGTATTAGATTGTATCTGTATATAATCCTATGACATCATTAAATATTTAATCCTATGACATCATTTCGTAACGTATTTTGACTTTTCGTTTTTCTTTTATTAAATTACCATACCTAAAATTGGAAATTTTGACTCAAAGCTTCTTTTCTAAAAGTTTATGGTATTCAGAAATGGGTAAAATAGTAAAATGTGAAATAATTAACTTGATAAATACCTTTTAGTCACGAGTGCAATAAATTTAACAAAATATACCATTTTCGTATATTTCTCATTATTGTTTGAAACAGTAGATTTTCTATCAACAATGATACATTTTAAGAGCAATAAAACAGAGTCAATTTTTGCATAGTACAGTAACTTTCCTATCAAGAGTACTCTTAAAAAATTACATATCTTAATCTTATCATAGCTTATATTTGCTTGTAAATTCAGTTATAGCATTTAATTATTGTAACTTTCCTATTAAATTATGGTGATTTTTCATTAAAAAGTAAATATAATACAGTAAAAAAACGAATTAAAATAAAGTGACTTTTCTGAACAATTTAACCTTGAGAACAATGAGAAGAGTTCTTGGCATTTGAAATTTTTCCTTCTTCTATGGTAACCTTTTTTTACTTCCTTGGCTTAGCACATCCACTGAACAAAGAGAACCGTCTTTTTCGACTTCTTCGTGATCGCACAGAACTCCCTTTGATCTATTTGTACGTAATCAAAAACAAAAATAAAGCTTCTTCATTGAGATTTTGAGTTGGTTTCATTTTAATATTAAAGAATATTTTTGTCAAATGAACTCACCTTGCTTATTCTTGGAGACTTTTGTGAGTTCCAACAAAAAAGCAGACTGCAAACTCCTCTCCCTGATCCTGATTCATATCTTTTGCACAAACCAAACAAAACAATTGTTTGTTATGAAGATCTCATTTCGTTTTCCTTTTTTTGAATCAAGATTACTTACAAATTGTCTTTGTTGTTTGTGAAGTTGCCATCGTGGAGTAAACTCGGGGAAATACGACAATGCTCCATTCTTTTACCGGTCTGACTCTCCTGAAACTCATCCATTTCACAAATCTTCAAATCTTTAACTCCATTGTTTAGTCCTGAAGAAATAGCAGAACCAATGTTGGCTTGGTGATGATAATTGGTGTCTTCTTGAGGTAGAATTTGGTTCCTTTCGGGTTTTGACCGGCCTTGTGTACCAAGAGTCTTCTGTAACCACTCAGTTTCTGATCTCTGTTCTTGGATGATTGTTTCTATCCTTTTCAGTGGAGTCGCATTTTCACTTTCTTCGCCGCCTTCAGTATCTGAACTAGTTGTCAGTCCTCTTTGTCTGTTTTGACTGGGATTGAGTAACTCAGTTTCAGGCAAGAGGATAATCCTTACCTCTACGTTTCGCCGTAGTACCATTTCAATCGAGTTTGTGATACTGCTTAAAAACCTTTCAGCTCTCAGTTTGATCTCTCTTTCTCGCAATGCAATAAAAGCAACTAGAATACCTCTAAACAAGATTCTATTAGTATGTAAATGTTTGCCTTTGTGATTAAGAGAAGTTTTAGGCTTACCTTCAACTTCACTGATATATAGTAGCTTCCCATGAGAATATAACAGCTGCTTCAATGTCTTCGAATGACATCTATCTATGCACTTTATCCAGATATCATTTAGTTTCTCTGAATTTCTGCAAGTAAGCGTCATGGTGCTTGCAGTTGTATCGTCATGCGAGGAAACTGAAGCGTTGTTCTCTAAAACTTCGCTGGATGAGGAAGACAAGATCACTTCATGAATAGGATTTCCACCTTTTTTCATGGAAGTTGGGGATGCTGAGTTACTACATTGAAGACCTGATTTCTGTTTGTAAGAAACAACTTCTCTTGAAATGCTTGATGGCTTTTCGTCAGTTGCTCTAGAGCTTTGCCTTATACTGCTACCGGTATGTGTCGTTCCAGGAGAAGACATCAAACCAAGCTGCAACAAGGTAGCTATGAACCATGTTGAACGATCACTAAAAGCTCTAAGCTGCTTCTCTGCCTCAGAAAGAAGTTTTAAAGAATGCTTTAGCCTCTCCAAATCCGCTTCAGCCACTACAAAAACAAAATACAAGATTGGCTAAATACAAAGCAGAGAAACTAGCAGAGTTCAAGGTATCAATATGCCAATTTTTTTGTAGAAAACTATTATAGTGCAAGAGAAAATTAAATGACCATTATGCATCATGCAGTCTATTTGAGTACTTAGCAATTTCATTCAAGATAATAAGAACCAAAGACTTAACGTTTTCATAAAACTCACAGTTCCGTCCATCAAGGAAGGCGTCGCAATATTTTTGGTCCATGGCCTTGTATGCTCCAACAATGATATTCATGTTAAGACTGGCCAGTTGAGACACCATGACTATTGGGTCAACTCCCAAGTTTAGTAACTCTCTAGCTCTCTTCACGGTCTCTGCTGTGTCAGATGACAACGCTAATTCCAAGAGTTCCAGCAATTTATCATCTGAAATAACACCCACCTGCACAAACACATGCATTCACATTTACATTCACATTTACTGTCCGGGTCTAATTTTACCTAATGCATAGGAAAAGAAACATAGAAATAGAACAACACCAAAACTTACTAGCTCATTTACAAGATCAACTGTCATTCGTTTTCCCATCAAGCTCAACTGCTCTAACATAGTTTCAGCATCTCGAAGCGAACCATCAGTATTCAAAGCAATTAGATCCAACGCATGCGATTCCACATCAAAATTTTCATCTGTAGCAATTTTCCTTAGTCTCACAACAATGTCTGCATCTGAGTTTGTTGAAAATGTACTTCTGGCACCTTGATTGAATGGTCCGAGGAACTTTGTCAAGGTCAGTTGTTATACATATGAAGACAATCTTCTGTTGAGGTTTCTCAAGAAACTTGAGTAAAGATAGCCATGTCTTAGGTGGTAACAAATGACACTCATCTATCACAAAGACCTTGTATCTTGGTGAATTCTGAGGAACCAAAGTCAACAGTTTTTTCAAAGATATCGAACTTTCTCAGCTCCATTCTTCTTACCAGCATCAAGTTCCAATAAATCTCTACTTTTCCCCAAACTTTCTCAGCTCCATTCTTCTTACCAGCATCAAGTTCCAATAAATCTCTACTTTTCCCCAACATAAAATCACTGCATTCTTTGCAGTACCCACAAGGTTTCATTTCTTCGGTCGCCACATTACAATTCAAGGCCGCAGAAAAAATTCTAGCAGTAGATGTCTTTCCAGTTCCTCTAGGACCTTGGAACAGATAAACATGAGCAATCCTACCCCTTTTCACAGCGTTCACTAGCGATTGAACAACTATACTCTGTCCAATCAGTTCATCGAAAAACATTGGTTTGTACTTTTGGCTCAAGCTGTGGATATTCTCTGGTGTGCTTCCTTCTTCTTCCTCTTCTTCTCCATCTACAGCTTTCAAACCAGCCTGACTCCTACAACTATTAGACCATCGCCTCGAGTCGAATCTACTTTGAGCCTCTAAATCAATCTCTCCAAAATCAGTTGAAAGATCATCATCACTATACCCAATCCCTATAGATGAACCTCCTCTACTACCACCACCATATTTAAGCAAAGGTAAAACACCCATTGCACTTCTTGAAGCAAGTTTCTGTTTATGATATCACCCCGAGGAGTGCCTATGTCTGCGATACACCGATTGACTCCCACATAGAAAGCTACTTCCCGTCTTTCTTAGAGTATCCAAAAACGAAGGTGAACAACAACTCCTACATCCACCTCTATGTTTCAGATTCTTCTTGGTCCAATAAAAAGGAATCCCACAACCTTTCCCCCCTGTAAAACCCAAGTTATCATCGTCCAACTCATCGTCACCATCCTCCCAAGATCCAACGATGTTTGGATTACGAATAACATACATATTGTATGAGCTAGTCGACAATGCATGTGTATTGTTACAAGTATGTGAAGAATCTTCTCTCTTACTACCACCTCTCAAGAACTTAGAAGAATAACGTGACCAGTTCTTGTGCTTAAGTTTCATAAGCAAAGGAGATACTTTAGTGATCTTCGAGTTGCTAAAATCCTCTGTTTCTTCAAATAACTCATCAGATTCATCTCTCACTACATTTAAACCTGGAAATTTCCTAGATTTGGCAGAGTTTCTTACACCGAGAATAGCTTCTTGCTAAAACCACTCTTTGTAATCTTTGAAAATCCAGGCAACACTAGATTTGTGTTTCTGCTTCTGAAAACCATCGAAGCAGATCGTGTTTCACCAAGATACGAATCTCCACCGTTCCTGGCATCACTCACATCATCATCATCTTCTTCACCATCACTGTTCCTGGAAAATCCACTCTTGTCGCTTGGAGTTTTCTGAGTCTTCCAATTATACAAAAACACTTTTCTCTCCTTCTCCTTTCCAAATTCTCGACTACTCTCCGGCCGTGTCGGAAATTGAGAATCTAACAGATTGTTACTGAGAATCTCGACGTTGTTGCTCGCCGGCGACTCAGCGACGGATCTCGATGAAGCAAGAGGGGATTTCCAGGAGGAAGTGGTTCCCGGATCGCGTAAACACTTGGCAACTTTCCTGATTTGAGTAAGCTCCTTCTTCAGATGCAATTTGCTCGGATCCGAAATCCTTAAACCCGACATTATTTTTCTCCGACAACAACTACTGTTTCGACTTCTTCCTCTTCTAAACCTCAAGGTTTCAGACACATTTCGATCGGAATCCACAAAACGACAAAGAAATCGAAGATTATTGAAATAAACTTTAGATTTTGAGCACAGTTGTTACGCCGGAAAACTTCACCGGTGCTACCAAGAAATTTGGAAGAAGACGAGGATTCTCTTATGAGAGCGAAAGTGAGAGTAATAGAGTCTGAAGAAGAAAGGGATTGTTGAGATATTCAAAAATAATACAGTGATAAAAAAAATTAAATAACTGAAAAAAAAAAGACACGAAAAGAAATGTGAAAAAGTGAAAATTGGGTCGGAAGGAGCGGTGACGCTCGGGATTCCTCTCTTGTCAGATCCAATCCAATCCTCACTCCTTTCACGCCTCTTCTACGTCTTTCTCTTTTGTTTGACTCCTAAACCATTTTTGACAAAAACATATTTAATCCATTATTGGTATTTTTCTGTCTTATATAAATCAATTTAATGGTTAATTATTTTTTCTTATAATAACTAGTATCAAATTTTCAGGTTCAATTGTAATTTTTTTTTTTTGGTATGAGATGAAAATTAAATTATGAACCTATTTTTTGATATTGTTAATATTTATTGAGATTATTCAATCCTACCAACAATATTTGTAATCATGATATTATTCAACTAAATTTATTGTTGTATCAATTGAAAGTTATTACATGATTGTAATTTCCTTCTATTTTAACCTTTTAAATAAATTTTGTATTTCGTACAAACATATAGGAGTAGTATCATATAGACAAATATCGAAAGTTATTAACATATGGTACTGTGTTGGTGTTGTGTGCACTATATTACTTAAGAACACCCAAGTTTAGTTACACTTTTATTTTGTTATTGGAAATGGAATACTTCACATAAGAAAATCCCAAACAACTCGCTTTTTTTTTCAATCTCTCGGAGAAAATTGTACCTAAAGGCCAAAGCCAATAATACATTGTTATTTGTTTTTTTTTTGAATTGACATTGTTATTTGTTTTTGCCGGACATTATTATTGTTCTAGTAACGTGGCCTTTACTGATCAACAAATATTGTATAAACTATGTATCTGACATTTACATGTGTGTTAATCCGAGACCAATTATTAATTTTGAATAATATATGTTGTGATTATACGAAACATAAACAATTTCAGTCTTGTTTTTTCCTTGTCCGCAAATAAACAATCAAAAGTTATAGGAATACAAGCAGAAACTTATATTCAAAAGAGAAATATAAAGTTTTTATTCTAATTTCGAAAATCAAACATAGATGTCACAAAAACCTTTTGCTATTCGAATATCTTCTCAAATTCTTCACAAACTTTCTAACATTAGATCCCAAAAGAGAGTGACAAAACATGAACACCATCATGGATAACTTGATAACATTAATATTGCTCGTATGATCTTTCTGTTGCAATGAATGGAGCCCTTGAAGAGTTAACCAGATTCACAACCGCCTTTCCAACGGCTTGGACCGCTTGGTATAGGTGATAGGTCCAAAGCCTTTGTCATTAAACATTTCACCATGTTTGATGATTTCTATCAGTAAACTACAAACATGTTTCATATGTGTCCACGACTCCAACGATGACTTGGTTCCCATGTTTGCCTTTTGTTCTTCTGATGGAGGTCCCAATCAAAGGAAACACAATGCTCTATGGAAAATAAGAGAAACGTGAGTTGTTCCTTATTTCAAGGAAACAGAGGAGTAGTGACTTATTCCCAAAATCTCAGTAAAAATAATGAGAACGAGACTTAGTCTAGGTTTGGTTTCTTGCGTCGGTTGAATCGTCACTTGTCGGTTCTGCCGGTTAGTTCCGTGTGTGCATCATCTTCGAATTGCCCAGAGACAAGCCCAAGTACAGTAAATCCAAGTTCTAGTTGTTGTCCGTTCGTATAGTGTATGTGGTATGAAATGAACAACTTCAGACAATTCTGTTTTCAAAAGGGCAGTGATTTGTTCAAACATATAACTACGTTTGTTTAGACAAGTCAAGAAACAGAGAATAAATTTTAGAAGCACCTGAGATATTTGCTGGGCTTAGGACTTTGTGAGTTTGGTAGTGAAGCCGTGCCGATAACTATACATATTGCACCATGGACAACCTCTTTGCGGACACATGTGTAAGTAACTATTTGAGATCTTTCGTTGAAATTATATCTTCCGAGAAGTGACCATAGCAATTGATGGTGAGATTTAGTGACAGACTCAGGATCATCATGCTCCAGTTCTCTTTCTCTCCTAGATAAACTCCATAGACCTATTTTGATCACAAAGAAACAACATTACTCGATGGTTATGTTGCATGATTACTCAGATATCTCCCATGATTTGATGTTAGATTAAGATATAACTCACCATGACTACGACTTCGACGAGGTGTGTTGATTGCTTCATTACCTTGCTCTGTTTTTGTTAGTTGCTTTCTTATTTAGAGTCAAGATTGATCCTAGTTAACCCTTTTTAATGAGTTAATAGATGTCTTAAAAGAGTGGGCTTTGTTTTTTTTTTGTCTTCTTCTTAAATGGCTTTTTTTAATCTTCCTACACTGACCAACCAGAACATAAATAAAAGCCTTTTGGATATATTTTTTAATTTAGAAATGTTACAATTTTAGGGTTATCTTCTTCCAACTCAGACGACTACAAAAAAAAAAAAAAAAATCCTATCCCTATCTTGAGATCTCTTCTTTTTCTATCTTCTCTCCTTCTCTCTCCTCTCTCTTTCTCTCAGGTTTCTCTCTCCTCTCTCTCCAGAAGTGCAAAAAATTCCCTTAAAGAGCCGGTTTTGTTTAACCCTTCTCTCATGTAAGTTTTCTCTCTCCTAATCCATTTCCATTCACAACTAACATCATCCATCTCTCTCTCTCTTTCCATCTGATTTTTCGAATTTACAATGGGTCCTTTGTGTACTGTTCCTGCTTTTCTCATTTTCTTACAATTCCGCTTTTGAAACTCATTGATTCATGTCCATTTTCCTTAGATCTGGCTCTGGATTCCCCAGATCTAGATACCCATTTGGATCTGCATGTTGCTGTCGGGATGAAATGTTTTATGTCGGAATTTCTTATGTGAATTCATGTTTCTGTTTCATGTTTATCCACCTTAATTCTGTTTCTGGGTATCTCCAAGATCTGATATTATTCCTACAAAATTCTATGATTTGACAATGTTGCTGGTTATAATTTGCTAAATTCAGGAACATATCTTTGGCTAATTTCTGTGCATTCGAACATATCTTAGAGACCCTTCGGTTTTATTTGATTGGTTTATCAATGTTTTTAGTCTTGTTCTGTCTGATTTTGGATCTGAATATCTGATTGGTTGTGTCGTTTCTTGTGATTTTATAATGACGTTATTGTAGATTTTTGAAATGGATGATGATGGATTTCGCAATTGGGGTTACTATGAACCAGCGGCTGCTACTACTTTCAAAGGTAATCTCGGTTTGCAGCTTATGTCAACCATTGATCGCAACACTAAACCCTTTTTACCCGGCCGAGACCCCAATCTTATGATCGGGTCATACCATCCGGATCCTCCAGTCCACATGAGCTACAATTGGATTAATCAGCAGAAGGATAAGTTCTTCAATATGCTGCCTGTAACCAACTCTCCTAATTACGGGAATGTCCTTCCCGAAACTTCCTCAGCCCCGACCATGCCGATGAATCTGCATCATCATCATCATCAGACCGAGGAAAACCAGGTTAAATGCGAGGAAGAGATTCTTCTGCCTAAGAAGAGAAAGCCTAATTCAAAAGCTGGCTCCACACCAACAAAGGCGAAGAAGCCTCGTAAACCAAAGGATGAGAATAGCAACAGTACAACAAATGTTTCTCGGGTGAAACCGGCTAAGAAAAGTGTGGACTTGGTGATTAACGGAGTGAGCATGGACATTTCGGGAATTCCTGTTCCGATATGCACGTGCACTGGAGCTCCTCAGCAATGTTACCGTTGGGGATGTGGCGGTTGGCAATCCGCGTGTTGCACCACAAACATATCGATGCATCCTTTACCGATGAGTACTAAACGCCGTGGGGCGAGGATCTCAGGTAGGAAGATGAGTCAAGGCGCGTTTAAGAAGGTTCTTGAGAAACTCGCTTCTGATGGGTTTAACTTTGGGAATCCGATTGATCTTAAGAGCCATTGGGCTAGACATGGGACTAACAAGTTCGTCACGATCAGATGATTAGTTTCTTACTTAGCGGTGGTTTTTCCCGGGATATGATCTCTCAAATGTTGGTGTATATACACAACAAATCTGAAATCTGTGGCCTTTTTAGTTCTGTCTGCAATCTGAGTTTGATTCTGTTATCAGGTAACCATCTTCGATTTAGGGTTTGAAAGCAGAAATCCTCTCTGTTTTTATGATACATTGCTTTGTTTCTGTTATCTGTTTCTTTGTATGTGTGTCTGAGAAAATCTTCATTTTTTTTCTCTTCCTTTTTGTTATCTTTATAAACATTTTTACTGACTTGTAAGTTGTAACAGATATTCAATTTAACTAAAATGTTTTAATTTTTCAAATTACATACTAAACTAGTACAAAGCTATGATCTTTTTGGATCAAAACAAATACGAGAGACGAGAGAAAGTTGTTATATATGTCTAGAGAGATCACTGCATATTTTGCCGCCATAGCTTCAAAAGCTCTAACCTTATCTCAGTTAAACCAAATTCATGGTCAGCTCATCGTCTTCAACTATCTCCATCGACAAAGCTACTGGGTTTCGCGTCTCATCACCTCCTGCACGCGTCTCCGTGCGCCGCCTCACTACGCGCGTCTCGTTTTCAGTTCAGTGATATTCCCTAATGTCTTCGTCGTCAATTCCATGTTTAGATACTTTTCGGAGATGGATATGGCGAGTGATGCTCTTCGTCTCTATGAACAGAGGTCGTGTTGCGGGATTATGTCTGACGCTTTTTCTTTCCCTGTTGTGATCAAATCGGCTGGGAAATTTGGGGTTTTGTTTCACGCTCTTGTTGAGAAGCTGGGTTTGCTTAGGGACCCGTATGTGCGGAATGTGATGATGGATATGTATGCGAAGTATGAGTCTGTGGAGAGTGCACGCAAGGTGTTTGATAAAATTACTCAGAGAATGGGTTCTGATTGGAATGTGATGATTTCTGGGTATTGGAAATTGGGGAACAAGGAGGAAGCTTGTAAGTTGTTTTATATGATGCCAGATAGTGAAATTGATGTGGTTTCTTGGACTGTTATGATTACTGGTTTCGGGAAGGTTAAGGATTTGGAAAATGCAAGGAAGTGTTTTGATTTGATGCCGGAGAAGAGCGTTGTTTCTTGGAATGCTATGCTTTCAGGTTATGCACAGAATGGGTTTGTAGAGGAAACTCTGAGATTGTTTAACGATATGATGAGACTTGGAGTCAGGCCAAATGAGACCTCATGGGTTACTGTTATTTCCGCTTGTTCTTCCCGTGCTGATCTTTCCCTCGCTCATTCACTGGTGAAACTGATTGATGAGCAGAGAGTCAGTTTGAATTGTTTTGTGAAGACGGCATTGCTTGATATGCATGCTAAGTGCAGAGATATTCTAACTGCTAGGAGAATTTTCAACGAGTTAGGTACGGAGAGGAATCCTGTCACTTGGAATGCTATGATTTCTGGATATGTTAGAACCGGCGATTTGAGTTCGGCTAGGGAGCTTTTTGATACAATGCCTGAGCGGAATGTTGTTTCTTGGAACTCGATGATAGCTGGTTTTACTCATAACGGACAACCTGCACTAGCCATTAAGTTTTTTAAAGAGATGATTGATTCTGGAGATGCAAAGCCGGATGCAGTAACAATGATTAGTGTTCTCTCAGCTTGTGGACATATGGATGATCTAGAACTAGGTGATTGGGTTGTGAATTACATTGGTAAGAACCAGATCAAACTTAGCGTTTCAGGATACAAGTCTTTGATCTTCATGTATGCAAGGTGTGGAAACTTGAGGGAAGCAAAACGGGTGTTCAATGAAATGAAGGCAAGAGATGTGGTCTCCTATAATACGTTAATCTCAGCTTTTGGAGCTAATGGAGACGGATTTGAAACGCTGAGTTTATTCTCAAAGATGAAAGGAGAAGGCATTGAGCCAGACCATGTGACTTACTAGTGTCTTGACAGGTTGCAACCATTCAGGATTACTTGAAGAAGGCCAGAGAATATTCAAGTCGATAAGTAATCCATCGGCAGATAACTATTCTTGTATGGATGATTTATTGGGCTGAACTGGCAAGGAAAATGAAAGCTAGGAGATTGTTTGAGAAAATGCATATGCATGCACATTCAGAGTTTTAGCCTAATTCATTAAAGCGGTGTATCTGGTGAGCATTGTCGCCGAAAAATATATTTGAACACAATCCAATTTATTACAGGAACTTAATTTGGCTTTCAAACATATATGCAGTTGCCTGAATGTGGAAATATAGAGAATGGAAAGAACATGAAGTAGCTTAGGCAAGCAGCCCGCAAAAGATGCGTTCGGAAAAAGATTGACATGGATAATTGTTAAAGTATCTGGAAGACTGGTAAGGGATGAGTCATAAAGTATCCTACGATAGAGGTTAGTGGGGATAATTATGATAGGATCTTATTTCTCTTTTTGACATAGGTAACTCTTTAGGACCCACCTTGTGGAAATACGGATAAAAGCCTTCCATGAGAAGGCTAATGGTGCTTGCTTCGTGGTAAAACACCCAAGTTTGTCACTCTCTTTTGTTTTAAGAGATTATATAATCTGAATTGTGAGTAAACCACAATAGAAAACAAACACTTGTTTTGTTGCACTCATACTTTACAGTATTGATCTTACTGAGTGCTGTAAACCTCTTTCTTGATTACTGAGTTCTTGTCTAAAACCCTCTCTTCTATGGATCCGAGACTTCAACAAGCTGCTAAATCTGGAAGAATCGACGAACTGTATGCTCTGATTGATGAGAATCCGTACATACTTGAGAACATCGATGCTGTGCCATTTGTCAACACTCCCCTTCACGTAGCTGCAGCTTCTGGGAAGGTTCCATTCGCAATGGAGATGCTGAATCTTAAGCCTTCTTTTGCCAAAAAGCTGAACACAAGCGGCTACAGTCCACTGCATCTCGCTATCGACAATAATCAAAGAAAGTTCGTCTCCAGGATGCTCTGGCATGATCGCGGACTTGCTCGCGTTAAAGGGAAAAATGGCATCACACCGTTTCTTTCTCTGGTGTTAAGAGGAGATGCAGTGCTTGTGGAAGAGTGCCTCCATTTTTTTCCTGAATGTATCGAAGACGTGAGCGTGAGTTTGCAGAATGCTCTGCATCTTGCTGTGATGAAGGATAGATTTGAAGTTCTCCAAGTCCTCACTGGTTGGATCCAGAGAATGAGCCAAAATAATGCTCGCACTATCGAGATCAGTGTTCTAAATAAAAAGGATAATAGCTACAACACGGCCTTGCACATTGCAGCATATAAGAATGATCATCAGGCATGTTTTTTCCTCTTCAATTCTTTTATTTAATACTACAAATAAAAGCTCTACCATGTGAAGTGGATGGGCTTCCATTTCAAAATTACTATGAAACGAATGAACTATATATGTGAGAATCTTATTCCATTTCAGAATAAGATTCCTAAAAGAAATATTTTGTGTAGGCGGTTAAACTGTTACTAGAATGTCGGTTTGTGTCGCGGAATGTAGTAAATGGTGCTGGTTTAACATTCCTGGATATCTTAAGAAACCAGGGACAGAGAGCTGCAGGTGGAGACTTAAGAAGCCAGGGACAGAGTGCCGCAGGTGGAGACTTGGATTTAGAACAGGTTGTTCTAAAAACGGGGTGTAAAGAGGCTTCGTCGGTGCCAAAAGCCAAGGCAAGGTCTGAATTGTTGAAATCACCATTCACTTTCTGGACATACTGCTCCACGAACATGAGACGCCTAAGGTCTAACACCTCAGATGAAGCTCGTGGATTGTTCCTGATTGTATGCACTTTGATAATAACAGCTACTTATCAGACTGCCCTCCAGCCTCCCGGAGGTGTACACCAATCCGAGGATGCAAATGCGGGTTCCGTGGTGATGAAACAGACATTCTTCATCCTTCTTTGGGTTTCCAACTCCATTGGTTTCTGCTGCGCTGTATTCTACACCTTTTGTCTCATACCACAAAATGCTTTGTTTACGTCATGGTTCATTTACATTGGGACATCTCTGTGCGTTTCTTATGCACTAGCAATGGCGATAATCTCACCACACCCTCTATTGTTTCTCTCCGCGACCCTCGCCTTCTTCCTGCTTTTTGCTCTCTATCTCTTGTTGGACGCTTCCGTAACCTTTCAATATTATTTTTTGCTAAGAGCCATTCAATACATAACATCTCTCTTATGAGTTATGACTTGGAATGTAATGTTTCAAATAGTAATTGGCTTATATATACTGTATATAAAAAAAATCTTGGTATGTATTCCCTCTGTTCCTAAAAAAATAATTTTTTTACAAAAAAATTTTGTTTCAAAAAGATTGAGTTTTTACAGTTTTCTATGCACTTTTACAAATTCCAAAACAAATACTGAAATACTATTGGTTAAACTTTATTGAAAACTGTAAATCGTAGAAATCAATGCGTTTTCTTAATAACCGTGCATTACCTTAAACATCTATTAATTAGGAACGGAGGGAGTATAATGAGTTTCATCAGACTTTCGGAGATAAAGTTGATAGAATAAGTTTGATACTAAAAGGAAGAAACTAGTTGGCATAGAGAGAGTGATTTAGTGATACTATTTTGATATTGATACCATAATTATCCCATAGACACTACAAGCAAGAAGAAAAAAAGCATTTTCTTTCTTTCTCTCTGCACATCTGAAACAGCTGTTCAATCTTTTAGTACAAGAGTGAAAACTTTCTCCTCTCTCACATTCTCTAATGCTATATTATCACCTTCAAGCTTTGATTTTCTTCTTGTTACTGCAACTATAGCATTTGTACTGTTGATGTACTCAGCTTTTAGAGTGCCACATAATTGCCTTTGAATATATACAAGATGTGAGCGTGAATGGCCAAAAGAGCCAAAGAAATGCTCGCTCTACCGAGTATGCTGAAGGATTGAACTTGTTGAAGGTGGAGACTTGGAACAAGTTGCTCTAAAAACTGATGAAAACGTTTGATTTCTTCAAATCGCCATTCACATTTTGGACCTACTGCTCCACGCACACAAGACGCATAAGTTCCAACTCTTCAGACGAAGCTCTTTGCTAATCACAGCCACTTACCAAACCGTTCTCCAGCCTCCGGGAGGTGCAAACCAATCCGAGAGTAATTCGAACGATGCAAATGCAGGTGCTGTGGTGACGAAACAAGCATTTTTCGCTGCCCTTTTTGTTTCAAACACTATAGGCTTTTGTTGCGCTATCTTTTACACGTTTTGTCTCTTACCACTACAAAATCTGTTCACGGCATGCTTCCATTGGATAGGGGTGTCTCTGTGTGTTTCTTATGCGCTCGTAATTTCACCACACCCTCTACTGTTTCATGAGTTTTCCTTTATTTCTTATGATGGAAGTTTTCATAGGCCTAAGGTGGAGCCATAGGAAGGGGGATGCAACATTTGCCACTTAGCTGAAACAGAGAAAGACTCTGTGAAAATAAGAGATTATTAAGTCATAAAGTGTCTTAAATATAGTTGGGTGGGCAAATATCATTGATTGGTAAAATGGCGAGTGGTAGGAAACTCTTTAGGACCCACTTGGTGTAAACATGGAAATGAGCTCGTGAACACTCCCCTTCACATAGTTGCAGCTTCTGGGAAAATAGCATTTGCCGTAGAGATGCTGAATCTTAAGCCTTCATTTGCAAGAAAGCTGAACACGAATGGGTACAGTCCATTGTACCTTGCGGTTGAAAATGATCAACAAGATTTCGTCACTTGGCTGCTCAGGATTGATCCAAGCCTTGCTCGCGTTAAAGGTAGAGGAGGCATCACTCTTTTCCATCTCCTAGTGTTAAGAGGGCATGTTGATCTTGTGGCAGAGTGCCTCATAACTTCCCCTCAATGTATCCAAGATGTGAGCGTGAATGGCCAAAATGCTTTGCATCTTGCTGTGGACCTGTGGTGAATGATAGATTTGAAGTTCTCCAAGTTTTGACCGGATGGATCCAAATAATGAGCCAAAGAAACGCTCGCTCTATCGAGTATACTGTTCTGAATAAAAAGGATTTAACCGATAACACGGCTTTGCACCTTGCAGCATATAAGAATGATCATCAGGCATGCTTTGTTTTTCTTCAAATTCTCTTTTATTTCAGCCAAATTTGACTGGTGTGTGTGAATGATCCATTTTTACGCAGGTGGTGAGATTGTTACTAGAATGTCGCCTGGTGCTACGGAACGAAGTAAATGGTGATGGTTTAACATTTCTAGATATCTTAAGAACACAGGGAAAAATCAATGAAAGTGGAGACTTGGAACAAGTTGCTCGAAAAACCGGGTGCAAGGAAGCAGCTTCTCTGCCCAAAATGATGAAACCATATGATTTCTTGAAATCACCAATCACATTTTGGACCTATTGCTCCACGCATACAAGACGCATAAGTTCCGATACTTCAGAAGAAGCTCGTGGAGTCTTCTTGATTATATGCACTTTGATAATCACAGCTACTTACCAAACCGCTCTACAGCCTCCGGGAGGTGTAAACCAAACCGAGGGTCAAGCAATGATGAAACAGACATTCTTCATTGTCATATGGGTTTCTAACACTATAGGCTTTTGTTGTGCTATATTCTACACCTTTTGTCTCTTACCAGCTAGAGGTTTGTTGACATTCTGGTTCTTTTATATAGGAGCATACCGACTTAGTTGGATATTGTGATGCGGATTGGGCCGGAGATAGGAATGATAGGAAGTCTACAACCTCTATGCGTTTCTTACTCACTAGCAATGGCTGTAATATCACTACACCCTTTACTGTTTCTCTCCGCGTGCTTTGGCTTGTACCTTCTTTTTCCTCTCTATGTTTTGATGGAAGTTTTTGTGGGGCAATGGCGGAGACATCAAACAGTAGCATCTGATCCAGGATGATCTGGAAGCTTTGATACAACATTTATCACCTTAATGCAGTAGAAGAGAGACTTTGCAACCCTTAAACATATATGCCATGTCCGTTGTGAGATTTGATTGTAATAATGTTCCATTTTGTACTTAATTAGCTTTCTTCTATATACATGTTAGTAATGTAGTACTGTTTCAGGAAGAAAAAAGACTAAATGCAGTTTAAAGAGTCCCATTTTTTTTTTGTTATTGTTTCTTCTCCCACATGTACATGTGAATTCTTGTTTCTTTATTGTTTCTTACTTTTATGAAAATTTCTGCAGTTATTGTCCTCTTGTTCAACATTTGTCACCTTATTGCAATAGAAGACAGGACTCTTTTCTTGATTTCTGAGGTTTCTGCCAAAAGCTCTGTCTCCATGGATCCGAGACTACAACATGTTGCAGAATCCGGAACATCAATGACTTTTATGCTCTGGTAGATGAGAATCAAAGAAAGTTCGTCTCCAGGATGCTCTGGCATGATCGCGGCCTTTCTCGCGTTAAAGGGGAAAATGGCATCACGCCTTTTCTTTCCCTAGTGTTAAGAGGAGATGCAGTGCTTGAGTACCTCCGTGCTTCTCCTGATTGTATCGAAGACGGGAGCGTGAGTTTGCAGAATCTCTGCATCTTGCTGTGATGAATGACAGATTTGATGTTCTCCAAGTCCTCACTGGTTGGTGTAGGACCAAAATTATGGAGCACTACGAATCAGTGATAAACTACGATAAGAAAGACGTTTAAGGGAAGAAGAGAGTTGCGGAGGCGAGACGAATCTCTTTCCTTAACCCTTTGAATCACCCGTAGTGCGACGAGATGACTGATTCAAGGATCCCAGGATACAACCACAAAACAACCGTATTTGCAATCACTCAAATCACGGCTCTAACGAACTTAACACTACGATACTCTCAAGACACAAAACTTACTTTTGGAGAGATTGCTGGATAGTTTTTCTTTTGGATTTTCGTTTCTGAGTCAATGGAATGAGAATCACAAAGGTCTTATTTATAACCTAAGAAGTGAGTCTGAATTCTCAAACGTTTGTAACGTTTTTAGGAATTAAGAGCTGAAATAATGGGTGAGTTTATGGTCAAACTTAATGCACATGACATCTTTGACCAGATTTTTAATTGAATGAAAAATTCAAAAATAAAGTTCAAAACTGATGCGGATCAAAGACCACGAGACCTAAGTGTCCTAAGTGTCCTAAGTGTCAAATAAAGACCACGCCCACGCCCACGCCCACGCCCATTCCCGGTTAAATTCGGTTCAGTCCGGGTTGGCTCGCGTGAGTTTATCTCCACCCAAGCTCCATGTTTTTAAACTAAAACATGAGCTTCCTCTCTTATATACTAGAGGAATATTTTACACATAACAGATGTGGGACAAGTTTATACATATCCCTTTTATTTACTCCAGTTTTTATTTAGCCCACAGGCTTAAAACCCATTTCTCTTCACCACTCAACATATTTTTTTAATAAGGCCCAAAGGCCTTATATTAAAAAAAACCGTTCCAACAATCCCCCACATGAATAGAAATGACTCTAAACTTATGCAGACTTGACTGACTGAACAAACATATGCAGACTCGACTATACTAGACTTTGACAGACTTTTGAGAGTATACGAAAATGTAACTATATCTGAGAGGTAGCTTTTTTCAGCTTTGAACCAATCATTTTAATTTCTGTCGGGTTTACTTGGCCAGGAGGTGAACATGATGTCTTGAACCACCCGGACGTTAATGTAAACCTAGACAACAGTTATTGCATAGCAACATTTTCTCGTAGAGATCGGTTCTCTATTGTGTTCATTTTGGCCTTGAACATTCCTGGTAATCATGAGTGAACTTGGAGAATATAGCCTTACTTTCATTCTCCTAGAAACGGCCGCATTTCACACTCACTAGGTGATCTTCCATCAACTTTGTTTTAAAGAAGCATCCTGTATTACTTCACTGATATCTCAAAGTTATGGAATCATTAAAAGCTAATGCTTATCCTTATCACACACAGGTAACACTGTTTATCATCCTAGGAACTGGGTATATACATTGTCTCACAGTGTTTTTCTCTTACTCAGCTTTATTTCGTTGGCCCTTTGAACCTATGTCGTGGGATTACCAGTGACATAAGTGGGGTATCCATTAAGCGTCGTGTTCTGTTATAGGCTTTAAACCCATTCCTCTTGATGATTTAACAACTTGATCTCTCGGCAAACTTTTTGTGAACGGATCAGCTAAGTTTTCAGCCGACTTGATATAATCTATCGTGAGTACTCCAGTGGAGATCAGTTGTCTTATGGTTTTATGTCGCCTCCGAATATGACGAGATTTACCATTATATAGCTTATTTAGTGCCCGGGATATAGCCGATTGACTATCACAATGTACCCGTAAAGCTGACACTGGTTTTTCCCACATAGGGATATCTTCTAAAAAGTTTCGAAGCCACTCTGCTTCTTCCGCAGCTTTGTCTAAAGCTATGAACTCGGACTCCATGGTTGATCTAGCCAGGAGGGTTTGTTTAGAAGATTTCCAGGATACTGCTGCACCAGCCAGGGTAAAGACATATCCACTTGTAGATTTCGAGTTTCTAGAATCAGAAATCCAATTGGCATCACTGTAGCCTTCTAATACCGCTGGTTCTTTACCATAGTGCAACCCATAACTCTTGGTATATCGGAGATAGTTTAAGACCCTCGTTATGGCCTTCCAGTGAGTATGACCTGGATTACTCGTGTATCGACTTAACACATTAACAGAATGTGCCAAATCTGGTCTAGTGCAATTTGTTAAGTACATTAGACTTCCTATCACTCTTGCATATTCTACCTGTGAAACTGCATCACCTGAATTTTTCGTCAGGTGAAGTTGAGGATCCAGGGGAGTTTTTGCAGTTCCGTTTGAGTAGGTCTTGAACCTCTCAAGTATCTTGTCAGCATAATGATCTTGAGTTAGAGTTATTCCTTTGGAAGTTCTTACGATCTTGATTCCAAGGATTACTTCCGCTAAACCCATGTCTTTCATGTCAAACTTTCCCTTGAGCATGGTTTTAGTTTTATTAATAATATCCTTATTACTTCCAATAATAAGCATATCATCTACATATAAACACAATAAAATGTATCCTTGTGGGGTACTTTTTATGTATATACATTTATCACATTCATTTATGCTGAACCCATCTGTCATCATTACATTGTCAAATTTTTCATGCCACTGTTTAGGAGCTTGTTTAAGTCCGTATAGTGATTTGACAAGTCTACACACTTTGTGTTCTTGTCCTGGGATGACAAACCCTTCGGGTTGTTTCATATATATTTCCTCTTCTAAATCACCATTTAGAAATGCCGTTTTGACATCCATTTGATGAATTTCAAGGTCCCGTAAAGCAGCAACGCCTATTAATATGCGGATGGAGGTTATTCTCGTTACTGGAGAATAAGTGTCGAAGAAATCCAGACCTTCTTTTTGCCTGAATCCTTGAACCACAAGTCTAGCTTTGTACTTGTCTATATCTCCATCAGTTTTCAGTTTTGTTCTGAAGATCCATCTATTCCCAAGAGCTTTGCACCCTTCAGGTAGCTCAGTTATCTCATAAGTATTATGTTGTAGGATGGAATCCATCTCATCATTGACGGCTTCTTTCCAAGAAGGCGCGTCCGGAATGGACATTGCTTCCGAAAAAGTTTTTGGCTCATTTTCAGCAAGAAAGACTACCAAGAAATCAGAACCAAAGTTTTTCTCTTTACGAGGTCTTTTACTTCGTCTAAGGTTGATTTCATCCTCTGTTTCTTCATCATTTATAGTAGTACCAGAGTTACTTGCCTCATTTCCTAAGGTAAGATCATCTCTTTGTTCACGAGCCCTTTTATTACTCTTTTTTTCTTTACGCGGAAACACGGTTTCAAAGAAGTAAGCATTTCTTGACTCCATTATCGTGTTTGCATCTATGTCTGGAACATCAGATTTTAGTACCAAAAATCGATAGGCATTACTATTATGCGCATATCCGATGAAAATGCAATCTACCGTCTTAGGTCCTATCGTTGCCTTTTTCGGTGGTGGAATTGCAACTTTTGCTAGGCACCCCCACACTTTCAGGTGTTTATACGAAGGTATAATACCTTTCCAAAGTTCATATGGCGTTTTGCCAGTAACTTTGTGTGGAATTTTGTTGAGGATATAATTTGTGGTAAGCAAAGCTTCCCCCCACATGTTCTGGGCTAACCCAGATTCCTGCAACATCGCATTCATCATCTCTTTAAGAGTTCGGTTTTTTCGTTCCGCAACTCCATTAGATTCAGGTGAATAAGGAGCGGTTGTCTGATGGATGATGCCATGTTCTCTACAGAACGCCTCAAACGGTCCATCATATTCGCCTCCTCTATCACTTCTAACTATTTTGATAGTTTTATTAAGTTGATTTTCTAATTCCAACTTATATTCTTTGAATTTCTCCAATGCTTCATCTTTACTCCGTAGTAAATAAACGTGACAATATCTAGTACAATCATCGATGAAGGTTATGAAGTATTTCTTTCCACCTCTGGTTTGAATATATTTTAAATCACACAAGTCTGTATGAATCAAACCAAGAGGTTCCGTTTTTCGGTCCACACTCGGTGATGGTTTTTTCGTGAGTTTTGCTTCAACACATATTTCACATTTGCGTTTGCTTATTTTCTGTTTAGGGATTAAATTCATGTTCATTAATCTACTCATAGATTTAAAGTTAACATGACCTAAACGTTCATGCCATAATTCAAATGACTCAGAGACATAAGCAAAAGAATTCTTATTCATCTTCTTCTTCGAGGTAGAAGCCTCGGTTACAACAGTTTTGGCATTATTGCCTACATCAATTATGGCATCATTGCCTACAACATTCTCACGAATCACAGCCTCAACAGACATCTTAAACAACCCATCACAAACAAAACCCTTACCCAAAAACATTCCGTACTTAGAGAGGACCAGCTTATCCGCTTCAATTTTCATTGCGAATCCATGCTTGCTCAAAAGTGAACCTGAAATCAGATTCTTCCTCATGTCCGGAACGTGGGCAACGTTGTTAAGGATGAGCTCACGGGCAGATGTCATTTTCAGAACAACCTTGCCATAACCTGCAATCTTTGAGGTTGCGGAGTTTCCCATGAAGAGCTTCTCATTGCTATTATTCTTCCGGTAAGTCGAGAAACTCTCTCGGTCCATGCATATGTGCCTAGTAGCACCAGTATCAAACCACCAAGTCTTTGGGTGGCTCTCGGCCACGTTTGCTTCGGTGACAACCGCACACATGTCAGCTTCGGTAAGATTGGCCTCATATTTGTTAGATTGCCGAGGGACCATCTTAGTGCGACATTCAAAGGATTTGTGTCTCACCTTATGGCAAATGTTGCAAGTTCCAGTGAACTTCGGCTTTGAAGTATCACCACCACCACCACCCTTATGCTTGAACTTTTGAGTGTGTTGAGGAGCCACTTTTCCTTTTCCCTTGTCTTGCCTTCCCTTATTCTGCCACTTTGCTTGCTTGGGAACATTATGGTGCTCCGCCACGTTCACATTAGGATCGCGAAAGACCACACCAACTTCGAGTTCCCTCCGGTTTTGAGACTCGATACGAAGTTTCATGACAAGGTCTTCTAGACTCATCCATTTCTTCTTCAATTTAAGGTAGTTCTTGAAGTCTGTCAACCCCGGAGGAAGCTTCTCGATCACGCAAGCAACCTGGTAGGTCTCGCAAATCCTCATGCCTTCAGCATGAATCTCATGAAGAAGATTTTGTACCTCATTGACTTGTTCCATCAACGGACGAGAGTCAACCATCTTGTAATGTTCAAACTTAGCCACCGCATGTTTCTGCGAACCAGCATCTTCCGAGCGATACTTCTTATCCAAAGATTCCCACAACGCCTTAGATGTCTCAACATTGGCGTAGACGTTGAATAATTGGTCATTCAAACGACTCTGGATGTATCCTTTGCACAAGAAATCACCGTGGTCCCAGGCATGAACACTCGCAAGTGCTCGAAAATCAGTATTATCCGCCGAGAGAAGGGGTTTCACTTCCTTGACGTACTTCTCGAGATTCAACGTGGTCAAGTAAAAGTACATCTTTTTCTGCCACATCTTGAAGAACCTTCCATCAAACTTGTCCGGAAGCAATCTAGCAGAATTTCCTGAAGGAATCTGCACCGTTGGATACGAAGGAGGGACTACGGTTTGCACCGTTGGAGGGACCATCGCAGATGTAGCATGAACAGCCACAGAGGGAGGAGCATACATCGTCACACCGCTAGTGGGAATCGCCACAGTGACAAACGGGGAAGAACCAAACTGCATGTCTACCAACATCTCGTTAAGTCCGCTTCTAATCACATCGTCGTTGGTGTTCACGGTGGAGACATTAGCAGCCGCACTCGCCGCAGCTAGGGCAGCATCAACATTGGAAACATTCTGGTTCTGAGCATCCATTTTTTCTATCAAAAACAGAGACCAAACAATGGAATCAGTTTCGATTTAGTGTGACAAATAAAATCGTAAGTTTTCTATATTATAAAGAAAACAACAATCTCGATAATCAGTTTTAGAATCGCAATTTAAAACAGTTATCAGATTACACAGTAATAATTCAGAATCGCAATTCAAATCAATTATCAAATTACCCAATAATAATTCAGAATCGCAATTCAAGAAAAATTATCGAATTTAAGAGTTTAACCGTTCGCAAACGTTAAACAAATCGTGTTCTTCCCGAACAGAAAACATTCAACGAAAACGTTTATGAGACGATCGCGATACGAGCTCTGTAACAAACGTTTCTATTATCGAGTTTTTGTTATCGCAATTCAATCCGTCTGATGTTTATGAAAACAACAGCCGGATTTCAAAGGGTTAAGATTGTAGGACCAAAATTATGGAGCACTACGAATCAGTGATAAACTACGATAAGAAAGACGTTTAAGGGAAGAAGAGAGTTGCGGAGGCGAGACGAATCTCTTTCCTTAACCCTTTGAATCACCCGTAGTGCGACGAGATGACTGATTCAAGGATCCCAGGATACAACCACAAAACAACCGTATTTGCAATCACTCAAATCACGGCTCTAACGAACTTAACACTACGATACTCTCAAGACACAAAACTTACTTTTGGAGAGATTGCTGGATAGTTTTTCTTTTGGATTTTCGTTTCTGAGTCAATGGAATGAGAATCACAAAGGTCTTATTTATAACCTAAGAAGTGAGTCTGAATTCTCAAACGTTTGTAACGTTTTTAGGAATTAAGAGCTGAAATAATGGGTGAGTTTATGGTCAAACTTAATGCACATGACATCTTTGACCAGATTTTTAATTGAATGAAAAATTCAAAAATAAAGTTCAAAACTGATGCGGATCAAAGACCACGAGACCTAAGTGTCCTAAGTGTCCTAAGTGTCAAATAAAGACCACGCCCACGCCCACGCCCATTCCCGGTTAAATTCGGTTCAGTCCGGGTTGGCTCGCGTGAGTTTATCTCCACCCAAGCTCCATGTTTTTAAACTAAAACATGAGCTTCCTCTCTTATATACTAGAGGAATATTTTACACATAACAGATGTGGGACAAGTTTATACATATCCCTTTTATTTACTCCAGTTTTTATTTAGCCCACAGGCTTAAAACCCATTTCTCTTCACCACTCAACATATTTTTTTAATAAGGCCCAAAGGCCTTATATTAAAAAAAACCGTTCCAACAGTTGGATCCAGAGAAGGAGCCAAAACAATGCTCACTCTACTGAGCTCCATGTTCTGAATAGCTGGGATTATAACTACAACACGGCATTGCACCTTGCATCATATAAGAATGAACATCAGGCATGTTTTATTTTCCATCTCAAAAATTAAGATTCTTTCCAATATGAGTTTCTAAAATATGATGACCTATTTTTGTGTAGGCGGTTAAACTGTTACTAGAATGTCCGTTGATGATGCGAAACAGAGTAAATGGTGCAGGTTTAACATTCCTTGATGTCTTAAGAAACCAGGGACAGAATGCTGCTGCAGGTGGAGACTTTGGATTTAGAGCAACTTGTTCTAAAGACCGGGTGTAAAGAGGCGGCGCCGGTGCCTAAATCCAAGGAAAAGTCTGAATTGTTGAAAGCACCAATCACTTTCTGGACATACTGCTCCACGCGCATAACACGCCTAAGATCTAGCATTTCAGATGAAGCTCGTGGGGTGTTCCTGATTGTGTGCACTTTGATAGTAACAGCCACTTATCAGACTGCCCTGCAGCCTCCCGGAGGCGTACACCAATCGGAGGATGCAAATGCCGGTTCCGTGGTGATGAAACAGACATTCTTTACTTATTTGGGTTTCCAACACCATAGGTCTCTCCTGTGCTGTACTCTACACCTTTTGTCTCATACCATTAGATAGTTTGTTTGCAACTTGGTTCTTTTGGATAGGGTCATCTCTGTGCGTTTCTTATGCACTAGCAATGGCGGTAATCTCACCACATCCTCTAGTGTTTCTTTCCGTGACCTTCGCCTTCTTCCTTCTTTTTTCTATCTATCTCTTGTTGGAAGTTTTCCTAGGCTACTGGCGTAGGCATGAAAAGTAGCATTTGATTCCCGAATCCGAGTGTTCTGGTTTTGGAAGGTAAGAGGGGATTGAAAATGCATATGATGTCACCTCTTAACATATGACCTGTCTCTAGTATGAGTTGCGACTTGGAATGTAATGTCACAAGTAGTAATTGGCTTATATATGAATCAACATGAGCGCTAAGGATCTTCGTTTCGACAAAAATGGATGAAAGAGATGTTGCCTTTTCTAATACTTTAATCTCTCAGCTTTTACAGCTAATGGAGACGGAGTTGAATTATTCTCAAAGACAGAAAGAAGAAGAATTATGGTTTTGGAAGATGAAAAATGTAATTATAATGTTCCATTATGTAATTGATTAGCTCCTATATACATGGTCGTAATGCAATGTTGTTTCACGAAGAAAAGACTAGCTGCAATATAGAGAGTCCCACTTGGTCATTTTGTACTGTTTCTTCTCCCACATGTAAATGTGATTTCTTGTTTCTTTATGGTTTCTTACATTGGTTCGTTGGTTCTTGCTTGGAAGCTTTTAGTAAAGGCAATTTCTAAAATTATTGTCTTCTTGTTTTAACTGTAATCAATCTCTTGCTGCGTTCTGTCACCAACTTTTTCTTGATTACTAGCTGAGTATTCTGCCAGAAGCCCTCTCTTCATGGATCCGAGACTACAACACGCTGCAGAATCCGGAAGCATCAATGCCGTATCATTTGTCACCACTCCGCTACACGTAGCTGCAGCTTCAGGGAACATACCATTCGCCATGGAAATGATGAATCTTAAACCGTCCTTAGCAAGAAAGCTGAACACAAGTGGATACAGTCCATTGCATCTTGCAGTGGAAAACATCAAAGAGAGTTTATAACATGGATGCTCTGGCTTGATCTCGGCCTTGCACGAGTTAAAGGAAGAGAAGGCATCACGCCTTTCCATCTCATAGCGGTAAAAGGTGACGCAAATCTTGTGGCAGAGTGTCTCATGTCTTACCCTGAATGTATCTGAGATGTGAATGTGAATGGTCATAATGCTCTTCACCTTGCTGTAATGAATGATAGACTTGAAGTTCTCCAAATCATCACTGGTTGGATCCAAAGAACGAGCCAAAGAGAATCCGCTTCACCGAGTCTGATATCTTGAATCGAAAAGATTTATCTCACAATACGCCTTTGTATCTTGCAGCATATCAAGAAGATCATCAGGCAAGGTTCCCAAAGCTTTGATTTTCTGTGGTTACTGAATGATCTATTTTGTGTCATAATTGGACTGATTGTAGGATACATGTATGCAGATGGTGAAACTCTTATTAAAATGTCAGCTGGTGAAGCCGAACGAAGTAAGTAATGATGGTTTAACATTTCTTGATGTCTTAAGAATTCAAGAACAGGGTAGAGACTTGGATTTGGAACAAGTTGTTGTAAAATCCGGGTGCAAGGAGGCGGCTTCTCTTCCAAAACTTCAAGTCACCAATCACTTTCTGGGCTCATTGCTCCATTGGCGTCAGACGCCTAAGGTCCGACACTTCAGAAGAAGGCCGTGCAGTCTTCTTGATCATATGTACTTTGATAATTACATCCACTTATCATTCTCTTGCTGCGTTCTGTCACAAACTTTTTCTTGATTACTAGCTGAGTTTTCTGCCAAAAGCGCTCTCTTCATGGATCCGAGACTGCAACACGCTGCAGAATTCGAAAGCATCAATGAATTTTATGCTCTGATTGATGAGAATCCTTACATTCTTGATAACATCAATGCTGTGCCATTTGTCAACACTCCGCTCTACATAGCTGCAGCTTCTGGAAACATACCATTCGCCTTGGAAATGATGAATCTTAAACCATCCTTTGCAAGAAAGCTGTGGATACAGTCCATTGCATCTTGCAGTGGAAAAAGATCAAAGAGAGTTTATAACATGGCTGCTCTGGCCTGATCCCGGCCTTGCACGAGTTAAAGGAAGAGAAGGCATCACGCCTTTCCATCTCGTAGCGGTAAAAGGTAACGCAAATCTTGTGGCAGAGTGTCTCATGTCTTACCCTGAATGTATCCGAGATGTGAATGTGAATGGTCATAATGCTCTTCACCTTGCTGTAATGAATGATAGACTTGAAGTTCTCTAAATCATCACTGGTTGGATCCAAAGAACGAGCCAAAGAGAATCCGCTTCAACCGAGTCTGATATCTTGAATCGAAAAGATTTATCTCACAACACGCCTTTGCAACTTGCAGCATATAAAGAAGATCATCAGGCGAGGTTTTTTCTTTGGTTTATGAATGATCTATTTTGTGTCATAATTGGACTGATTGTACGATACATGTATGCAGATGGTGAAACTCTTATTAAAATGTCAGCTGGTTAAGCCGAATGAAGTAAATGGTGATGGTTTAACATTTCTTGATATCATAAGAAACCAAGAACAGGGTAGAGACTTGGATTTGGACCAAGCTGTTGAAAAGACCAGGTGCAAGGAGGCGGCTTCTCTTCCAAAACTGAAGAAAACGTCTGATCACTTTAAGTCACCAATCACTTTCTGGGCTTATTGCTCCATTGGCATCAGACGCCTTAGGTCCGACACTTCAGAAGAAGGTTGCGCAGTGTTCTTGATCATATGTACTTTGATAATCACATCCACTTATCAAACCGCTCTACAGCCTCCCGGAGGTGTACACCAATCAGAGAATGGTGGTTCCGCAGCAATGAAACAGACGTTCTTCATCATCCTCTGGATTTCCAACACTAAAGGCTTCTGCTGCGCTCTACTCTACACATTTTGTCTCCTACCACTCGGTAGCTTCTTTAGCACATGGTTCTTCTGGATCGGGGCGTCTCTGGGAGTTTCTTATGCGCTCGCTATGGCTGTAATCTCACCAAACCCTCTGTTGTATCTATGTGCAGCCTTCGCTTTACACCTGCTCGTTCCTATGTATCTCTTGGTGGAAATTTTCATAGCCCTGAAGCTGAGCCATCTGAAGGCTAGGACTTGAGAATGCAAAGTACATATAACCTTTCAACATATATAAACAGTGAGGATTGAATGTAATGTAAATTAAGCTTTTGATACCAGGAAGAAGAAACTAATTGACATAGACCAGGAAAGCTTAAAAACAGAATTTTCTGAGAAACACAAGGCAAATTAGTCACATAGCATTTAGACATTTAACAGCAAAATCAAAAGACAAGAAAACGAAAAAAAAGAGACAATACTAACTGTAAGATGTCTCAATCCCATTACGACTACACAATCAAAAGCCTTCTTTTTCTTCTTCTCCCATCTAAACACTTGTTCTGTCTTCTGTTCAACTGTGAAAACTTTCTCCTCTTTCACAGTCCCTAATGTTATCACCTTTTCAAGCTTTAATTTTCTTGTTGGTACTGCAAGTGGGGCATTTGTAATGTTTGATGTGCTCAGCCTTTGCGGGTGTGATCTTCACACATTTTCCATGGAACCATTTCTCGCAAGCATCGCAACATATCCAGAACTCATCTCCTCCATAGTTGTCTCCACACGCGCCACAAACCGCACCTTGTTCGTCATCTTCCTCATCATCTCCGCTGTCATCATCTTCTCTTGGTGGTGGGGACATCTTTGAAGCCTTAGTGTGAGATTCGGATTGACGAGGCTGCATGATAAACCACAAAGGAGTAAGCAAAGATAAGATACCATCAAAGATACACAGAGACAAAATATGGAAGACAGAAGCTTCTACCTTGCCACCGCTAGACTTGCTTTTGCTACTGTTGTGATTAACAATTTGATCCTTGGATTGCTTTGGATTGCCAGCTACAATCTCGAAAATGGTTGGGAGATCATTGATCATCTGGAAGAGTCTCTTCCTGAGAAGAATTAACAAGCTTAGAGGCAAGACAACTAATAAGCTGATTGGCTTTACAATATCAGGAAACAAACACTATTCTTTGACAGTTCCACAAACTTGAATTCAAGAGAAGAATTAGAGGGTCACATGAACTTTGAGATTTATACAACTTAATGAAACTGATTCAGCTTGGTGTGATTCACAACAGTTGTGGATTCACTTCTCTCTACCGAAGTAAAGGATATCGAAAATGATAATCACTTCTTAGAGCTTTTTCACAAATAATTTGAGTAATCACTTCTTAGAGCTTTTTCACAGATAATTTGAGTTTAAAGGTGTACCAAAGATTGCTACTATCATCACCAACAACAACTATGCGGTGATATGATGCTAGAACACTGTAGCTACCATAATTAATGGTCACTGTAGCTTTGCCAGTGTACAATCAAAACTAATAGAACACTGAGCAGAGAAGGAATATTACCGCTCATTCTTCCCAAATCCGAAACGTGCTCCAAAGTAAAATGCAACAGAGATAAGCCATGAATCACTGTGAACAGCAACCAAAGATATCCAGTCTTTTTCTTGCATTCCGTCCCTTGCGAAATTGATGCCTAACGCTGGCTCAGGAAGCTCAGGAGGGACCTCCTCGACAGGGAGATTAACCTCCCAAGTCTCATTTGGAAGTCCATAAAGACACAAGTTTTCCTTATCTGCATACATGTAGAAAATTCATCTTAGCTACTCACAAACACTTAAAGTCTCCAATCTGTTCAAATATCAGGAAACCATGAAAAAAAAATCAGACAGACAACTACACTGATGAGGAATGTAATCAAAGATCAAACTACGGCCAAAGGAGATAGCTAGAACACAAAATCCTGAGTAAAAATACAAATCTAATCAGGAAAACTATAGTTAAAGTAATCCAACCAAAACAGTAACGAAAGATCAGTGGACAAACTCATCAAGCAAAAAATGCATTTCCCATCACAAATTCTTCCCTAATACAGTTCAGGAAGCGATTCTTGCACTGAAAACAATATAAGCTAAACACTAGTTCAACGATAAACACTTGCTCAAATAAGCCAGAGAAGAATCAATTGCGCAACGAAGTTATACAAGGTGACGAAATAACTCACCAGGGTCACACTGATTGTAAAACATCTGTACATCTGCAACAAGAAAACAAAAAATGAGTAGACGGAGAATCGTCAAATCCCAGGAAAAGAAAAACCAAGAACATGAACAAGAAAGGCGAAATTGTTGGGAAGAAAACCAAATTGAAAAAACATAAAAACTTGCAAATTTATACAGCTCATTGCTTATACTCTGAGAAACAAATTAGCTCAGATTCAAAAGAGAAAGAGAAAGAGAAAGAGAAAGAGATGGAGCTGACCTGTAGAGAGAGCCTTGATAAGACCAGCTCTTCGACCCCTGAAGTCACTAAACACCTCTTCGACAGTGCGAGATATAGGATTCTGAATTCCCTCCATTTACTGAAATCAGCCTCACAAACGCCGGGGGAGAATGCGTCGGAAGTGAGATGCAAACCCAAAACAGAAAGCCAAGATTGGCTTTTTCCGTTCAAGGAAAATTGGGTACTTGGATTTGGTAGTGGGGAAGAGAAAATCTATGATCTTTGAGAGAAATTTAATTGGGAAAATTTAGAGAAATTGAGAAGAGAGCAGAGCTATGAAAAGAAAAGAAAAAACCCTAAAAACGAAAAGGAAAGGAAAGGAGACAAAAGACAATTTGGGGGCTGGGGAACCATGGATCAGATAACTGCGACAAATATATGTATTTCTTATTTCATTTTAATATTTATCTACATACTAAAGTATTTAAATATACTTCTTTTTTTTGCTCTGGTTAAATTCCAATATTTTGAAGACTCCAGATATTTAAGGCAGGTTCTAATAACATTAAAACTACTAATGTACTAGTTAAAACTATGGAAGTGACTAGTGATAAGATGTTGGCTTGGAATTGACTAGTGATAAAATTATGATTTTGACTTTTCAATGGTTGCACGGAGATCCTTTTTTATTAATCATTAATTTAATAAATTGAATGTAGACTAAACCGTCTTAGATGAATAAACATATTGATTTACATGTATAAACTTCTTATTTATATATATATATCTCGTTATTGATTTTTATCAAATTAAGTGATATTTTTTTTGGTAGTACTTAAAGATTTTTTTTTTAAATATATTAGGCCAAAAAAAAACCCGTGGACGATACATTAACTATTTCTACGCATATTAGAACATATATAGAGTTGTTGAGATCTGATCATTAATGGAATTTTATCTTTCACCTTTAACCTGGATTTAGAATTCTTAACCTTATGGTACTCTTACGACTTTGCCTTAGTATTTGTTGTTAAAAGCAACATGTAGATGTGTGTGTTGGTTAGCAACAAAAAAAAACAGGTAGATGTGTAGAAAAGATTGTAAAAACAATATTTATTTGGAAAGCAAAAAAGCTCTAACTTATTAGAATAAATTCTCATGTTCAAGGTGTTAATATTTAGTAATAATCCTTTATCCAATGTGTTTCTTATACAATAATCAGTTATTCTAGTTTATAAACTTAAATGTTTTTTTCATGCACATTCTATAACATGAAGATGACACTTATGGCGTAAGGTATATGTAGAAGGAATTTAAAAGGCAAGAAACTTTGACTTGATAGGCAATAAAATAAAAGTCGTTGGGAAGGGTACTATACTCTTTAAAGAGTTGAATGATCGCCAAAGATTGAAGGTTTATGTTTTTTTTTCGTTTTATGTTTCTTTTGAGCTCAATAACCAAGTAAACAATGTTTTAGATGTTTGGAGTAAAACATGATGATTGTGCTCTTAAGAGGGACTCATGAGGTTGTTGGTAAAGTAAGTATGACTATTTAAAAAAAAAGTTATTTACCCTATAAAATCTCTCCTTGGGTTGATCTTTGGTTTGTTAATTTCATGCACATAAAAGATGTGAGACAATTTTGAGAATATCAGAATTCATGAGCACTGTTTGTTTGTAATCCCCATGAGGATTTTTTTCTTGACGTGGATTTGAATTCCAAATCCATTGTGTTTGATCGGCTAAAGTAAAACATTGTTTTCCTTTATTTGGTTGTTGTATGATTATGACTATTTTGAAGAAATATTAAAAGATATTTGTTCATTTTCACATTTTTTTTGTATCCCATGGGAGATCGTGTGGATGTTTGCATTTGTGATTGGTTTGTGATATTTGCAACTAAGGTGATGTGTATTTTTTTCCGTTTTGTTTGTTTGAAGAGAATACTTTTAGTTTGCAATTTAAGGATTTTAAGCATTCTCCTTAGAATATGATTCCTCTGAGTGGTTTAGGGATTCAAACTCCTCCAAATTTCATTTCTATTTTGAAAAACTTGTTTTTTTGTTTGTGTTTTATTTTTCAATTTGATTTTGCTAACATTTAGAAAAATAACTTTGATCGGTATGTGTGAACGAAACCCCTAGTGATTGCTTAGTGAAATTTAATTTATTGGTGTTGGTCGTCGTTTGCAATAAATGTGTATGTATATGATTGCCACACCGAAGAAGAACTTGATTTCATTCTGGTGAAATTACTGAACTGATTTTAGAAGAGTGACAAACATGTACTAACTTTTTAACTAAGATTTTGTATCTATTTGATAAAAAAAAAGATTTTGTATCTAAGAAAAAAGGAAAAATGGTTTTAAACTACCTGAACTATGGGGTAATGTGTAAAAAACTACTTGAAGTATATAAATGTGTTATAAACTACACTAAAATACGGGTTGACCGAACTGACCTATACGAAGTATCTACAGTCATGTAATACATACATATTAGGCTTTTTAAGTTAAAAATGTAATTTTGGAGTTAATTTGAATTAAAAAAATTTAAACCCAAACCAAGTCAAATATCTGATCCGACCCGGTTTAATTTTTCAATTTTGAGTGGGCCTAATTTGGAATTTGGCCCAAAGTTTTGTACCCAACAAAACAAAAAAAATGACGACAAAACTAAAAAAATCAGTCTTTCTTCTTCCTCTGGATACAAAGTTATTAGGAATGAGGTATATCTTCTATGTATGAGAGATTTCTTCGTGTTCATTATCTAGGATTTGTGTGCCTTTCTTATAAATTTGTTTTTCTTTGTATAAAAAATTGATTCACAATAGATCTATTATTTAGATTAAGAAGCTTCGTTGGTGTATTGATTTGGTTTATAGCATATTTAAGTTACCGTACATTCTATTTCTGTTTTTGGTTTCTTCTTTTGTTAATTAGTTGTTGTTGTTGTGGCTTTGTTATGGACTGAATTTTGTCTTAATGATGTAGATGTGAAGGTGAAGTGCCATCATTCTGGGCGTTTCAAAGCTGAGGGGAGGTAAGATAAATTATGTAGATGGGAAGGTTGATAGTTTCACTGTTCAATCTTTGAAGACGTCGTTTTGGAGATGATTGCTAATATCAGTATGGGAAATATGTGGTACATCCTTCCATTTGAAGACTTTGGAGACAGGAAGCCTTTGTGACAATTCCATACCTCGTTTCTTCAAATCGTAATGGGTTGTGTCACTCTCTCCCAATAATCTCTTTCTATCTCTCTCTCAATCGAACTTAAAACTCTAAGTACTGAAAAGCCCCAAATGGAACATGAAGAACCCAGAGAGAAGAAAGACGAGGAAGAAGAAAGAAAGACGACTATGATTTTTTTTATTAGGTCAGAGAACTTTGGGCTGAATTCAAGTTATAGCCCAGTAAAAAATGAGAAACTGAACCGGGTCGGGTCAGATATTTGACTTGGTTTAGGTTTGAATTTTTTAATTACAAATTAACCCCAAAATCACATTTTTAAATTAAAAAACCCAATATATTAACATGACTATAGATACTTCGTGTAGGTCAGTTCGGTCAACCCATATTTTGGTGTAGTTTACAATACATTTATACACTTCGGGTAGTTTTTTCCGCATTTTCTTTTTTTTGATCTGAGGCTCTAACTGGTGACCAGTAGAGAAACAGATGAGGAAACAGAATGAAAAGATAGAAAGGAACAAAAATTTGAGGAATGGAAAGGAATTATGAAAAAAATTAGTTGCTCTTGTTCCTTATCACATTAGTTGATAAGAAACAATTTTGTTCTATAATTTTTCTAAAGGAGGAGGAATGATGAGGAAAAAGAATGAAAAGAATTGAAAGGAACAAAAATTTGAAGAATGGAAAGGAATTATGAAAAAAATTAGTTCCTCATTTTGTTCTATAATTTTTCTACAGGAGGAATGAAAAAGAATCATAGGTAACAATTTTTTTTTATAAATAGTGTAATTTTTAAGGAATTGAGAGGAATTCAATGTTTCCTATAATTATTTTTCCTTTTTCTAATCACCATTTAGAGCCAAAAAAAAAAAGAAAGAAAAAACTATCAATAAAACGATGCCGTATGTGAGCGTTGTCTTAAAAATTAAAATATACTCCTATTTTACAATTTAGTTTAAAAAAAAATAGATTCATGGTCAATCGGATTGACTCAATCCGGTTTTAACCGGAAATGTAAAACAACCAGAAGAAACAAAAAAAAGACGATTTCCTTCTCTTCCACGTTGACTACTTGCGAAATTAGGGCTTGAAATCTGCACTTTCTTTGATCGAAATAGGTTTCTCTTTTATTTGATTTCACAGTCATATTCTCGTAAATGTGGATTTCACTGATATAAGTATGAATTAAATTTCGTTTGGTTCTGTTTTCTTTCTGCTTCACCACTAAGCTATGATGAACCAACATTTGTGAATATTTTTTCATGAATCATCAGATTCTAAGACAGCTTTAATTTCGTAATGGAGAGGGTGCTTATCGCTTCTTTGTGCTGTTTTGGTGTTTCCTTTTTAATATACTCTTTGAGAGAGAGCTATGAAAGGTTCGTTTTGTCACTTCCTGATTAGGTTAATTGATATTTCTGATTTATTAGATTTTAAATTATTGAATCGATCGTGACAACACAGTGACGCTGAAATTCTGAGCACTGTGATTCTTGTGAAGGAGCTTAAAGAGTTAGGTAGGGTTTTAGATTTTTGTTTTCCGTTTTGGTTTTAACTATCATATTCAACAATCAAAACCTACTGGTTAATTTCTAGGGAAATTGATTGGTGACAAGACTTCAAGTCTTCTTGTTCCGGTATCTGGAAAAGTTGGATCAACTGAAGCTTTCAAGTGCAATCGTAGTGGCGTTTGGAGTGTTTATCTCACTGAAAAGGTTTAGGCTTTTGTTTCAGTTTTGGAATGTGTTCTTCATAACTTGTATGCATGGTGGAATTGTAATAGTTACTTTAATTAGGCCAAACTTGTTTTTAAGACAAAGATTGAAGATAGTGAGTCAAAAGAGGAGTCGGACAAGATTCTAAGACGAAACCATCATTTTCCGCCAGTGGATAAATGGAAAGAGGAGTCCGAAGAGATTCTTGTAAGCCATAAGACTGTCCCTTGGTTTCTGGTAAGACATATACATTCATCATCTAATGTTTATCAGCCAGAGAATTTTACTCTGCCTAATTGCTTGCTTTCTTGATCTCTTTTCGATTAATTAGGAAGACGATACTGGTCGGGTTAATGTAGTTGGATTTAGTCCAGATTATTATGGTCATTTAAAAACGTATGTGTTTGATGAACCTGTGAATGAACTTTTCCGAAAGGTGTTTGAACTCAAAGGAATTAAGGTATATATATACATAAACAATCTTTTCTTTCTCTAGTTATCGCAAAATTGGTTCCTCTCTCTTTTTCTTTGGCTGAATCAACGACAATTGTGTTTCTTTGTTCTTCGTTTTTAGATTGTTAGACACACTTGCTCTGAGAATGTTCTTGAGATTGGTACACCATTGAGTTTTTTCGCTAAGGTAATAAGTCTTTGTTTTTCTATTTCTTATTCACACTCTATATGCTCTTTTAGTTGTGAATTAGGAATGTTTAAATATACATTTACATCTCTGCAATATAGGCTTTCAGAGACAAAGATGGGACGATCGCGATCTCAAGAACCACTACGTTATCATCAGAGTATATTCAGTGCTTCCGTGATGGTCAATCCGTTGATGAAGTTGTTTCTGGTCTGAAATCTGGTTCAACGTAAAGAAAACTCCTCTCTTTTTTTTTTATTCGTCTATGACTCTTTTTATATATGTATGTATCTTACTTGGGTGGTGGTTCTTGATGAATCGTGTTTTTTTTTATTTTGTTGCAGGAAGTTGCTTAATATCGCTGGGTTCATTCAAACTGTTGGTACGGTTTTAATTGCAATCTATGGGGTGGGTTTGATATGGGTAGTTATATCCAACTGGGGGAAAAAAGATGATTCTATCTCAAAGATTGCTAAAACAGACGGTGAAGAAGCAATCGACGGTAATGTAGCAGAACCGGACATTAGCCACGACTAAGCTTTTAGGTGTTGAATCCCTCATATGTGGTTTCCGTTTGAGATGAGTGTCAATGTGGTTTGATTGATGACCTCTGTTTTTAGAACCTTAACCTTTGAGCTCTATTATCTACATCTACTAGCCATCCTTTGTTCACAGGATCTATTAGTTAACAACTTGGCGTGTTCACTTAGTTGTGCCTCTATAATGGTAATAGGGTCATGGTTTATGGGGTTTTGCAATGCTATTTCTATACACTGAATACAAGAGCAAAAAAGTTGAATGTTTTTGTGTATGTACATCGTTGCACTGTCATCTCACAGCTATTCTACTCTTTTTTTTATCACTCAAAATAATAGTAAAGACTAAAGAGGTTTCATTTTGGTCACGCCTCTACATGTATCTAATTTCTGTGATTAAGAAGCAATCTAGGCCCAAATTACTGAATTTGATATTAGTAATTCTGACTCTAAGTTTAGTTCTGACTCGGATCACCCTACTGCATGTGATTGAAATTACTGAATTTGATGTTGGAAGAGTACAAAGTAACCAAGAACAGAAGGGTTATATTAAAAAAGGGACCCTAGATCAAACAAAGAAAACGGTTTGATACAGTCTATTCTTTGTTCGAAAAAAGGTTTCTCATTTACTTTGATTTCAGTTTCATATCCTCGTAAATGTGGATTCCACTGATACATGAGTGAAAGTTATCTGCAGTCGAGAAGATGATTGAAGTTGTTGCTTTACAAATTTAACTGTGTTGATCTTGGCTCCCTGATATGCTCAAATTTACCCTGAGCTACTCTCTCAAATTAAGAGGTCAATTGTAGTAGGGGTCGAATCACTGAGAGTTAAATCAAACAATAGGATTATTGACTTCGAATTGAGCTAAGCAAAATAAAATAAAATAAAGACAAAAGCAAATTGAAACAGAGAAAGATTGTTGATTTAAAATTCAATTAAACAAAGTGCTAGGCTTTTGGGTAATTCTCAGGATGAATCAGAATTGCAGGTTAAACAGAATCAAGATTTAATTAAGAACCGTTCTAGAACTTGGAACACTAAAATATAATTAACCAACTGTCGTTGCGAAAACTAACTATGTCTAAACCCTAGAAAACCAAATTTCTTTGCGAATTCAATCAATTTAAACAAGCTTTAAATTCAAGTCCAATTTGTTCACAAAATCCCTAAACCAAATTTCTTTGCGAATAAGTAATTTTTCTCACCTAAGATCTAGTTCTGGCTAATCAATTACACTTTTGTGTCAATCTATCAACCTAAGATATCCAAATTCAGGGTCGCGAATCCTAAACCAGAGTTAAAGCAATCTAGGTGAAGAACCTAACAGATAATCCTAACAAGTGAGTTTACCCTAACAATTCATCTTCATTCCATTCGAACTACCCTAAACCTAACAAGCAAACTACTCAGACATGGAAGCAAAGCAAATCATAGCTGAATAATACTGCATAAAGAAAGAATAAAAGAAGAATTGCAATAGGGTTCGAAGAATCTCAAAGAACAAAGTAAATTTGTCTCCCTAAAAACCCTAAAAATCTCTCTCTAAACTTTGTTAAGTTCAATCTAAAGTTCTGATTAAAAACCCTAAAATAAACTATTTATAGCAACATAACTCGTGATGGGCTTTTATGACGGTCTATTGCAGCTTTCGGCCCATTAACTGGCGAATTTACTTCTTTAAAACGTATTTAGGTCGGTTTCTGCGCTGGCCTGTCGATCGACAGGCACAAGGTGTGTCGATCGACAGGTGGTCGTGGGGCTGTCGATCGACAGGTGCTTGTGGGGCTGTCGACCGACACGCCAATCTGACGGCAATTGAAAATCCGTTCTAACGACTTCAACTCCTCTTTCCACAATGCTCCAAAACGTTCCATAATCATCAATTAAGCTCCACACGTACACAAACCTGCAAAGACTCTAAAACACTCGAAAAACACCGAAAAGACTCGATAAAACCGGGTTAAATCATGGTCAAAAACAGGTAAAAACCATGATATATCAACTCCCCGAGACTTAGCTTTTGCTTGCCCTCAAGCAAACTAGAGACTAAAACTGAAGTCGAGGTTTGAAAATCGCGAGAACTTACTTATCTTAGGGAACATTGCTTTTGTTTTCTTGACTCTTTTGCTGCATGTAAACAAAGTACCTTTGGCAGTCACGAATCTCAACCATCATAGGTTGGGCCTCAAATCTTAACTTGCAAACCCATCAGTTTCACATCCTCCTAACTGTCGCACACTCGATCGAAGTGATGATGGCATTCCTTCCAATGATATCAACCAAGTAAAAGGGCTAGGTGTGATGTTAAAGGCTTTTGTGTTTAAGTGGAGCTAAAGTGTTTAGGGTTACCGGATTTTATTTGGTGGATGCAGACATTATGCATAATCACAAGAGAGAGTCGGGTCCAATTGATGCCCACAGTTTCTCATTCACATTGCACTCCCTCCTCCAAAACGTTATCAGGAACCAAACACCTTCATATAATCACATTCCACTTTCCACATCCAACTTCTTCATTCCTTGGGATTTTTCTTTTGAAGCTAGAGACTTATTTAAATAATCATTTCTCTTTCCCTTACTTATTTTCGAAATAAATTTCTTCTGTTTTTGTTTTTTTTTTTTTTTTTTTTTTAACTCTAAGGGCGGAAATGATTTTACAAAGATATTAGTCTCGAAAATTACCATTGTTGTGTATTAAGTCCCAAGGAATGCTTAGCATTGCTGCTCTCTTTCAAGTACTCCTACCAATTCTTTTTTCTGTGCAATTTTTGTGAATGAAAAACTGCGTCGGACCTCTTTCTCTCCGGAGTTTATACACATGCCTGCACATAAAACTAAGGAAAAGAGACTGCATGAGGTTTGAACAAAAGGTTAAGGTTAGGGGTTGGGTACCAACTAGCCATTCAGGATCAACAAAGAGTGGTAAAGAGAATAAGGAGTCCTGAATGTTTTACTGTCGTGATATCATCAAAGAGAATATAGCGAAATTGAGATCAAGTGTGCTAGTCTGGAATTTGATCTACTTCGTTCTGCAAATCGCGATAAGAGGGGAACCTGTACTATCATCTGATTTCGAATTCGTTCCATCCAAAGGCTTCATCGCAACAGCTAAAAGTTTCAAAAACTAAGCTTTATTCCTAAGAAAGATCATTATTCCCTACATTTTGACTCAATAAAACAAATTTTGACTCCAAAATAAAAAACAATGTTAGCAACTACCTCCCCCAGACTTAAACAACACTGTCTCCAGTGTTAATCAAGCCTGAAATTGGTGAAAGAAAAGAAAAATAAAAAGTTAGAATTTTTTTTTTTTTTTTTTTTTGGTTGCTAAAATCCGAAAATTGAAGAAAAATCCTAAATAATTAGACTTACTAGTGGGTTGCCTCCCACCAAGCGCTTGTTTATAGTCATTAGCTTGACTAGCTCCTGATTTTTGTCACTTCTGGTTCTGCGATTAGGCATACACCTGAAACACACAAAATTAAAGAAAAACGCGTAAAAACGAAAATAAAAACTTAGTCAAAATTCTAGAATCAAAATCCTATGGAAGATTTTGACTCCCCGGCAACGGCGCCAAAATTTGATATGCTCAATTTTACCCTGAGCTACTCTCTCAGATTAAGAGGTCAATTGTAGTAGGGGTCGAATCACTGGGAGTTAAATCAAACAATAGGATTATTGACTTCGAATTGAGCTAAGCAAAATAAAGACAAAAGCAAATTGAAACAGAGAAAGATTGTTGATTTAAAATTCAATTAAACAAAGTGCTAGGCTTTTGGGTAATTCTCAGGATGAATCAGAATTGCAGGTTAAACAGAATCAGGATTTAATTAAGAACCGTTCTAGAACTTGGAACACTAAAATATAATTAACCAACTGTCGTTGCGAAAACTAACTATGTCTAAACCCTAGAAAACCAAATTTCTTTGCGAATTCAATCAATTTAAACAAGCTTTAAATTCAAGTCCAATTTGTTCACAAAATCCCTAAACCAAATTTCTTTGCGAATAAGTAATTTTTCTCACCTAAGATCTAGTTCTGGCTAATCAATTACACTTTTGTGTCAATCTATCAACCTAAGATATCCAAATTCAGGGTCGCGAATCCTAAACCAGAGTTAAAGCAATCTAGGTGAAGAACCTAACAGATAATCCTAACAAGTGAGTTTACCCTAACAATTCATCTTCATTCCATTCGAACTACCCTAAACCTAACAAGCAAACTACTCAGACATGGAAGCAAAGCAAATCATAGCTGAATAATACTGCATAAAGAAAGAATAAAAGAAGAATTGCAATAGGGTTCGAAGAATCTCAAAGAACAAAGTAAATTTGTCTCCCTAAAAACCCTAAAAATCTCTCTCTAAACTTTGTTAAGTTCAATCTAAAGTTCTGATTAAAAACCCTAAAATAAACTATTTATAGCAACATAACTCGTGATGGGCTTTTATGACGGTCTATTGCAGCTTTCGGCCCATTAACTGGCGAATTTCCTTCTTTAAAACGTATTTAGGTCGGTTTCTGCGCTGGCCTGTCGATCGACAGGCACAAGGTGTGTGGGCTGTCGATCGACAGGTGCTTGTGGGGCTGTCGATCGACAGGTGCTTGTGGGGCTGTCGACCGACACGCCAATCTGACGGCAATTGAAAATCCGTTCTAACGACTTCAACTCCTCTTTCCACAATGCTCCAAAATGTTCCATAATCATCAATTAAGCTCCACACGTACACAAACCTGCAAAGACTCTAAAACACTCGAAAAACACCGAAAAGACTCGATAAAACCGGGTTAAATCATGGTCAAAAACAGGTAAAAACCATGATATATCAACTCCCCCAGACTTAGCTTTTGCTTGCCCTCAAGCAAACTAGAGACTAAAACTGAAGTCGAGGTTTGAAAATCGCGAGAACTTACTTATCTTAGGGAACATTGCTTTTGTTTTCTTGACTCTTTTGCTGCATGTAAACAAAGTACCTTTGGCAGTCACGAATCTCAACCATCATAGGTTGGGCCTCAAATCTTAACTTGCAAACCCATCAGTTTCACATCCTCCTAACTGTCGCACACTCGATCGAAGTGATGATGGCATTCCTTCCAATGATATCAACCAAGTAAAAGGGCTAGGTGTGATGTTAAAGGCTTTTGTGTTTAAGTGGAGCTAAAGTGTTTAGGGTTACCGGATTTTATTTGGTGGATGCAGACATTATGCATAATCACAAGAGAGAGTCGGGTCCAGTTGATGCCCACAGTTTCTCATTCACATTGCACTCCCTCCTCCAAAATGTTATCAGGAACCAAACACCTTCATATAATCACGTTCCACTTTCCACATCCAACTTCTTCATTCCTTGGGATTTTTCTTTTGAAGCTAGAGACTTATTTAAATAATCATTTCCCTTTCCCATACTTATTTTCGAAATAAATTTCTTCTGTTTTTGTTTTTTTTTTTTTTTTTTTTTAACTCTAAGGGCGGAAATGATTTTACAAAGATATTAGTCTCGAAAATTACCATTGTTGTGTATTAAGTCCCAAGGAATGCTTAGCATTGCTGCTCTCTTTCAAGTACTCCTACCAATTCTTTTTTCTGTGCAATTTTTGTGAATGAAAAACTGCGTCGGACCTCTTTCTCTCCGGAGTTTATACACATGCCTGCACATAAAACTAAGGAAAAGAGACTGCATGAGGTTTGAACAAAAGGTTAAGGTTAGGGGTTGGGTACCAACTAGCCATTCAGGATCAACAAAGAGTGGTAAAGAGAATAAGGAGTCCTGGATGTTTTACTGTCGTGATATCATCAAAGAGAATATAGCGAAATTGAGATCAAGTGTGCTAGTCTGGAATTTGATCTACTTCGTTCTGCAAATCGCGATAAGAGGGGAACCTGTACTATCATCTGATTTCGAATTCGTTCCATCCAAAGGCTTCATCGCAACAGCTAAAAGTTTCAAAAACTAAGCTTTATTCCTAAGAAAGATCATTATTCCCTACATTTTGACTCAATAAAACAAATTTTGACTCCAAAATAAAAAACAATGTTAGCAACTACCTCCCCCAGACTTAAACAACACTGTCTCCAGTGTTAATCAAGCCTGAAATTGGTGAAAGAAAAGAAAAATAAAAAGTTAGATTTTTTTTTTTTTTTTTTTTTTGGTTGCTAAAATCCGAAAATTGAAGAAAAATCCTAAATAATTAGACTTACTAGTGGGTTGCCTCCCACCAAGCGCTTGTTTATAGTCATTAGCTTGACTAGCTCCTGATTTTTGTCACTTCTGGTTCTGCGATTAGGCATACACCTGAAACACACAAAATTAAAGAAAAACGCGTAAAAACGAAAATAAAAACTTAGTCAAAATTCTAGAATCAAAATCCTATGGAAGATTTTGACTCCCCGGCAACGGCGCCAAAATTTGATATGCTCAATTTTACCCTGAGCTACTCTCTCAGATTAAGAGGTCAATTGTAGTAGGGGTCGAATCACTGGGAGTTAAATCAAACAATAGGATTATTGACTTCGAATTGAGCTAAGCAAAATAAAGACAAAAGCAAATTGAAACAGAGAAAGATTGTTGATTTAAAATTCAATTAAACAAAGTGCTAGGCTTTTGGGTAATTCTCAGGATGAATCAGAATTGCAGGTTAAACAGAATCAGGATTTAATTAAGAACCGTTCTAGAACTTGGAACACTAAAATATAATTAACCAACTGTCGTTGCGAAAACTAACTATGTCTAAACCCTAGAAAACCAAATTTCTTTGCGAATTCAATCAATTTAAACAAGCTTTAAATTCAAGTCCAATTTGTTCACAAAATCCCTAAACCAAATTTCTTTGCGAATAAGTAATTTTTCTCACCTAAGATCTAGTTCTGGCTAATCAATTACACTTTTGTGTCAATCTATCAACCTAAGATATCCAAATTCAGGGTCGCGAATCCTAAACCAGAGTTAAAGCAATCTAGGTGAAGAACCTAACAGATAATCCTAACAAGTGAGTTTACCCTAACAATTCATCTTCATTCCATTCGAACTACCCTAAACCTAACAAGCAAACTACTCAGACATGGAAGCAAAGCAAATCATAGCTGAATAATACTGCATAAAGAAAGAATAAAAGAAGAATTGCAATAGGGTTCGAAGAATCTCAAAGAACAAAGTAAATTTGTCTCCCTAAAAACCCTAAAAATCTCTCTCTAAACTTTGTTAAGTTCAATCTAAAGTTCTGATTAAAAACCCTAAAATAAACTATTTATAGCAACATAACTCGTGATGGGCTTTTATGACGGTCTATTGCAGCTTTCGGCCCATTAACTGGCGAATTTCCTTCTTTAAAACGTATTTAGGTCGGTTTCTGCGCTGGCCTGTCGATCGACAGGCACAAGGTGTGTCGATCGACAGGTGGTCGTGGGGCTGTCGATCGACAGGTGCTTGTGGGGCTGTCGACCGACACGCCAATCTGACGGCAATTGAAAATCCGTTCTAACGACTTCAACTCCTCTTTCCACAATGCTCCAAAACGTTCCATAATCATCAATTAAGCTCCACACGTACACAAACCTGCAAAGACTCTAAAACACTCGAAAAACACCGAAAAGACTCGATAAAACCGGGTTAAATCATGGTAAAAAATAGGTAAAACCATGATATATCAACTCCCCGAGACTTAGCTTTTGCTTGCCCTCAAGCAAACTAGAGACTAAAACTGAAGTCGAGGTTTGAAAATCGCGAGAACTTACTTATCTTAGGGAACATTGCTTTTGTTTTCTTGACTCTTTTGCTGCATGTAAACAAAGTACCTTTGGCAGTCACGAATCTCAACCATCATAGGTTGGGCCTCAAATCTTAACTTGCAAACCCATCAGTTTCACATCCTCCTAACTGTCGCACACTCGATCGAAGTGATGATGGCATTCCTTCCAATGATATCAACCAAGTAAAAGGGCTAGGTGTGATGTTAAAGGCTTTTGTGTTTAAGTGGAGCTAAAGTGTTTAGGGTTACCGGATTTTATTTGGTGGATGCAGACATTATGCATAATCACAAGAGAGAGTCGGGTCCAATTGATGCCCACAGTTTCTCATTCACATTGCACTCCCTCCTCCAAAACGTTATCAGGAACCAAACACCTTCATATAATCACATTCCACTTTCCACATCCAACTTCTTCATTCCTTGGGATTTTTCTTTTGAAGCTAGAGACTTATTTAAATAATCATTTCTCTTTCCCTTACTTATTTTCGAAATAAATTTCTTCTGTTTTTTTTTTTTTTTTTTTTTTTTTTTAACTCTAAGGGCGGAAATGATTTTACAAAGATATTAGTCTCGAAAATTACCATTGTTGTGTATTAAGTCCCAAGGAATGCTTAGCATTGCTGCTCTCTTTCAAGTACTCCTACCAATTCTTTTTTCTGTGCAATTTTTGTGAATGAAAAACTGCGTCGGACCTCTTTCTCTCCGGAGTTTATACACATGCCTGCACATAAAACTAAGGAAAAGAGACTGCATGAGGTTTGAACAAAAGGTTAAGGTTAGGGGTTGGGTACCAACTAGCCATTCAGGATCAACAAAGAGTGGTAAAGAGAATAAGGAGTCCTGAATGTTTTACTGTCGTGATATCATCAAAGAGAATATAGCGAAATTGAGATCAAGTGTGCTAGTCTGGAATTTGATCTACTTCGTTCTGCAAATCGCGATAAGAGGGGAACCTGTACTATCATCTGATTTCGAATTCGTTCCATCCAAAGGCTTCATCGCAACAGCTAAAAGTTTCAAAAACTAAGCTTTATTCCTAAGAAAGATCATTATTCCCTACATTTTGACTCAATAAAACAAATTTTGACTCCAAAATAAAAAACAATGTTAGCAACTACCTCCCCCAGACTTAAACAACACTGTCTCCAGTGTTAATCAAGCCTGAAATTGGTGAAAGAAAAGAAAAATAAAAAGTTAGAATTTTTTTTTTTTTTTTTTTTTGGTTGCTAAAATCCGAAAATTGAAGAAAAATCCTAAATAATTAGACTTACTAGTGGGTTGCCTCCCACCAAGCGCTTGTTTATAGTCATTAGCTTGACTAGCTCCTGATTTTTGTCACTTCTGGTTCTGCGATTAGGCATACACCTGAAACACACAAAATTAAAGAAAAACGCGTAAAAACGAAAATAAAAACTTAGTCAAAATTCTAGAATCAAAATCCTATGGAAGATTTTGACTCCCCGACAACGGCGCCAAAATTTGATATGCTCAATTTTACCCTGAGCTACTCTCTCAGATTAAGAGGTCAATTGTAGTAGGGGTCGAATCACTGGGAGTTAAATCAAACAATAGGATTATTGACTTCGAATTGAGCTAAGCAAAATAAAGACAAAAGCAAATTGAAACAGAGAAAGATTGTTGATTTAAAATTCAATTAAACAAAGTGCTAGGCTTTTGGGTAATTCTCAGGATGAATCAGAATTGCAGGTTAAACAGAATCAGGATTTAATTAAGAACCGTTCTAGAACTTGGAACACTAAAATATAATTAACCAACTGTCGTTGCGAAAACTAACTATGTCTAAACCCTAGAAAACCAAATTTCTTTGCGAATTCAATCAATTTAAACAAGCTTTAAATTCAAGTCCAATTTGTTCACAAAATCCCTAAACCAAATTTCTTTGCGAATAAGTAATTTTTCTCACTTAAGATCTAGTTCTGGCTAATCAATTACACTTTTGTGTCAATCTATCAACCTAAGATATCCAAATTCAGGGTCGCGAATCCTAAACCAGAGTTAAAGCAATCTAGGTGAAGAACCTAACAGATAATCCTAACAAGTGAGTTTACCCTAACAATTCATCTTCATTCCATTCGAACTACCCTAAACCTAACAAGCAAACTACTCAGACATGGAAGCAAAGCAAATCATAGCTGAATAATACTGCATAAAGAAAGAATAAAAGAAGAATTGCAATAGGGTTCGAAGAATCTCAAAGAACAAAGTAAATTTGTCTCCCTAAAAACCCTAAAAATCTCTCTCTAAACTTTGTTAAGTTCAATCTAAAGTTCTGATTAAAAACCCTAAAATAAACTATTTATAGCAACATAACTCGTGATGGGCTTTTATGACGGTCTATTGCAGCTTTCGGCCCATTAACTGGCGAATTTCCTTCTTTAAAACGTATTTAGGTCGGTTTCTGCGCTGGCCTGTCGATCGACAGGCACAAGGTGTGTCGATCGACAGGTGGTCGTGGGGCTGTCGATCGACAGGTGCTTGTGGGGCTGTCGACCGACACGCCAATCTGACGGCAATTGAAAATCCGTTCTAACGACTTCAACTCCTCTTTCCACAATGCTCCAAAACGTTCCATAATCATCAATTAAGCTCCACACGTACACAAACCTGCAAAGACTCTAAAACACTCGAAAAACACCGAAAAGACTCGATAAAACCGGGTTAAATCATGGTCAAAAACAGGTAAAAACCATGATATATCAACTCCCCCAGACTTAGCTTTTGCTTGCCCTCAAGCAAACTAGAGACTAAAACTGAAGTCGAGGTTTGAAAATCGCGAGAACTTACTTATCTTAGGGAACATTGCTTTTGTTTTCTTGACTCTTTTGCTGCATGTAAACAAAGTACCTTTGGCAGTCACGAATCTCAACCATCATAGGTTGGGCCTCAAATCTTAACTTGCAAACCCATCAGTTTCACATCCTCCTAACTGTCGCACACTCGATCGAAGTGATGATGGCATTCCTTCCAATGATATCAACCAAGTAAAAGGGCTAGGTGTGATGTTAAAGGCTTTTGTGTTTAAGTGGAGCTAAAGTGTTTAGGGTTACCGGATTTTATTTGGTGGATGCAGACATTATGCATAATCACAAGAGAGAGTCGGGTCCAGTTGATGCCCACAGTTTCTCATTCACATTGCACTCCCTCCTCCAAAATGTTATCAGGAACCAAACACCTTCATATAATCACATTCCACTTTCCACATCCAACTTCTTCATTCCTTGGGATTTTTCTTTTGAAGCTAGAGACTTATTTAAATAATCATTTCCCTTTCCCATACTTATTTTCGAAATAAATTTCTTCTGTTTTTTTTTTTTTTTTTTTTTTAACTCTAAGGGCGGAAATGATTTTACAAATATATTAGTCTCGAAAATTACCATTGTTGTGTATTAAGTCCCAAGGAATGCTTAGCATTGCTGCTCTCTTTCAAGTACTCCTACCAATTCTTTTTTCTGTGCAATTTTTGTGAATGAAAAACTGCGTCGGACCTCTTTCTCTCCGGAGTTTATACACATGCCTGCACATAAAACTAAGGAAAAGAGACTGCATGAGGTTTGAAGAAAAGGTTAAGGTTAGGGGTTGGGTACCAACTAGCCATTCAGGATCAACAAAGAGTGGTAAAGAGAATAAGGAGTCCTGAATGTTTTACTGTCGTGATATTATCAAAGAGAATATAGCGAAATGGAGATCAAGTGTTCTAGTCTGGAATTTGATCTACTTCGTTCTGCAAATCGCGATAAGAGGGGAACCTGTACTATCATCTGATTTCGAATTCGTTCCATCCAAAGGCTTCATCGCAACAGCTAAAAGTTTCAAAAACTAAGCTTTATTCCTAAGAAAGATCATTATTCCCTACATTTTGACTCAATAAAACAAATTTTGACTCCAAAATAAAAAACAATGTTAGCAACTACCTCCCCCAGACTTAAACAACACTGTCTCCAGTGTTAATCAAGCCTGAAATTGGTGAAAGAAAAGAAAAATAAAAAGTTAGAATTTTTTTTTTTTTTTTTTTTGGTTGCTAAAATCCGAAAATTGAAGAAAAATCCTAAATAATTAGAGTTACTAGTGGGTTGCCTCCCACCAAGCGCTTGTTTATAGTCATTAGCTTGACTAGCTCCTGATTTTTGTCACTTCTGGTTCTGCGATTAGGCATACACCTGAAACACACAAAATTAAAGAAAAACGCGTAAAAACGAAAATAAAAACTTAGTCAAAATTCTAGAATCAAAATCCTATGGAAGATTTTGACTCCCCGGCAACGGCGCCAAAATTTGATATGCTCAAATTTACCCTGAGCTACTCTCTCAAATTAAGAGTTCAATTGTAGTAGGGGTCGAATCACTGGGAGTTAAATCAAACAATAGGATTATTGACTTCGAATTGAGCTAAGCAAAATAAAGACAAAAGCAAATTGAAACAGAGAAAGATTGTTGATTCAAAATTCAATTAAACAAAGTGCTAGGCTTTTGGGTAATTCTCAGGATGAATCAGAATTGCAGGTTAAACAGAATCATGATTTAATTAAGAACCGTTCTAGAACTTGGAACACTAAAATATAATTAACCAACTGTCGTTGCGAAAACTAACTATGTCTAAACCCTAGAAAACCAAATTTCTTTGCGAATTCAATCAATTTAAACAAGCTTTAAATTCAAGTCCAATTTGTTCACAAAATCCCTAAACCAAATTTCTTTGCGAATAAGTAATTTTTCTCACCTAAGATCTAGTTCTGGCTAATCAATTACACTTTTGTGTCAATCTATCAACCTAAGATATCCAAATTCAGGGTCGCGAATCCTAAACCAGAGTTAAAGCAATCTAGGTGAAGAACCTAACAGATAATCCTAACAAGTGAGTTTACCCTAACAATTCATCTTCATTCCATTCGAACTACCCTAAACCTAACAAGCAAACTACTCAGACATGGAAGCAAAGCAAATCATAGCTGAATAATACTGCATAAAGAAAGAATAAAAGAAGAATTGCAATAGGGTTCGAAGAATCTCAAAGAACAAAGTAAATTTGTCTCCCTAAAAACCCTAAAAATCTCTCTCTAAACTTTGTTAAGTTCAATCTAAAGTTCTGATTAAAAACCCTAAAATAAACTATTTATAGCAACATAACTCGTGGTGGGCTTTTATGACGGTCTATTGCAGCCTTCGGCCCATTAACTGGCGAATTTCCTTCTTTAAAACGTATTTAGGTCGGTTTCTGCGCTGGCCTGTCGATCGACAGGCACAAGGTGTGTCGATCGACAGGTGGTCGTGGAACTGTCGATCGACAGGTGCTTGTGGGGCTGTCGATCGACACGCCAATCTGACGGCAATTGAAAATCCGTTCTAACGACTTCAACTCCTCTTTCCACAATGCTCCAAAACGTTCCATAATCATCAATTAAGCTCCACACGTACACAAACCTGCAAAGACTCTAAAACACTCGAAAAACACCGAAAAGACTCGATAAAATCGGGTTAAATCATGGTCAAAAACAGGTAAAAACCATGATATATCACTCCCACAATTAATGTCTTGGATCTCTCATTTGGCTGACTCATTCACCACGGGGGTGTTCAATAGAGTAGTCATAGGTGCTTTGGTATCCATTTTCATAATACACTATTCTCCTTAGACGGTGCCTATTATAGAAGCTGAATTATGCACTAGATATTTTTATGTGAATTCGGAGAAGAAAAATTTGGTTCTAAGAAATGCATATAGATTTGATCGTATTAAGAAGCTAATCGAGACAAAACTAGATTGATATTGATGATATATCGAATATACAAAGATTATTCAAGAGGTAAGCATATTCTATCTAGCTTAGTTATTTGTCGAGCGTACGTGAGAAAAGTTGTCAAATTCTGTTCATTTCCTTGTATTTATAGCTCCATCTAGCTCCGTTCATCAGTTCTACTCACTCTGGGTTAGCTCCGCGTATCTCGGCTCGTTCAAGCTCAATCTTCCGAAAATCTCGGGGATAAAATGAGTCAAAGATCTTTTGTTAACTTATTCAAAGCTTTAGCTCTCAGTTCCGCTAAGACTCATCTCTAAACACGCGTGGACCAGAATGTTAATGGGCCTATTAATGCTGTCAAATCGAATCTTAAACAAACCTTCTTTCGTGAATGGGCCAATGGCCGAAGCACTTAATTTTTACCAGAGTAAAAAACTATACCGAACCAAACTTGAAATAGGCCATCGAAAAAAATCGAAGAAGAAGAGCAAAATCATAGCGTTTAAAATGAGGCGTGAGGTCGAGCTTATTGAGAGCATGAATGGAGTGTTATTTGGATTAAAGTAATACTCCCTCCGTTCCTTAAAGATTGATTTTCTAGAGTTTTCACACATATTAAGAAAACACATTAATGTTTGACTAAAAGTGCATTGGTTTTTGTATTAAACAATTTTCCATAAGTTTGACCCAATGACAATCCAATAAAACCAATTAATATGTCTTAAAATCTACAATTTATCATTATTATTGCATAGAAAATATAAAAAATCAATCTTTAGAAAACAAAATTTTTTTCTAGAACATCAATCTTTAAAGAACGGAGGGAGTATTATAATTAGTAGTTTAATTTTTGACACTTGATATAATTTTTGTAGTTTTTATATGTTTATTGGTAACATTTAATAAGAGTTCAAAAAAATAAAAAATAATTGATTTTTTATAAAAATAAAAATAAAATCAAATCAAATTACTATATATAAATATACTAGATTTTATAAAAACATTACTAGTTTATTATGTTTCATAAAATTGTTCCTTGGGTTCTAAACATTGAAACCCTAAATCCCAATTAGCCTGTTTTTGTCTTTGTCTCTGAAGATGATTGAAGTTGCTGCTTTCGCATGTGTTGGCGTTGGCCTCATTATTAGCATTTCCAGCCGCCGCGATAAATTGTTAGTCGTCCATTTACGCTCTGCTTCAAAACACTCCCAATGTTTGATTTCGATTTCTTCTTCTTCCTTGGTACAGGATAGCTGAGAAGCTAAACGAAGCTACTTTAATAAACGAGCTGAAAGGGTTGGGTAGGGTTTAGGGTTGATTATGCTTTTTTAGCTTTTGTTTGTGTGTTTTATTTTCACATCGACGATCCAAATTTTCAGGAAAATTTCTTGCGAATGAGCCATTGAACCGCACTGTTGTGGTGTATGGAACCGTTGGATCAACCTCAACCGTAGAGAACAACCGTAGTGGCGGTTTGGGTGTTTATGTTGAGGAAAACGTAAGATTGTGTTTCCTGTAATCAATCTTCCAACACAGTCGATTTACGTTTCTTTAATACATGTTATTTTTGTGTTGCTTCAGGTCACAATTTGTTTTAAGAGGAAGGATGGTGATCATGATTCAGAACAGGAATATAGAAAGGTTATGTTGAACCGTAAGCAGGTTCCTTGGTATCTGGTAACATATGGTTTCCTATGACATTCTCTCACCCATAAACTTTAGCCATCGGCTCCTCCTCAAGTCTACTTATGTTTTCACATTAGGATGACGGTACTACTCGGGTTAATGTAATGGAAATCCAATTTGCCAAAGGATTTTATGCTACTCTAAAAAAGTACTTCTTCACTGAACCAGTGGCTGAACACTTTGAAAGGTTTTTTTCTATGAAAGACGTCCAGGTACTTACTGTCTATTCCTTACCTTCCATTTTTCTTTCATTCTCTTCTTCCTCGAGAACTGAAGTGTTTTCTTTCTTTAGATTTATGCGCCTGATTGTTGTGACCATGTTCTTGAGATTGGTACACCTTTGACTGTTGTTGGTAGGGTAAGTCGAACCACCCCTGTTTCCTGATTCTTTGTTTGGTTCATCTTCATGCTTTGACTTAGTAGTTGATTGTTAATTTCTTACATCTCTATACTCTACTCTAGGCTGAGAAAGACGAAGATGGGGCTCCCATGATCGGTCGTGCCTATGAGGTCTTCAATGGACATATAATTGTTGATAAATTGGTTTCTGATCTGAAATCAAATTCACTGTAAGTAACATGATGTTTCTTCACTTGGGAGATGAGGAGTCATATAATTGTTTTCTTAAGAGAATTTATGTTTGTTTCATTTTGCAGCATTTATGCGGACTTCTCCTGGTTCTTAACAGCTATTGGTGTGGCCTTAGTGTTACAGTGCACGCACTACAAATTCGTCTAGATATCACGGAATGAGATGCGAGGCTAAGCTTATATCACTCCTTGCTTTTTGGTGGTTTGGTTCTTTGGTTTTAACTTGTAAGCTATGGATTTTACAAGTCTTTGTGACTTACATGACCAAAAAGGAAAAGAAGATTAATAAGTTGTGTTGCTACAAGTCCTGTTTAGATGGTAGATGGTGAATGAGTAACAGTTTAAATATTGAACCGAATCCGAAGTTAGTTTCGGAAGCGACAAGTTCAATTTGGTCCATGAGAGGATTATTGCTGCTCTGCTAAATTGCAACTGAAAACCGGACTAGGTCCGGTTCTAGGGTCTTCTTTTAACTGGGTTTTTAATATTTCATTAATAATTTGGTCGATTTTCGTTGGAAAAATCCATTAAAATTACATGCTAACCAAATTCTTTGAAAGAATCAAAATCATGACAAAGCAATGCACCTGAAAAACGAAACTTCTTCTCATAATGTTCTCCAAAAATCTAGACTACTCTTTGAAAGTCAACTAGACAAGACGAGACGAAGTGTGAGCATCCTAAAATTGTTCTCTATAAACTTTTAAGACCTGACGTGGACCAGCCAGTCGGGCTAGGTCGATCCGGAGACCCGAAGATATGCCATTTCACTTTCCAGGTCGGCGGTCGGGTTTAGAGACAAAAACACTTATATATTGAGATCACACACACGAAAGCTCATTTACATATCAAATTCAAGACAAACTCTAATTCTTGTTTTTTGGGGGTCATATATATTCATTCCATAACAATAAACATAAATCAGTACCTAATAGACAGGACAAGGAAGAGTTAAAACCAGAGGGTCAGGAAGCCTTAATCCCACACACAAAACTCAAACTGAAAGCAGTAATATAAGCTTTCTCATTGCAATCTTTTACTCGTTGATATCTTAATCCCTTTGCAGTAGGTGCACACCAAGGAAAACCATGCCCATAGTTGTTAAGAATAAGGAGTAATTCTCACACCTCCTGCAAAATGAAACAACAACAAAATCTCTAAGAAAATAAATATGAATCCTCGCTCCAAGTAAAGGAACATCAGATGTTCCTTACACTGTTTTTATCTTCAGATCAGAAGCCAATCTGTTAAGTTCTATATGTCCATCCAAGACCTCATAGACATGTCTGATCGTGGGAGTACCATCTTTGTCTCTCACAGCCTATATAGAGTATAATACAGAGATGTTAAAAAATTCACATTCAACTACTAAATTTAAATCATGAAAGAATAAACAAACAAAGAAACATGAAACATGGGTTTTGACTTACATTACCAATAACAGTCAAAGAGGTACCAATCTCAAGAACTCGCTGACACTTAGACAATCTATAATCGGGAAACTAAAAGGAAAACAACCAACTTGAATCCCGGGGAAAAACAGACCAAGAAAAGACAAAGGTAAGGAATAGATAACAAGTACCTTGATTTCCTTATCAGAAACAAAGTGTTCGAAGTCTTTAATCACTGGTTCAGTAGAGACGTACTTTTGTAAAGTATAATAAAATCCTCTGGCATATTGGTAATCTGTTACATACACTCGAGCAGTACCATCATCCTGAATGCGAAAATAGAAGCGGCTAAAGGCTAAATTACTTAAAGAGAAGCCCCTAGCTTAAGTTTGAAAAAAACCCATATCTTCTTACCAAATACCAAGGAACCTGCTTACGGTTTAACGTCTTACTTCTATATTCCGTTGCCGAACCAATTTCATGCATCCTCTCCAACTTAACTGAGGCCTGAAACATCATTTTGTCATCTCAAAATATAATCGTCTGTATTATAAGATTGAGGAAACCAAAGCTTACCGTTTCCTCGACAAAAACACCCAAAAGGGTGTTCTCTACGGTTGAAGTTGATCCAACAGTTCCATGTACCACAACAACTGGGAGTGAAGGATTCTTTTGAAGAAATTCCTCTGAAAAATTGCATCTTATAAGACCAAGCAAAAAGACAGAAACATACCCAATTCTTTCAGGCTCGTCACGCGGGTAGCCAACTCTAGGAGATCAGTGGTACTGAAAGGAAGAAATCGAAAAGGAAATCAATAATTTTGAGTGTTTTGAGGCAGAGCAGAAATGGATGCAAGGAGCTGACTAACAATTTATTGTTGCGGCTGGAAACGCTCAAAAGGAAGCCAACGCCAACACATGCGAAAGCAGCAACTTCAAACATCAAAAGACAAAAAAGGCGATTTAGGGTTTCAATGTTTAGAACCCAAGGAACAAAACAATCAACAATCGGAAGATTACCTCACGCCTGATATTGAATGTGTAGTATGATTTTTACTAGTATTTGGCAAAATTCGATGAGCTTAACCGCCCGGTCTTGGTATTTTTGTATTTCTCTCGAATTTTTTTTTAATATATTTTCTCCTCTCTTTTTTTCTCTCGAAATTAAATTCATTTAAGCAACCAGAAGCTCACAACACTCTCTAATCCCAAACGTTCATCTCAACTCAGTTAATTTTTCTCACATGATCTATTATTAATTAACAACTTGGTTATGGGTGTGAAATCCCTCGTGTATAAAAATGTTGCTCATGTTTACGTTTTGTTTTATAATTTCAAAGTCACCTTTACCCTCTATGATTATTTTGCCAAGACTTACAATATGGTTGTAGTTTAGTGATTTTGATCTACTAGTATTGAAAACTCGGATTTAAATGTGCATACATTTAAGAGTCTATATAAACTTTGTAAATAAACTGATATTTAGGCTCTGAAACAGAGGTGTCCAAATTAGAGTTAAACAAAGCACAAAGTCTGAGCAAGTGATAAAACTTTCAAGATGCAAAAATAGAATGACTGAGCCGAGAAACCCGGGTTGATCTTTCTCAACCAGCTTATGAGCTACGAAATAAATCTCTGGTGGCTTCAGTCAGCCTCACTTTGTCTTAGACTCGTTACTCCTTAGGTCTTAGTGTATGTGTTAAAAATTTGATTTTTAGATAGATCCATGTTAGCGCATTTGATTTGTTTTTTTTTTCAAGGCTTTTATCTACTGTTATTTGGTTTGATTTACTGTTAAGATAAGCAAAGACCCTTAATACTTGTATATATCATGATCAATTTTAGGAACTAATGGCAATATGATTGAATACCTATGGGAATGCTCTGGTGCATCAGAGAAGTTCACTGACTTGTGGGCAAATGTTCGTAAGGATGTTCGTGAACCCGTGGAGTCGTTTTGGAAAGAGACTTGGAAATTGAAAAGCTAGCTTTATTTCTTATCTGGTGCATCAGAGAAGTTCACTGACTTGTGGGCAAATGTTCGTAAGGATGTTCGTGAACCCGTGGAGTCGTTCTGGAAAGAGACTTGGAAATTGAAAAGCTAGTTTTATTTCTTATGTTTTTACCCTTTGTTATGTTTTATCTTCTTCTTACTCATAGATGATACACAACTAAGTCTTGCATTCATACCGATGGTAGAATCTCCAATGTCAAAATTACTTGAAATTCAAACTCATTACCTCCTCGTTAAACTCGTCATGGTCCATGCAAAATTTAATCATGAGATCTTGTCTATCCTCATATAACCAAATTTAAGCAAAACTTCCATATTGGTATAGTTTCATGATAAAGTTGTTTACGCTCTGAGATTACAACATTTTGATGTGAACTTATAATCAATGATTCTTCAATTATATTCGGTTTAAAGAAGAAGAAAAAACCTCTAATCCGCTTTGGATTTACATTGGCCTATTTTTGCACAAACAAGAGCTTATTAGTGATAAATGATGTAAATTTTGCATGCTCACGTAGATGTAGTGTTTAAGTGCAAATTTTTGAGTTGTTAATGTTTGGATGTAGTGGTTGAATGCATTTTGTTGCAAGATATTATTTATGTTGTGCATGTGAGATGATAAGAAATGATGTAAGTTTGTAAATATATACATGCTAAATCTAGTTAAATTGACTCTATAGAGAATATGTAATACATTCAATTGTAGTATAAGTTTGACGTCTCATTCAAACCTACATCGGAATGAGATATTACAATATCTTTAAAAAATCTAAGGAAGCAAATCATTTTGTATGATATTGATCTTGTGAAATATAACAAGTGTATGTTTAGCTTTTCAATAGTTCAAAATTCTTTTCAGAATCTCTTCTTCAACGCTTGCCAATATTCCAAGCGATTTTTTTTATAATCTAAAAGAGTATTTGTTGGATGGACCATCGATTGCAAATCATAGTATTCCAGTTGTTTATTATAGGTTTAACTCTTCTTCTTTTTTGGGACCTCTTCTATATTACGTTCTACGCTAACGAATTCTCCGATATTATGTTCGTTCTCTTATTATTATTTATTAGTAGCGTGACTTTTAATTTTGTTTTCCTATCAAGTTGTTTGTATTTGCATAATTGCATCCTATTGTTTTTTTCTTTCTTTGCAGTTCTCCATGCTATTCGGTACATTACATCTTACGTTTTTTTTTTTTTTTTGGACAAACTTTCTTTCATTAATTTAAACTTTCAGGATACATTTGTTGCTACAAACAAACTTGAAAGCATTAGAAGATAAAGCATAAACATACTTAAAAGCATTAGAAGATAGAACATAGATAGATTCATCATTAAACGACAGCGAATCCGAAGCCAAGCATGGATGCGTCGGTATAATATTCACGGCAAAGCCGGATTGTAGTAACTTAGTCACCTTGCTTTCGCCTTGTGACGTTGAAAAACATCCTTTACCCTTGAATCTTGTCGAAACAAAATCCGTTGCATCTTTTGATTCCGTAGAAAACGTTACACAAGAATACAAATTGGTTAAGGAGTTATATTTCCACGGCTTTGAAACCGGGATGAGTTCTCCTCTCATGGAGAGGGAAAATGGTAATACGGTTCTCTTCCCGTTCGGAAAGAGAAGTGAAAGTGATCTCTCCCAAAGGGAGGAAGGTGATAAGAATTCTTTCTCCTTGTATGAGGAAATTAAGATGTTAGACATCATAAACATTAAAAATCTTGAACCAGCGAACCTGCAATAAAAAAGAGCACAAATCTTGGATCTTGGTAGGTTGGAAGAGAGCCTAACAACACTATTAAAGATCTTGGGCCAAGCCCAAATTTGCAGACCACAAGAAGCAACTTGTATCTTTGATGGAATGAATGACCGGAGGTTGTGGTTCGGAGAGTCTGTATTCCAATCGTCGGAGCAGAGTAGTGGTGGATATGGGTGTGGGAACAAAGCTACACCGGAGAGGCTCGCATGAACGGATGCGTCGATATGGATCTGTTGTGAGCAGAGATGAGTCGTGGCTACAATGATGGAGGATTTGTTTCCGCCGACAGTTGGAACGGCAAGCCGTTCATCGAGCACTAGTGAGACACGGCGGCGGCGGTCGGTGGTTGAGAAGGTTCTTCGGGATTTGCCCGAGAAAGGATCAGATCCGGTGGACTCAAATCGAAAATCTGAGGGGACGGAAGCACTCCCAGAAAATATCGATACCAGATCCGGAAGAGAAGGATTGAGAGACAGCCTCGTTGGCTGAGTTTCTAGAGAATACGATCGAAAAACAAAACCAGAAATAGATGCAGATGAAAAAGCTAAATGGATGAGAAACATAAACAAAGGTGAGAGAAGGCAACGCCGGCGAGCTTTTGCTCCACCGGCGTCGGAAAACGGTGAAAGCTTTAGTGCCTCGATATCAGCGTCAGAGAGAGCGGCTAGGGCGAACCTTTAGTTAGTTAGTTTTATTTCTAGTTCATTACATCTTACGTTGTTATACACTTTATATTGTATTACTAGTTATTATATAACGTAATGATTCTATGTTTTCTGTTTTGCAGTTTTCTCTTAATCTTATTGAGCTTTGAGTTTGTTCTGTCTTACGGTATATGTTTATAAATTCTTCCTATCTACAGAGCTTATATCTTATAATAACTTTTAGTATAATCTCTAATATTTGTTTATAAATTAATTATGTGTAGGCTATTTGCATGCTTTTATTGATTCAGGGCATGATCATTCGTCTGGACTCTTGCACATCTTTTATTATCTAGTTATAATCGATCTTTCATGCATGTGTAGGTGTCAAATATATTCAATTTATGATTTAAATTTGTATTACTGTTAATTTTAGGATTCCCATCACCTTTTTGTTTTTGAATTGTTTTTTTTAGATCTTGAAGATTGTCAACCCCTTTTTTTTATCTTGATAGACGGGTAAAACTGTTGGTGCCGTTTCTCTCTCAGTAATGAATTACGAATGTGCAAGTATACATTTCCATCTCTGTAATATAGGCTTTCAGAGACAAAGATGGGACGACTCTCGCGATCACAAGAACCAATGAGATATCATCAAAATATTTTGAGTTCTTCCGTGATGGTAACTCCATTGATAAAGTTGTTTCTGATAGTAATATGAAAACCAATTCAACGTAAAGAAAAACTCAATTTTGTCTCTTCTTATATATGTATGTATCTTACTTGGGTGAATCATGTTTTTTGATTTTGTTGCAGGAAGATGCTTAATACCTCTGTGTTCTTTACAACTGTTGGTGCAGTTTTAATTGCAATCTGTGTGGTGCGTTTGATATGGGAAGTTACATCCGACCAGGGAATAAAGACAATTCTATCTCAAAAATTGATAAATCAGAAAGCGAAGAAGCATGGTAATGTAGTAGAACCGGACGTTAGCCACGAGTAAGCTTATAGGTATTGAATCCCACGGATGTGGTTTCGGTTTGAGATGAGTGTCAATAAGGTTTTGATTGATGATCTCTGTTTTTATAACCATTGAGCTCTATTATCTTTAATTAAAAACTTGAGCTTAGCCTTCATTTTGTTCATAGGATCTATTAATTAAAAAATTGGGGGTGTTCACTCAGTTGTGCCTCTATGATGATGGTTTATGGAATTTGATTGGGGTTTTACAATGCTATTTCTATCTATTGAATACAAGAGCAAACAAAATTGAATGTATCGTTGTATGTAAATCGTTGCATTGTCATGTCACAGTTATTCTAAATCTTCTTTTTATTAGTATAAACTTGTTTCAAAATATTAGTAAAGAGGTTTCATTTTGGTCACGCCTCTACGTGTATTCTGTGATTAAGATGAAATCTAGGTACAATATCATTTACGGGGAAACTTAAAAACAGAGCAGGTAAAGAAAGCAGCAATAACAAATGATAAACCATACCCAAGAGCCACTCCATATGAAAAATCCAAGACAAAGTCATCGTCACTGATTCTTGATGGTTCGTTGTCTAGTATATCAGCTTGACATTGACGAACCAAGTCATCACCGCAAAAATCATTGCCCTCGAAGCTCGAGTTTGGAAATATTTGAAATTGAGCACCAGAAGGGATTCTCCCTGAGAGACTATTGTTAGAAACATTGAACTTGGACAGGAATGTTAGTTTCTGCAGAGATTGCGGGATTGAGCCGGATATGTGGTTATTGGACAAATCAAGAACCTCCAAGCTTGTCGCGATCTAGGGATGGATCCCGATAATCTGTTAGCATTCAGATCAAAGACATGGATCTTCTTCAGATTTCCAAATTCTTCCCAAATGGGTCCAGCGAGAGAGATCAAGCGTTGGTGGCAACTCAGAAATCTGGTTGTAAACAAACTCATTTATTTTAAGCAAAAATGGGAAAACGAGAGATGAGATATTTCTGCTTGAGAGGCTTTGCAGCCTTGTCAAGACTCTTGGGATCTCTCCTGCGAACAAGTTTCTCGATAAATCCATTTTTGGAGAAAAGTTGGGTGAAACCACCGACCCAATTCGGGATAGCTCCACTTAAACAGTTCCATGAGAGATCCAGCACCTGTATATTGGTGCTCTTGCTCAACCAGCTTGGCATTGGACCAGTAAGCCAGGAATTTGTGACAATGAGCGTCTCGAAATGAAGATTTGGGTGATGAGGCAACATCTCTCCACGGAAATTGTAAGTGAGAAGCAGAGTTGTCAGGTTCTTACATTGCTCAAGGATGTGAAGCGTCGATGAGATGTTATGGAAAAGGTTTCGAGCTAGATTAACGTTTCTGCAAGACGGTAGGTTATCAGGCAAAGAGCCATTGAACTGATTGGATCCAAGATCAAGTGAGGTCAAGTTAGTCATCACATCACAATTCAAAAGTAAAGGACCACTCAACGAATTGTACCCCAGGTTAAGCAAGATCAAACTCTGTGACTTTGCCAACGACTTGGGGATTCCTCCAGTGAATCTATTAGCCTGAGCAATGAGATACTTGAGCTCAGGCAATTCGTTGAAAACGTCAGGGATTTCGCCGGAGAATCTATTCGAAGAGATATCGAGGAGAGGTTACCTAGTGTAGGACTGAGTGAAGCATATAGATCGTTCACTTGAATCTCCAAAAGATGAAACAGATCATCAGGTATATTACCAGTGATATAGTTCCCACCAAGGAAGAGCTGTTGGAGGAGAGCGCATTTCCCGAACCCAGCTGGAAAAGCTCCAGCAAAGTTGCTCTTTTCGAGTCTGATATGCCTAAGCTCCGTAGAGTTTATACTATGTGCGATTTCTACATACAAATGGTTACTGCTTAAATTTAGAGTTTCTAGATGTACCAGATTGAAAATCGATGGAGGGATTGAGCCTAAGATGAAATTGTTGGAGAGATTGAGAACTCTAAGATGATCCAGCAGCCCAAGAGATTCAGACAAACTACCCGACAACCCTCTGTTCACAAGCTCCAGCTTGGTGATTCTCGCAGTGTTGTTTAAACGGAGCGAAGAAGAAGGCTCACATGTGATCCCAACCCATTCACAGCAATCTCCAGAAGAATTGAAAGCCCAACCATCTGGTTTTGAAGAAGTCACGCAAGGCGTCTAGGTCACCTGGATGGCACGTGAGTTGCTCGGAGTTTGATGAGTTGATCCTTAATGATCCGACTTTTCTTCTCCTAATTATTCTTATGTAATTAAACTGACTATAATACTGTTTTTAAATATTCATATTTGACGCGACCCAGTGCAATTTGTTTAATCTTTTCAGACACCAAGTAGTTGAAGACGAGGTCCTGCAAAGTTTGCCGACCTTTTGCAGATAGCTTAACACTAACAGAACCTCTATATCTCACTCTTTTCTTTTACAAGACCATCATATGTATATCATTCATGTTTCCATATTGTTCCAATTCTTTTCAGTCCTTTTTAAGATTTATCAACAAGAATCAGGTGAAGAGAACAAACTTATAAAACATGTATGCCAGATGTTTGGGGAAATGCCTAAGACACAGATTCCGCCCTTGACTATTGTTGCTCAGGTAATAAGTCCAGTCAAACCCATGCTTCTTTTTCTCTTATTCACATTTGCTAATGATTCACTTTCATTAATGAATTAGGAATGTGGCAATGTAACATTCTCTGGGTACTGAAAAGGCTTTCCGAGACAGAGATGGGGCTCCTACGATCACAACACCATCTTCTCAAGACTTCGATGGATATATAAACGTTGACAAAGAGATTTCCAATCTGGAATTAAGTTCAAGGTAAGAAACATCTTCATATTCCTTTACTTGCGAAGGTGAGGAGTTGTATTGATTTTCTTAGAGAATTTGTTTTTGTTTCATGTTGAAGGTGGTGTGGGCATCTCTCCTTTCTCTTAGCAATTACTGGTGTGTTTTTACTAATCGTGCAGCGCACCTTCTACAGACTCCGCTAGATATCAATGAGTAAAAGATGGCGGACAAGTAAGCTTTATATGACTGCTATCACTTTTCGTTTTAGTCACTGAGTTGGCCTCTCATATTGAATGTTAACAAGAAATGGTAGAATGAGTAGTTACAGATTTTAAACTGAGTAGTCTCTATGTATACAGGAGTGTTTAGACACTTATTTGGGAGGATTTTCCAATTGTTTGCCCTAATATCTGAAAGTAGTTTCTGCATTACCACCAAAAGATTTTAGCTTACAACTCGATCACGTTCAATTTCATTTATAGACAAACACGATTCGTAATCGGAATTTTACACACTGGTACATATGGGCAGTGATCATTGATCATCCAATGTGGGATCTCACGATCACATTGGCAACTCCTGATTGCGGGATAACATGAGCCTTGATGTCGTGAAGATTAAAAGTTGAATAGTTGTTGACGAAAAGTAACAACAACCAATGATAAACCAAACACATGAGCCACTCTATTTGTAAAATCTAAAGCAATGTCACTATCGCCGTCAATTTCACTGCTTCTTGGTTGTTTAACCACAAAAATGGTTGCCCTCGAAGCTCGAGTTTGGAAATGTTTGAAATTGAGCACCAGAAGGGATTCTTCCTGAGAGACTATTGTTAGCAACATTGAACTTGGACAGGAATGTTAGTTTCTCAAGAGATTCCGGGATTGAGCCGGAAATGCGGTTATTACATCTCCTACTCCGAATTTTGATATTTACGTAAAAGCTCCGGATGAAGCTCCTTACGAAGCTGATTCACCCAGAATGGCATATGACAAATAGTTTGATATTTTTCAGAATTGCCTTCTAAATTTGAGCTCCAAATGCGGTGATGATTTTTCCAAGAACATGTTGGATGAGACGAGTACTCATTTGACGAACGAATGTTGTCGTAATCTATTGAAGATTGGTAAAGATTGTAATCTCCGATTGGCTCAGATCGTTTTTTCAAGTTATGGATATACAAATAGTGCATCTAAGGCTATTACAAAAAGCAAACAAACATGGAATGACTGTGTTTGTAGAGTTGGTAATCCGGTCTCTTGAGAGGACTAAAACTAATATCCACTCGTGCTAATGTTTTTATGCGTTTACGTATTTTATTATTGTAAACTTACCATTATGAAACAACTATCACTTTATGTTTGGTAATTAAAGAAGCCAAAAAGCAGTACGGATTTTACGTTATTATGTTAAACTAATAACGCATATGCAAACCGACACATTTACTCAACATGCATAATAACTTAAATTTCTTATTATTGTTATAAACCCATTTAGTGGATGCCCATTAGAGGCCCATGTTCTAGAATATCCCTAAACCCTAGTTCCTCTCCAAGTATTGTATCCCTATATATACTCTATACTTCTCATGGAATAACACAACACAATTCTCTCTTTCTCTTCTTTATCACAACACGTTATCAGCACGATAACCTAACCACTGAGTAAAACCCTAGTCACTAAAGTAAAACCCTAGCCACTTGAGTAAAACCCTAACTTTTCTAACATCTCGCACTTTGCTTCGGTTCCACTTTATTTTTCATTAAGGTAAGTGAATCTCTCTCACTTTAGCATACGGCACATCTAATTTTATTTGGTAAAGCATAAGGTTAACGTCATACTTCATATATAGTATCACGTTAGTTTTATAATTGCTTTGATAAAAAAAAAAAAATATTTTATAAATTATTTTTATGTTTGATTTTGTGATTCGATAACATACACATGTTAATTCATGAATACTATGTTTATCAACGAGTAATTCTCACAAATCTTACTTATATATATTAATTATTATTATTTTAAACAATTTTATGTTTTTATTTTTAACTTTGATTTTGTGATTCGATAACATACACATGTTAATTCATGAATACTATGTTTATCATCGAGTAATTCTCACAAATCATACTTATATATATATATATTAATTTTTTTTTTTTTTAAAACAATTTTATGTTTTTATTTTTAAGTTTGATTTTGTGATTCGATAACATACACATGTTAATTCATGAATACTATGTTTATCATCGAGTAATTCTCACAAATCATAATTATATATATATTAATTTTTTTTTAATCATACTCGTATAAAGCTACTCTAATTAACACACGGACTTTAATACGTTTTTGGTTCTTAAAATCACATATTTTATTATAAAATTAATCGATCATGATTAACGCTTCTCTTCTATTAAACAAAAAATATTTTATAATTATAAATTGAATTTCTATTATGATCGAGCTAAATAATTTTCATATATTTTCCATCGAGTTAAGTATTACTTCATATTATAAGTAACCCATGTTTGATCGCAAGTTCATGCTTCTTATTGCTTTCATATTGCAACACATGTTTTTACACATGCTTTAAATTGAGATTGCATTGTCTTGATCAACAAATTTTTAATTGTTTGATATTTGTTGGTCTAATGAGTCTATGAAATTAAATCTAGACATATGGAGACATACATGATCTAAGATATTATGACGTGATTATGATCTTACTGGACAGTAAAATCTCCTCTCGGTAGAGGTAGTAAAGTGTGCATGACTTTATGTCATCTTGTTATTTTACAATAAAATTCATGAATCGCATTCGATTGATTTTGGTCCATTCCCTGAAGTGAATGTGACACGTTATATATATATATATATATAAGAGCACACTAAATCAAGGAAGTGGCTACAGAAACTATCTTAAATGGTCATGAGTAAAGTCTAACATGTTTCTTTCAAGAACTTAAATTTTCACTAGAAGTGAAAAAAATAAAGATCTTAAGAAATAAGAGATTTATGTCATTTGATGATGAAAGAATCTAGTATGATTACAATGTAGTTTGAAATCATTGATGCATTATACTCTCCCAATCATACAAATAATTGGATGATAAAATACATGACCCAAATTGAGATATTTTGTTAATTATATAGTGAGATACAATTCGAGATAGATGAACCTGAAGTTTCATATCATCTCGAGGGGGAGAATTAGAGAATCTCACATAGATTACAAATGAACATAATAAGTGACATATTTAGAAGATTATGTTCACTAAGTTCTTCGAACAATTCTTAAAGGAAAAGTGTGATCACCAGAATGTGATATTACATAAAACTAGCTATGTAATTGGCTAAATCTAGCTATATCCAAGATTACAAGACTAAAAGTCTGTGAGTGAATATAATTAAGGTATGTTAGAATTACTTGCAAATTGATATTATATTGAGAGAATATCTCTAATGCGGAGTTGGTAAAGCATACATAATAAAATTTTCATGCAAGTAATGTTGTCCTATAGACACAAAGTCATGAATAAGAATTTAAGAAATATTATGGATTCTTCTTGAGGATGAGAAAATATATATGAGTTATTGATAAGAAATCATACTCATATTTGACTAGTTTTGATATATTCCCTGAAGTGAATATAATATCTTACATATATAAAAGAAAAAGATTATACAAATTAAATCCTTGAGAAAGTAGCTACCAAATTGACCGCATCATCACCACTTTCTGACGATACTCATCATTGGCTTTAGATTTCCGGGTACACTCCATTTCTAAATTCTTGATTCTCATACCATATATTTATATATGTTTTAGTTAAATTTATCTATAAGATTTACTTTACTTTATTATAGATTTATTGTAAGATTTACTTTACTATAATATCTCGTTTATTGCTACATGCTTCATGGTCCAAATCCATGCTTGGTTATCATGGACTAGAGAAGTTCATTTGATTATGATATCCCCTCGAGGGAGAAAGTGATTAGCAATAAAAAGTAAACCAGAAGTTTACTAAGAATGAAAGTAAACCAAAAGTTTACCAAAAAATTATATGATTGGCTTAACCGGATTGGTCATCCTGGTTTGATAATGATGCGAAAACATAATTGAGAATTATGTGGACATTAAGTGAAGAACCAGAAGATTCTTCCTAATGATTTATCATAGGTTATTTGCTTAGAAAGCAATATGATAATATGGCTTTCACCAATCAAAGATGATTTGGACTCTATCAATTTTCTGAAATATATACAAGGAGATGATTATGGGCTGATCACCCACTTCGTGACATTTATGCATCGATTCAATGGACGCATTGACTCGATTGTTGCATCCTAAAAGGTCACATTTATCCTTGTTATAAACTAGCAACCGAGAGTTTGCGAGGTTACTTGTTTATAAGTTCCAAAATTTATGTTTGAAGCCTAATTATTATATATGTCCATTGTGATATGTGTTGAACATCCGAAAGCTCATGTTCATATACAAAATTTTAGTAGCATTGATTCGCATCAAGCCAATGAATAACTAATTGTTCTCCCCATCATTATTGGTTTAGGGTTGGAAACCAAATAGTTTCCATCTGAACGATCTTTGAATGAAAGATCTATGAATGTGAAAAGTGCTCCACCACAGCGCTTGATGATGGAACCTCAAAAGAGGATAAGTATATGTTGGATATAAAAGATAATTAAGTATACAGAGTCATCCCTGAAGGATTTATATAAGGCTCAACTCTGTGGACTCTCATGTTAATGAGTCAGTTTTTCCAACATTAGGGGGAGAAAGTAAACAGCTGGAGAAAGAGATAAGTATGTATGAATTATCAATGATCCTCGGACTAGAGTAGTCCAAAAAGATAATTCATAAGCATTACTTAGCGTAATAATTGCCAGACGCAGTTGCTAACCCAAATAGAGTGATAAAGTCACATATACCAGCTGTATATGCTCCAAATTATAAATGATGTCCAAGAAGGGCGATATCAAACTGCTAAAGAGTCTAAAGATCGCCTGAAGCGTGATAGACCGATTTGGTTCCAAATATAATTATCCTCGAAAAAGAAAAGGAGCAAGAGATGACCAAATCGAGGAAAGAAAGATAATCTTCAGAAGAGATTGGATGATCTCTAGAAGAGACATAAACATGACAAATGAAAAATTCAAGTACTTGAAAATGAAGAGTTATAGCTAGCTATGTCATGTATGGAATAAGTTGGAACCATAAAGCAAATCGACGTCGTAATATTTTTGCATGCAATGAGCAGTTGATATTATTGATAAAAAGAGAGGATCATGAAAGAAAGTCTATTTAAAAGTGTACACAAAGTAATTATTGGCCAAGATGGAAAGGAAGAAATAGACTTATAATTATAATCTCTTGTAGAGAATTTTGGACCAGTAGTCCATACACCTGAAGTGTAAAACCAGTGGAAGATAAACAAGTCTTTATGTGAAAAAAAATAGTGAAAATTTCACAAGATCTTGAACTTATTATGAAGAGATTTGCTCTCTTGTGGTGGATGCAACTAGTTTTAAGTTCTTTATCAATATGGCAAGAAAAAGAATGACTTGATTTATGTTTAAAGGATATAGTCCATATCTTATTTATACAACCCATTGGATAATGAAATTTATATGAAAATCCATGAAGGATATATCCCTGTAAGATTAAGTATGTTCCTGGGAAATTTTAGTCGATCGAATGAAAGATGTAACATGGGGTATAATCATGTACATGTTTACCCATGTAGACTTATCAAAAGTTTTTGATAAAGTGATTCTTAATTGAAAATCATCGAAACTCCGGCAGAGTTATCCCAAATTAATTTAGCAAAAAGATGCTATGTTCAAAGTTCCTTGAAGGATATTACAGAAAAATGCTCATATATATTTGGTCTTGAAGTACCATACATAAAATGAGATTAGAGCAATTCTGTGATTTATTTCATGATTGAAATATATATTTGACAAAAGGGAAAGTCAAATATCATAGCTTTTAGAAGAGCATGAATATTATGTACAAGAGAAATGTTTAGAGACTTGTACATATATGAGATTTTGGCTTAAAGTCCAAATATACCAAAATATGTCTTCTATAAAGAAAAGATGTTATGGACCAGAAGTCCAATGATATGAGATATCATATGAGTTTGTTCATTAGGGCTATTCTTATAATAATTCGAAAAATATAGCATATATGATCGGAATTCATCTCTTGAAGAAGATGTTTCCGAGGGGGAGAAATATAATGATGTGCGTGGATGTACTCTTTTTCCCTTATCATAGTTTTTATCCCATAGGGTTTTTCTATGAAAGGTTTTTAACGAGACATCAAAGAACACACAAATGATAGACACTTATAGAGGAATGTTATCATTATAAGGATATATGAAAGTCTATCAATCTCTCATAAGCATGGCATCCATGAATGATATCTAGAGAAACAAAGAGAATGATCCAGATGAATCATCTAGAAGACCGATGAGTTGCAGAAGAATGGCGGTGTACAAGTTCTAAATGTTGTTCAAGCGAAACTTTGGCAGATTTATTTTCAAGACACTTCCAACTACTACTTTCAAGAAACAAGTTTGCAGCATCAAGAAGATCTCAAGTTATGCACTCATCAGGGGGAGTAAAAACGCGTTGCACTCTTTTTTCTTAACCATGGTTTTGTCCCAATTGGGTTTTCCTAGTAAGGTTTTAATGAGGCAACATCTTATGCGTATTAGGATTATTTTTACTCTAATGGCATCCAAGGGGGAGTGTTATAAACCCATTTAGTGGATGCCCATTAGAGGCCCATGTTCTAGAATATCCCTAAACCCTAGTTCCTCTCCAAGTATTGTATCCCTATATATACTCTATACTTCTCATGGAATAACACAACCAATTCCTATTCTCTTCTCTTCTCTTCTCAAAACAATTATTACTTTTAGATCTTTTATAATGGAAATAGATATCCAAACACCATGGATCAAGATAACTACATATGAAATTTCAGATCAATTGTTGGGTGTGTATTTGGTATAAAGCCCAAATACACCATGAGTTAAGGTCCAAGAGAAATAAAGCCCATTAGAAGACCCAAAAAGAAGAATATTATGGGTTAAATCTAACCATGATTAGGTACTCCAAACCCAAAAAAACACTATAAAAAGGAGGTGAAAAGACACAAGAAATTGGGGTTTTTTGGACCAAAGGACAAATGATTTACATCTTAAACAATTAATTAGATTTCGCTCAAGCTCGAGCTCGACCCGATTAATCTTATATCGGTTCGAGCCCCATTTGTAACCCGATAAAGATCAATACAATTTTCCAATTCGATTTTTAAGTACATCACGAGATTATTCGACCTCCCAAAACAATATACTTCATTCGACCCTAGTTTCTGAGTTCGAACCGAACCTAGTTACAACATCAATGTCTAGTGAACAAAACTAGCAGAAGCTAGTTTGACATAAAGATCTTGACCTCCGGCCACATAGTTCCGCATATCCATGAGCTCTCCGGCCCAAATCACACAACCCGATCCACCATTTTTTATATCGGCATTCGCAAACCCGGTACACTTACAATCTCTAATGCACCTTTCTTTACATTCTTTCAAACCGATTCTCTTGTCAACAGTCGCTGTACTAGTCTCCGGTAACTTCATATTTTTCATCGCCAAAAACCCATCTCCTCGTCTGCAGCTTAGTGGCGACTTCCTCACACAACCATCGAACTCTTCTCCCTAAAGCCACGCAGTACCATTCTTTGGAATAAAGCCTTTGACACAATTACAAATCGGTGACGTTTTTATGTCACAGTAACTGTAAGGACCACATCTCGAGAACAAATCGCATTTGTCTTCGGGGGAAGACCAAACCAAGTTTGGTGCCCATAATGTCGAAGTCCATGTGTATAATTGTAATGACCCTGTGGAACTTAGTGTAAATCGTGAGTGGATTCTTTGGTTGGTGAGTTTGAAAGTGTAAGCGACCTCCTCTCTGTTCTCTATGAAACTGTTCACAACGTAGCTCCAGTTTTGCATGTGCGGTATACCACTAAACCCTAATCCATTCCATGGACCGGTTCGGTACACTATGGCATCTTTCATCAAAAGATGAAACTCAGGTAAAACTTGAATGTCGAGTTTGAACGAGAAGTCTCCGCTTGATGGATCATTAGGACTTTTCCAAGACGTGAGGAAGTTGTTGTATCTTGTTTTGAGATTCCAACCAAGTTTCATCTCCGGAAGTAAAGTATCAACCGGGAAATCAAAGCTTTCCCATAAGAATCCATTTCGGTATTTGCTTTTGGAGTCTCTAAGCACGAAGTTGCCGTTAGCGAGAAGCTCTGCCACTAGTGGAGATTTCACTGCTTTCCTCAGCTTCGTTGACCAGACAGGAGTATTGTGATGATCGAGGAGTACGAGGTTGTGGGGGCGTGAACCTGCACAGTTAGATTTGTCAAGGGTTGTTGAAGAGGCGGAGATCTCTAGTAAGCGGAGTCACCTAAAACACAACAGATTATAAAGAAAGTTCTCCGAAAATACTTAGCACAAGACAGATGTATAAAAAGAGTTCTCTTTATTGCTGTTATGGCTTAAGCGTTATTACAAGAGAGTTTCTCTGCTAAAAGTTGTGATCCCCTTTTTGGGTGAATACAATGAGCTATATATAGTCTTCATAAGTAACCTAGGTCAACTAATAGAATGGGCCAGGCCCGTTAAGCAATATATTAAATTTAGGCCCATATTCTTATTAAGCCCATTTTATACATGGGTTTAATGTCATTTTGGACCTAGATTTCAACTGGGCCTTTCTAGGCTTGCTTCGATTATGTCGCTTTGAATCGAATTGATCTTGTCGTTATATCGATCTCATAGGGGTGATATTCGACCCCTACAGTTAGCCCCCCAGCTTGGTAGTATCGAGTGATGATGATGCCAAGGTAATCGCTGCTGAAGGCTGAGATTGATATGATGGACTGCGCATTTGCCAGGAATGAACGTTTTGTCACCACACTCAGGAAGTTTCAGTTGTCCCATGTTGAGGTAATGTCTCCGCGTTTTCTTGGACTTGTGTGTGTGTTATTGTTTTCTTTCTTTTCACTTAGTGGACTCTGATGGAGTTGATGGCTCTCTTTGGTTAATAGGCTTGAGGCCTGCTAAGAAGTTCTTTTGGAACTTTTCCAAAACACCTGTTTAGTTTTTGGAACTTTTCCCAAATACATGTTTAGTTTTTTGGAACTTTTCCCAAACACCTGCTTAATTTTAGGAAATCCTCCGGGTATAAATAAACTGCTTCTTTCCCATTGATTTTCACCAATTCACATCTCTTCCCCAAAGCAAAAGGTAAAATTTCTGCTCCCTCTTTTCTTTCTTGCGTTTTTTTTTTTTTTTTTTTTTTTTTTTTTTTTTCCATGTGCCATCTCCACCTCGTGCCTCCGTCTTCACGCGTCACCTCTGAGCCACACGACCGTTTCTCCGGTGATGATATAGAGCTCTTCTTTTTCGATTCATCGCTGCCACTCCTCTTCGTGGTCGGTTCCGTTCGTGTTCAACGATTTGTTCGTGAAGGCTCGTGGTGGGTAAAGCCGTTCGTGGTGAAGCCGTGTGAGTTGAGTTCGTGATGTGGCGGTCCAGCGAGCGAGTAGATCAGATCGAACGGTGAAAACGGAGTGGAGATGACCGGACGGCGGTAAAATTCGGTTGGATCCGAGTTGGACCGAGTCAACTCGGTCAACTCGGTTGAACCGAGTCAACTCGGTCAACTCTGTTGAACCGAGTCAACTCGGTCAACCGAGATGAACCGGGTCAACTCGGTCAACTCGGGTTTGACCGGTCTGATCCGGTTTGGCCTGGTCTGATCCGGTTTGATCTGGTTTGATCTGGTTTGACTGGTTTGACCGGTTTGATCTGGTTTGGCTGGTTTGACCTGGTTTGACCTGGTTTGACCTGGTTTGATCTGGTTTGACTGGTTTGACCTGATTTGATTGGTTTGACCTGATTGGACTGGCAGAGTTGACTGGGACTGAGTTTAACCACGAGTTTGACTAAGTCTTGAATTCTCATCGCAGCGGAGAAAGTGAAGCGAAGAGGATGTCTTCTAATTCCACAAATTCCTGGCCCGATCGCAAGCAAGACGAGGATGGGTCAGAAACTATTTCGGACTTAGATGATTCCGGAGATATGTCTGCAGACCCTTTTCTTCTCGGCAGGAGGATGGTTATTTCTTCAGAGTCAGACACTAGCAGTTCGATTAGATCAGCTCCTTGCAGTGCTCTGGATGTAACCAACGAAGCCGAGGTTGTGCTCCCGCAGGCTGTTAAGAGGAAGAGACCGCCGCCAAAGAAACCTGATCCGCCAGGATCCACTCTTTCAGATCGCGAATCTTTAGATGGCCTCATCACTCAATTTCATGTTCCTGAAGGAGTTGAATTTATCGTTCCTAATCCGAATCAGCGTGCAGACCATCCTCCAGAGGGGTTCTTCACGTTGTACGAAGCTTATCTCAGGAGAAGTCTTCTCTGGTTCCCGATTCCTTCAGTGATTCTCGAGTTTTTATGGAGGAGACACACTGCTATTGCTCAAATTACGCCTCTCGGAATGCGTCATCTACTTGGGATTATGGTGCGCAGTTATGAGTGCGGTCGCGAGGTCAGAGTAGGCCATTTGTCGAACTATTTAAAGATTACGAGGACTGGTGGCAAAGGAGGTCCCTTCTACTATTTGAGTGGCATGCCGAAATTCCAGATAATTAAGGATTTACCTGGAAATGATAGATCTTGGCAGGATAAATTCTTTTTCGTGAAAATCAATGAGGATTCTGTAGGACACCGTTATCTTCAAAAGATTCAGACGGAATGGGGATTTTGTGGTAGCTGGCTTAGTCGTGCTCCCGTTTTAGAATTACCAGTTTTGACTTGTGCAACTTTGCTCGTTTTGTTTTCAGGCTTTGGAAATTCTAACACTTTGTAATGTTCATATTTTGCAGCCCCAACCCGAACTGAGAAATTGCCGAGAGACTTGTTTGATCTTTGTGCTGAACTTGCCGCCGAGAAGTGTAGCTGGAAGAACGATTTTTCTCGACCTAGGGTCAGAGAAGCGCTCGCTCGTTGCCCCAGAAATACTCCATCAGATTCGTTACTGAAAATGTCGAATAACGGAAAAGAATTGTCCGCTCGTGAGAAGAGAGCTATTGAGGCTAGGACAGGATCCAATACGAGAGTGTCTCAGCGAGTCGGATTGTCGACGCCGGCCCCTGAAGTTGGTGCGGCTGCTGCTCCCAGGTCGCGTCGTCCGGATCTAGAGCGGAACGTCGTTGTTGCTACTGATAATCAGCCCAAACCATTGCAGAAGCGTCATGACGAGATCCAGAAAAAAGACGATGGCGTGGAGAGAGGTCGCAAACGTTCTCGAGAAGGTGCAGAGGGAAAAGCCATTGCTGGAGACGACACGGTCAGACCAAGGCGTCCTAGATCTCCTCGGCGTGATGGTACAACGAGGCCTTCAACCACTAACCCCAATTCAAAAGATTCTTTTAGTGATGCTAAGTTGGCGGCGTCGCGTCTGTCCCAAATTGTCTCTACGGACGTTCACTTCCCTTTGCCCGAGCAAATGGCACAGAAAGACGCTTATTCTGATATGGCTCTTCGATGTATGACGGTATGATTTTTCTACGGCTTCTTTCTGATAATCATCTATATCGCTTTTTCTTTGTTCTTTTAAATTTTTCCCCGTAATTTTTGTTTTGCAGTTCCTTTCGTCGCTTAACCAACTTGCTAGAGGTTACGAGTTGGATGCCCGCTCGCAGACTCGTAAACTTGCCGCTGCTGAGAAGGCTCGTGATGATTACATGGGGCAGAAAAAAGACTTGGAGAAACAGGTTGCCACTCTTCAGGAGGTTGTGAAGACGACCAACGACAAACGTTGCAAAATAGATGAGACGTTTGCGAAATCTGAGTCTGAGAGGAAATGCTTGCAGCAGGAAGTTGCCGACCTTAAGAATCGCCTAAGTCTTCAGGATGCGAACGTGCAACAAGCCGTCGAGAAGGCGAAGCGTGTTATGGCGACAAAGTGCGAAGATAATATTGGCCGGGCTAACAGGAAGATCAAACTGATTAACGGCACATTGAGGGTTAACATAGTTCTCCTTGCTGAAGTTCGGAGTAATATCGAGCTCGTCGGTTTGCTTAAGAAGGGAGAGGTGCCTGATCTTGACGCTGAGCTTGCTGCCCTTAAGAAGCAAGAGGTCGGCTTGTTGTCCGCGACTGATGAGTTCGCCTTTCACATGGGTAAACTCGAAGATATTCTTAAGGACTTGTCAGCGGGTGGAACCGACTGTCGGGTTGTTGACGCCGAAGCTGATGCAGTGCCTGCTTCGAGCTCTTCCGGTTCATCGGGCGATGAGGATTCAAATTCTACGACCGGAGGTCCGCCTTAGTGAGTCGCAGAGGTTAATGACGATGTTGCGGAGATCGCATCTTAGTTCGTTGTTTTCTTTTGGTGTTCTTCTAGATGTTTCAGCTTTTTGTCGCTCCTTTGATTTTTTTTTTTACATTGGCGCAAGATAGATATTATGAACGGAGCTTTTAAGATCTCTATCTTCGTCTTTCAAACAAACTGCTTTAGTTTTTTACTCCTTTAACTTTATCGATGTTCCGATGAATTTGCACATTTGTCCATGAGTTGATGACTTGTTTGCGTTTACGAAGTTTTGACACGCTTGCAGCTTTCAAGCGAGCCTCTGATGGGAGCGACTGCTTCAACTGCGAAATAGCTCGAAAACTTTCGAATTTGCTAAGTCTGAATGTCTGTCGATCCGGTTCGCGGCTAGGCCATCATTGACCAGTCCGCTTCCAAAGACCAAGTACATTATCTTTGCTGTAGATGTCGAGTTAACTGGACTTTGTGATGATCCCCTTTGCCCAGCGGCGAGTCCGTGTTGCCAAGAGTGAACATATCAAGTTGTTCGAGACCAGTGTTGAGTTAACTGGGTTTTCTGATGATCATCTCGGTTTACAGATAAGTCTTTATCGACATGTCCGCCCCAATAATGATCATGTTACCGCGTAATGACCAACGATTAAGTGTAGTTGGGTTTTGTTTTTAGTGAACATTTTCTGTCTACGGCTTTGTATTCAATAACGCAGCCGCACCTTTAATGACCACTTTGCGATGGTACCAGTGTTATGCTTAACTGGGTTTAGAATGATCATTTCGGATGACGCAGGCATTACTCCTTGAACACCTCCGCTCGATAATGATCATTCTTTTATTTGTATAGCGCGCTGTTTACCGCAGTGGGTGTAATAGTCAGACTTGATTTCGTCACTGTGGCCAGCAGGGATGTCAAGTCTTTTTTTTTTTTTTTTTTTTTTTTTTTTTTTTTTTATCCTTGAAGGATGTAAGAGAAATGTGATCAAATATTTGATCTTAATTGATCGTGGAGCTTGCTACAAAAGATGGGAGTATATGAGTATATGTACCCACCCCCCCCCCCCTTTTTACGGAGGGGGGCAACTGAACTCATCCAGAGATGAGCTGCCTACGTACCCTTTGCAGGGATCAAGTCGCCCCGTAGTTCGTTGAAGCATTGACTCCCCCCCTGTTTTTAGGAGGGGGGCAACTGAACCCGTCCGAAGACGAGCGCCTACGTACCCTTTTGCAGGGATCAAGTCGCCTCGTAGTTCGTTGCGAGTACCTTGATGGCACTTAGTGGTAATACTTCTTGAGGTGTCGTGCGTTCCATGATCGTTTAATCAGGACTCCTTCCATGTTGGCGATTTTGTAGACGCCCGGACGGACGATTCTAGTAATTTTGTAAGGTCCCTCCCAGTGCACTCCAAGTTTGCCAGCGTTCAGCTCTGCTGTGTTTTGAAAAACTTCACGAAGAACTAAGTCTCCTTCGTGGAATCGCCGTATTCGAACTTTAGAGTTGTAGTATCTGGCTGCAGCTTGTTGGTAGTTGGTTATGCGGACCAAGGCCTGATCGCGCCGTTCGTTGACTAGGTCGAGCTCGTCTATCAGCATGATGTTGTTGAGTTCTTCATATTCTGGTAGAAGCTGACGACGAATTCCTGGAAAGTGCACTTCAGACGGAATGACGCACTCCATGCCGTAAACCAAGGAAAATGGTGTTTCGCCAGTTGCTCTTCGCGGGGTAGTGCGGTGAGACCATAACACACCATCGAGCTCGTCTGCCCATCTGCCTTTTTTAGCGTCTAGTCGCGTTTTAAGGCCGGCGAGGATTGTTTTGTTGGTAGATTCTGCCAAGCCGTTTCCTTGTGGACATCGTGGAGTTGACTTGTTAAGTCTGATTTTCCATTTTTCGCAAAAAGTTTCGAATTTGTGCGAGATAAATTGTGAGCCGTTGTCAGCGACGATTTCGTATGGGACTCCGTGTCTGCAGATAATGTTTCGCCATACAAATTGTTCGACTTGGGCGTCCTTGATGCTGGCATAGGCTTCTGCCTCGACCCACTTAGAGAAGTAATCTGTTAAGACGAGTAGGAAGCGCTTCTGTTTTGACGGATGTAATGGGCCAACGATGTCCATCCCCCACCGCATGAATGGATAGGGCGATGTCACGGAGGAGAGTAGCTCGGTGGGTTGATGGATTTTTGGAGCGTGACGTTGACATTTCTCGCACTTAGCCGAAAAATTCTCGCAGTCTTTGATCATTGTTGGCCAAAAATATCCATGTCTTTTGATTCGAATGGCTAATGCTCTTCCGCCAGAATGATTACCGCATGATCCACTGTGTACTTCTTTCATGATTGATCTGGCGGTTGTTCCTTCGACGCAGTTTAAGAGAGGTCCCGAAAGTTGCCATTTAAAGATTTTTCCATCCAACATCGTATAGCGGGCGGCTAGAGCTTTGAGTTTCCGAGCTTCCCATTTATCGAGCGAAATATCACCGTTTCTAATGTAGTTTCGAATGGCATCAATCCATTGTTTGTCACAACCATACTCTGTTTTTGGGGGGTCTTTCTCCTTGTTAGTCTTGTCACCCTCGTTTTGAAGATTTGCTGGCGTTTGAGAGATTGGGATGTCTTGTTCTGGTGAGGTAAGATGATCAGCGTCGGGTTGTGTTTCTTCTCTTCTAGTGGTAGGAGGTACTGGTTGTTCAGTGTGTGGGTAGATAGACAAATCTTGCGTTTCAGTATCTTCTTCGTCACCCATTGCTGGTGTGGCATGTTCCCTTGTTCTTTTAGCCGCTCTGGATCGAGTAACAATATTTACCTCTGCAGGTGGCGTGATGCTAGGGATGCTTAATAAATTCCACTTTGATGGTTCGCGTGAGGTTAGGATCCGAAGATGAGGCAGATGCAATGTTAGCCAGTGCGTCGGCGTCGGTGTTCTCACCTCGGGGGATGCGAGTTAACGAGAATTCCTTGAATTGAGCAGCTAAGTCTTTGGCCAATCTTAAGTATGCTTCCATTCGATCGTCTTTGGTTGCATATTCTCCGCTGAATTGGTTGACCACAAGTTGGGAGTCGCAGAATGTTTGGACTCGTTCAATATTAAGCGCCCGGGCGAGTTTCATACCAGCGATGAGGGCTTCGTATTCTGCCTCATTGTTGGATGCTCGAAAGCCCAAGCGAAACGATTGTTCGAGTACTTCGCCTGTTACTGATGTTAAGCGCACACCGATCCCCGACCCGTTTTTGGAGGACGACCCATCCACGTGGAGTGCCCATATAGCCTCGGGGTTTGTCTCTACGGCGGTGTCTTCCGGTAGCTCGATTAGAAAATCGGCGAGTACCTGAGACTTAGCACAAGTGCGTCCCCGATATTCGATGTCGTATTCACTTAATTCGATAGCCCACTTTGCTAGTCTGCCCGATTGACTTGGACTGTGTAGGACGGAACGTAGCGGGAAGGTACTTAGCACGATGATGGAGTGCGATTGGAAGTAAGGTCTTAGCTTTCGGGAAGACATGATTACAGACAACGCCAATTTCTCCATTTGAGGATACCTTGATTCTGCATCGGTAAGAGTCTTGCTGACGTAAAAGATTGGTTTCTGATCTCCTCGTTCTTCTCGAATTAGCACGCCACTTACGGCCGTAGTAGAGACTGCTATGTATAGGAATAACGGTTCTCCTTCGACCGGTTTAGCGAGGATTGGGGGAGTAGCGAGGTATTGCTTTAATTGTTGGAAGGCTGCTTCACTTGTCTCTGTCCACTCAAATTTTTTGTTGCCACGCAAGACGTCATAGAAGGGCAAACATTTGTCTGTAGATCGTGAGATGAATCTGTTAAGAGCGGCGACTCTTCCTGTTAATCGTTGGACTTCCCGCTTATTTTTTGGTGATACCATCTGGATCAGAGCATCAATCTGTTTAGGGTTTGCTTCAATGCCACGATGGGTAACGAGATAACCAAGAAACTCGCCGGAAGTAACACCAAAGCGACACTTAGTAGGATTGAGTTTCATGTTATGAATATTAAGCTGTTCGAAACATTCCTCCAGATGTGCGATGTGGTCCTTCTCATCCTGCGATTTCACCAGCATGTCATCGATGTAAACTTCCATGGTCTTACCAATTTGATTAGCGAACATGCGGTTTACTAGGCGTTGGTAAGTTGCTCCCGCATTTTTTAGACCGAAAGGCATCACCTTATAACAGTAGATTCCACGATCAGTGATGAAAGCCGTCTTCTCACGATCGTCGGGGTTCATCAAAATCTGGTTGTATCCTGAGAATGCGTCCATGAATGTTAGGAGTTGATTTCCAGCTGTTGCCTCGACTAGACGATCTATATGTGGAAGTGGAAAGCTATCTTTGGGACAAGCTTTATTTAGATCAGTGAAGTCCACACAAACACGCCACTTGCCGTTTTTCTTCTTGACGACGACGGGGTTAGCTAGCCAGTCGGGATATTTGACTTCAGTTATAGAGCCGACTCGTAAAAGTCTTTCTACTTCATCGTTGACTGCTTTTGCCCTTTCTGGTCCAAGTTTGCGTCGTTTTTGGCTTGACTGGTTTGAAGGTTGGATCGACGTTTAGCTCGTGACGGGCGACGCTGATATCGATTCCTGGCATATCTTCCGCCGCCCATGCAAATGTGTCAACGTTCTTCCTAAGAAAAGAGATAAGTTTTCCTTTGATTTCATCGTTAAGTTTGGCCCCGATCTCTACACAGCATTCAGGATGGTCGTCGTCGATGCACACCGATACGACGGGCTCGCAAGTGGGCCGCTCCTCTTTAGCGCGGCTGTCGTGGATCTGTAATTGCTATAAGAAATTAGCAACATTTTTTCTTTGTTCACGGTTGGTTTTCATCTTTTTTCTCCCACTTTGGGAAGTGGGTTCCTCTTCCTTGTCTGGATTCCGAAGCCTATGCTCAGCCATGAAACACATCCGAGACTCCTTTTGATTTCCCCATATTGTCTTCACACCAAGCGATGTTGGGAACTTCAGGCAGAGATGATATGTTGATGGCACAGCTCGCATCGAGTTAATCCAAGGCGTCCCCATAATCATGTTGTAGATCGCAGGATTGTCTGCTACTGAGAACTCTACCATTTTTTTACGTTGCCGGCTTGGACTGATAATTCTATTGTCCCTATCGTCATTGTTGTTTCACCAGAAAATCCCGTTATTGGTTTGGGATGACGCCTGATTCCAGCTAAGTCTATCTTCATTCTTTCTAAGGTATCTTGGAAAATGACGTCGACAGAGCTTCCTGTATCGATGAGCACTCGAGCAACGTTATAGTCGCCAACAGTTAGGTTGATCACGAGGGGGTCATTGTGTGGCCGATCAATACCTTCGGTGTCCTTCTCTTCAAAGGTGATAGGATCACAGGAGAGCTTAACTGGCTCATCCAGGGTGACACTGGCGTCGGCACGTCGCTGATAGGGCCTTGATTGCAGAGACTGTGTCTGCGCAATACTGCGATCCTCCATTATCATGTAGAGATTTTGGCGGCACCGCTTCGTCTGGCTCGTTGTTTCGGCGCATACGTTTTGGGTTTTCCTCCTGTGGTTTCCCGACGGGGGCTTTATCTTCGTCCAACTCAAAAGTCTTTGATGTGATGTCTCCTTTGAGAGTTCCGGCAGCTAGTCTGGCAATGAGTCGTTGTCCCAGGATGCGACACTTTGCGGTGGAGTGTCCAGCTATTTTGTGGAAATCACAGTACAATTTCTCATCATACTCTTCTTGGTTTCTGGTCCAAGTGTTATTCCAGGATCCTCTGCCACGTCCTCGGCCTCGGCCACGACCACGACCGTAGCTGGTGAATCTACTTGGTAGGTGTGAGCTCCTCTGAATCCTCCTTCGTGCTGGACATAGCCGGAGCCGGTACTAACCCGTTTTGAATTATGGGGTTCGTGGTCTGTGGTGGGTCACTTGTCGGCTTAGATTTTACCCTTTTTTGCGATGCTCGTATCTCGTCCTCGCTCTTGGCAAAGTTGGTAGAGCGATGAAGAGCATCTTGGATGGTTGATGGGGCGTTCACGGTCATCTCTTGTCGAAAGGGAGAGGGGCATAACAAAGCTCTTCTCAAAGCATCCAATGCGGAGGCGTTGCTAATTCCTTCTACCTTAGAAAGTACTGTTTTGGAATTTTTCCATGAAGGTTCGCAGACTCTCGTTTTCTTCCTGTCGAATATTCCATAGATCTCCGTCGAAGATCTTTCGCTCCAAGAATATTCCGTAGTGTTGCACAAACATCCCGGAGAGCTGTCTGAAGTCATCAATTGAGTTCTTTTCTAATCTGTAGAACCATTGGAGGGCAGGTCCCTTGAGGTGTTCAACAAACAACTTACAGTATCCGGCCTCTCTTTCTTCTTCTTTGAAGTTAGCTCTGTCCAACGCTACTTTGAATGACAGGAGGTGATCTTTTGGGTCTGTTTTTCCTTCGTAAGGCTGGATCTTGATCCTTCCAGGGTCAGTAAATTTTGTCTTAGAGATCCGTTCAGTAAAGGGAGTGTTTTGCGCCTCTTCGAGCACACGTTCAATTTCTGGAGCCCTGCTTGTGACGCGATGTACTTGGGATTGCACCATTTTCAAGTCAGAGGCGGCTCGTTCCATCTGTGCTCGCAGCTTTGTCATCTCTTCTTGTTGAGCTTGGTGTTGCGCTCTACGCTCCTGCTCGAGTCTGTCATGCTCGATCCAATAAGGATCTTCTTCTTCGTTGGCGAAGGCGTGTGTATGTCTCACGTCTTCGCCGCTTCGCTGAGTTTGTGTACGGCTCCTACCTGTAGGTAGGTTGCGGTTTTCAATGCGGGTCCGCGGAGGTTGACATGCGTTGCTCCTGAAGCTGGTGGATTGACATGCGCTGCATCGTCAACTTGTTCTGGAGCGGCATCCATTGTCTGCGGGGGTGGTGGGTTGTCATTTCTGACTCTTCGTGCTGTGCGCGGTGTCGAGAAACTGAGGGCTTGTGGCTTGAACCGTCTGATCGATCCTCGTGGTCCTCCCTTCTTGCGTGCCGTCGTGAGAACCTTTAGCTTGCCCTTGAAGGTAGTGTTCAGCTTGTCCTGCTTTGCAGTCTTCTCGAGGAGCGTATTCAGCATGTCCTTCACCTCGGCCATGTCTGTTGAAGCTGTTGCGGCGGTGTCCATGTCAGGGTGCGATGCTGAGGAGCTCTTGTTGCTGCTAGTCATTGCGTTGGGTCTGATGCGTGTGGTGATTCCTAAGTGTCGGAGAATTCTCCTCCCCTTGGTCGGCGCCAAACTGTGGGGGCGTGAACCTGCACAGTTAGATTTGTCAAGGGTTGTTGAAGAGGCGGAGATCTCTAGTAAGCGGAGTCACCTAAAACACAACAGATTATAAAGAAAGTTCTCCGAAAACACTTAGCACAAGACAGATGTATAAAAAGAGTTCTCTTTATTGCTGTTATGGCTTAAGCGTTATTACAAGAGAGTTTCTCTGCTAAAAGTTGTGATCCCCTTTTTGGGTGAATACAATGAGCTATATATAGTCTTCATAAGTAACCTAGGTCAACTAATAGAATGGGCCAGGCCCGTTAAGCAATATATTAAATTTAGGCCCATATTCTTATTAAGCCCATTTTATACATGGGTTTAATGTCATTTTGGACCTAGATTTCAACTGGGCCTTTCTAGGCTTGCTTCGATTATGTCGCTTTGAATCGAATTGATCTTGTCGTTATATCGATCTCATAGGGGTGATATTCGACCCTACAGTTAGCCCCCCAGCTTGGTAGTATCGAGTGATGATGATGCCAAGGTAATCGCTGCTGAAGGCTGAGATTGATATGATGGACTGCGCATTTGCCAGGAATGAACGTTTTGTCACCACACTCAGGAAGTTTCAGTTGTCCCATGTTGAGGTAATGTCTCCGCGTTTTCTTGGACTTGTGTGTGTGTTATTGTTTTCTTTCTTTTCACTTAGTGGACTCTGATGGAGTTGATGGCTCTCTTTGGTTAATAGGCTTGAGGCCTGCTAAGAAGTTCTTTTGGAACTTTTCCAAAACACCTGTTTAGTTTTTGGAACTTTTCCCAAATACATGTTTAGTTTTTTGGAACTTTTCCCAAACACCTGCTTAATTTTAGGAAATCCTCCGGGTATAAATAAACTGCTTCTTTCCCATTGATTTTCACCAATTCACATCTCTTCCCAAAGCAAAAGGTAAAATTTCTGCTCCCTCTTTTCTTTCTTGCGTTTCTTGATTTTTTTTTTTTTTTTTTTTTTTTTTTTTTTTACCTCATGTGCCATCTCCACCTCGTGCCTCCGTCTTCACGCGTCACCTCTGAGCCACACGAACCGTTTCTCCGGTGATGATATAGAGCTCTTCTTTTTCGATTCACCGCTGCCACTCCTCTTCGTGGTCGGTTCCGTTCGTGTTCAACGATTTGTTCGTGAAGGCTCGTGGTGGGTAAAGCCGTTCGTGGTGAAGCCGTGTGAGTTGAGTTCGTGATGTGGCGGTCCAGCGAGCGAGTAGATCAGATCGAACGGTGAAAACGGAGTGGAGATGACCGGACGGCGGTAAAATTCGGTTGGATCGAGTTGGACCGAGTCAACTCGGTCAACTCGGTTGAACCGAGTC